>OU015495.1:216367172-216562172 GCA_907164885.2 Dolomedes plantarius
ATATATATATAATATATATATATATATACACATATACATATATATATATATATATATTAATATATATATATATACACATATACATATATATATACATATATACACATATACATTATATATATATATATATATATATATATATATACACATATACATATATATATACATATATATATATATATATCTATATATATATATATATATCTAATATATATATATATATATATATATATATATATATATATATATATATATACACTGCTCAAAAAAATTAGGAGAGCAAGCAAAGAAGTTAAGAAAACCGTGCGAGACAGTCACGTATTGGCATAAAATTGATAGTACACGCGTGTCAATGCGCAATACAGAAAAAAAGACGGAAAAAAATTTGTAATTAAGCTTTAAATCTTTGAAAATATGGAAAAAAACATAAAAAAATGATTTAGGGCAACAATTTGGTTACATGTAAACGATAAAAAAAAGTATTGTTTAGAAATTATGCAATATTTTTAATATGGCATGTGGTCTTCTCTAACAGCTAAGACTGCTGCACACCTGTTTTCCATGGATGCGATGATGTTATCCATAAGACTTTGGGGAATACTGCTCCACTCCTCAAGAAGTACAAACTCCAAGTCTCGGAGAGTAAAAGGAGGCCTTGGTCTCGCAGCAATGCGTCGTCCGAACTTGTCCCAAACATGCTCGATTGGATTCGGGTCAGGAGAGCACGCTGGCCATTCCATACGCTGTATTGTTTCAAGTTCAAGCATGTTCTCCACAAGACGAGCTGTATGCGGTCTGGTATTATCATGCTGGAAAACAAAGGAATCTCCAATGCCTGCAGCGTAAGGTATGACATGAGGTCTCAGTATCTCGTCTGCAAACCGTCAAAGTACCATTCCGAATGATATGCAGGTCCGTACGTCCACCTATGCTGATTCCACCCCATACCATAAAACCAGCTCCTTTGCATTGTGACTTTTCACGAACGAATGTGGGGTTAATTCGAGTGCCCCTTTCCCCCCATACCAAAACACGTCGGGTGTCACACTCCAGACTGAATCGGGACTCGTCTGTAAACAGCACTTGGCTCCAATCATGTTGCTCCCAATCTCGATGTTCAGCAGCCCACCTTCTTCGGGACGCACGGTGGCGTGAGGTCAACGGAATACAGACCATTGGCCTACGTGCATAGAGACCTCCCTGATGAAGCCTATTACGTACTGTTTGGCTGGACACCCTTCGTCCTGTAGCCAAGAGCAACTGTCTTTGCAGCTGAGTAGCATTGTCTGTTCTGTTTCGACGAGCTGTTAACAGTATGTACCGGTCATCAGTTGCTGTAGTGGCGCGTGGCCGACCTTGCCCTGGTCGACGTCTAACATACCCTGTTTCTTGGAATCGATTCCACAGCCTTGCAACGACACTTCTGGCGACTCCAACAGCGTCCGCGACACTACGTTGTGTTTGCCCGGATTCAAGTCTGCCTATAATACGCCATCCCATGGATTCCGGTAAATCACGTTTTTGAGACATTTTCGAGTCACCTTTTCTCAAAAAAAATAAATAACTGAGCAATCGAAGTTCACAGTTAAGGCAGTGAAACAGACGTGTCTGCAACATCCCGATTTCCACCCTTATGTTCTTTTTCTGGTTTTTGACGTCATGAACTTTGATTTGCATATGAAGTTTTCTTCTTCTGTTTCCCGCTAGGCTTTAAATTATGGATGGTTTATTTTATGTTACTTATCGACGTAAGTATTTGCGTAATTTCGTTAAAACCATGTGCTCCCCTAATTGTTTTGAGCAGTGTATATATATATATATATATATATATATGATATCTCAAAAACTATGAAACATAATTCCGTGAAATTTTTATCACTGCATAATCGTGTTGTTTTATTGCGTCTGAACTAGAATTATTGCGATCACTGCACATTTTGTTATTTTTTCGAGAGTAAATTAATGCAAAATTTAAGGAAATTTTAAGTATATTTTGAGCAGTTTTAAAAAATTGAAACAAATGTTTTAATGTCGAATGTTTTATGTTCGATTGTATTTTGAATTATTTATTTTAAACATAAAACAGGAATTATACATTTTATGTTTCATAGTTCTGCTCGCGAGCCAGTATACAATAAAAAATACTTAAAAACAAGGTATATATCTAAAGCATTTAAAAAGAAAAATATTTAAAATTATTCTGAGAGTCGAAAATTTGTTTATTAAAATAAATATATCAATTTATCGTATACATAAACTTTGTAAAAATTGGTTGAAGTTAGAAAGAGTTACAAATAGTTACAAAGAGTCAAAAAGTATGAAAATATGCCTCATTTCCTCGACTAAAGGGTCGTGAGAATCTTAACTAAAGGAAATGAAAATTTAAATCGACGTTTGTTTTATTTTCAGACCCTATCAGATTTCAATTCGACTTGCAGCAAGGATTGCGGGCGAAAATGAGGCATGTAACAAACAGCTTTTAGAAAATATGACACGAGAATTAAAGCGTGCAATATCATATTTTAACAAAAAGGATTTTCATCGCAATAGAATAAATCTACACTCTTAGACAATTAATTACGATTTTGGCGACCCCCTCCCTAACAGAGTTTTCAAAATGCGTATTTTTAGTGTGAATGTGTGCTCGATTGCGTCGGATTTATTTCAAAAAACATAATTTGCCTAATTATTTTTATTTAAGACTAGTCAAGACAAGTATTTAAGACTACTAAGAACGTAGTCACAGTGAGAAAATCGAACAACAAAATGCTTAAATAGGAATTCGTAAAAGAATATTCATTTTAGTTCAGTCCACGGAGACTCGAGAGTGACTACTGGAACTATTGCGTAGGATTTAGCCATACCTATTAGTGTAGAAACATGTTTTACTCAATATAACCCAGTTTTCTCGCAATTTTACACTGTTTCTTGCGGGAAAAAAAATTACGTTATATTTGCCGAGTGAGACTGGGTGAGATTCGGCTCGACTCCCTGAAAGCCTCACGTAATTAATGGACCCGCATCGAAAAGGAGTTATCCGAATGGGACGAAAATCGGTAGACATGGACAGAAAATCAAATGATTACAATTTGAGAAAAACTGGACGATTTATTCAAGAGAAAGAGCTTCACAAAGTGAAAAAGTCAACGACGCGTTGGTCTACCTCTGGCCCTCATGCAAGCACTTATTCGGCTCGGCATCGGTGGATAGAGGTGGCGGATGGCCTCCTGCGGGCCCAACTGGCGCGTTAGATCGTCGAAATCTCGAGCCGGTCGGAGGGCCCCGCCCATAAGGCTCCAAACGTGCTCAATTGGGGGAGAGATCCGGCGACCTTGCTGGCCAGGGTAGCGTCGGGCGAGCACGAAGACAAGCAGTAGACATTCTCGCCGTGAGCGAGCGGGCTGAAACGTAAGCCCGGGATGGGCTTACCGCGTCGATGGGCTTATGTCGGATGGGACATCGTCGGCGTACCGCGGATGTCAACCGAGGGGGGGGTCCTGCTATGAAATGAAACGGACCATCACACCTGGTTGTCGGAAGACACGTATTCGCTGGTCATCGGAACTCATCACTGCCTCCAGTCGGTGACATTGCAGGTCGAATGTGCCGGTGTACAGAGGTCGATGGTGCAAGGCCCTCTTTCTCTGAGCCCCCTATGAAGTTGCACGTACGATCGATGAATGTGGGGCCTCCTGCAAACATCGTCTAATAGTGGCATCGCTCCTATCCAAGTGTCGAGCGATTCGCCGATCACACGTCCTCCCTCAAATGCTGACATCTCACCTCCCCCACATCAATTTGTGGGGGAGGGGAGAAAACAGTCCTCTTGCTACGAAATAAAAAGTCCAATCATCACCTCCAGGCAAACGTCCCAAGTAACACAAAACCGTTGGCAATTACTTAATTACTAAAATAGTAATTACTAAAATACTTAATTACTAATTACTTAGTAATTAATTGGTAAAATACTTAATTACTAAAATTCATTGTGCTCTCTCTCTCCTTCTCTTGATGGAACTTTGTTTGATTCAAGAAGAAGCTTTAAAATTATTAAATACCTTAAGGTATTTAATGATTTTAAAGCTTTTTTTATCATTTTACGTGTCCCCTGTGCCTCCCCGACGGAGTTAGGGGCCCCCATCCCGAGTTGTCAAGAATTTTCTACCTGGCTTTACGTGTTTATATAAGTTTAGTTCCAAAGATTCTGTTTTGGGCTCAGTTAGAACGACATACGGGTGACATTTTACAGTAATTGAACGCAGTTGGGAGAACGTTCTTTTGCAATTGCTGGCCCAACAACACTCATTAGCTGTTGGGCCAACAGCATTTTTATACTTGTTGGCCCAACAGCACTAATTTGCAGCTGGGCCAACCACATTTCGCAACCGTTGTCCAAACCGCTTCCATTTGCAGCTGGGCCAACCACATTTTGTAACCGTTGTCCCAACCGCTTCAATTTGCAGTTGGGCCAACCACATTTTGTAATCGTTGGCCCAACCGCTTCAATTTGCAGTTGAGCCAACCACATTTTGTAACCGTTAGCCCAACCGCTTCCATTTGCAGCTGGGCCAACCACATTTTGTAACCGTTAGCCCAACCGCTTCCATTTGCAGTTGGGCCAACCACATTTTGTAACCGTTAGCCCAACCGCTTCCATTTGCAGTTGGGCCAACCACATTTTGTAACCGTTAGCCCAACCGCTTCCATTTGCAGCTGGGCCAACCACATTTTGTAACCGTTAGCCCAACCGCTTCCATTTGCAGTTGGGCCAACCACATTTTGTAATCGTTGGCCCAACCGCTTCCATTTGCAGTTGGGCCAACCACATTTTGTAATCGTTGGCCCAACCGCTTCAATTTGCAGTTGGGCCAACCACATTTTGTAACCGTTAGCCCAACCGCTTCCATTTGCAGTTGGGCCATCTGAATTTCTGAAATTTCTGCCAACGGTAACCATTCCCCAACGATGCCACGAAAATATGCGGTTGGGCCAACGGTGTGTGTTACTTGGGGTTATGCCTGGGAAACATTCCCTTGAGACAGATTTTTTTCGCCAAGACAGCCAGAAAAGCTGCCAATATTTTATTGAATTTATATTTATTGATTTTTCGGAACAGATTTCGCAGAAGCACTGCCCTTGGCGACAAATTGGCGCCAACTTTTCGTCAAGGTGGCGTCAAAAGTTTTTGGCGCCAACCTTACGAAAAATTGGCCTAAAAAACTGTCCAGTACCTATATAAATAAATACCCAATAAGGGTGGGCGGGATTGTCGCTCCTGATGTATGCATATTTCTTATACATAGAATCTGTCGGGAAACTGTTACACTTTTTCGGCATTGGTTTTACGGCAATAGTTTCTATGTATATTTTTGCATGTTTCTCTGTCTCTATCCCTCTATCTATCTATCCATATACATACATATGCACACACACATATACATATGCATATATAATTGTCAATTTGCAAGACCCAAACTGTAAGCTTCTCTTCGCACCACACTCCTTCCCATCGATCTTATTTCTGCACACCCAAACATACACATTATTCTTTTTTCTTAATTTCATTTTTAAAATCACATTTCACACAAAATATATCCCACAAGAATTCGAAAAATGTCATTCGATCAGAATGAATAAACCCATGTACAAGTGACTCATTTACCATATATCTATCACAACAATAACGCCCTCTAACATTACCCAAAACCTTCGCCTGGCATCCTTCACACTCAAAATGGCCGCCATCATAACAATTCACAATCAGAAAACTTTCAAACTAATCCAAGCAGTAACAAAAAACGGTTAAATACCCCTAATTGGTCAAAATAAATCACGTGATACATCCGTCACGAAATAATCACATGATAAAAACGCCACGAATTTACAGGAGCCACAACGTTCGCGCCTAAATCGCCTCATCTTGGCAACCAAAAATATGTTCGCTAAAATCGCACGCCATACACAAAATCGCCAAACTTGGCAGGGCGGTACCGATTTTTCTGAAATGTAAATGGTGCGGCTTCCCCAAATCAGCCCCCCAACCCTTGCCTTAGAACAGGGGTGTCAAACTCAAAGGCTACCTTGGGTAAAACAAACAAGGTTTAACTATAGGTGCAATCCATATTAATAGAAACGTAGGTTTATTTACCTAATTACAGTATATTCAACATAAATATATGCATTTTGTTTAATAATAGCAAAAAAGAGTATCTTTAAAAAAAAAACATTTAGCGAATTCTTCCTATCTTATTATAATTCTGCGTCGGTTATTTTATTATATATGCCAATATATTGGCCGGGCCGCGAGTTTGACACCCCTCCCTTAGAAGATTCGAAAGAAAAATTTCGGTGTCGATGGATTGGGGAGCACGAAATATACCCTTGTAACTGTCATTACCAAAAGTTATCAAGAAAATCTCGGGGTACAGTTTAGAAATGACAGTTACAAGGGACGGATTACATTACAAAACAGTAAGTTGACTTAACATAGTCCAAAATTGGGCATCAGACCGACACGCTACTGGCATTTTTCTGTAACAGCACACGTAAGTTGTATGCAAAGACTATCCGTATGGTGGCGACACCTACATTTTAGGCTTCGAAGTATTACACCCTCTTTATGTTGACTAAAACACAAAGAATGACAGAAGAGAGAGAAACACTGAGAAATGTTTTATGGCTAAGCCGACCGATCAAAACAAAGATGCTATTGAAAAAGAGACAATTTCGCTCAACATGCTAGCCACGGTAGACTCAGGTACGGTCATTTTTTAATGACCGTACTTCTATTAACTTGCTTTCTTGTCCGGTACATATCTTGCAATCGATTTTTAACCAACTTCTCGACTAGCTTTGAAACTTTTAGAAACGCGACGACAATGCATTTGTTTAATACTTTTAGCCATCGTTAAGCAGAATTAAATTCATTTTCAGTTCATTTTGTTTTGTAGACTGGTGCAGCCATCTATTGGCCGGAAAGGGAACTAGTCAAATGCAAGTTAACTTCCAATTAACTTCATTTTTTTTCAAATGGATGGGATAATTCATCAAAAAAATTTTTAAAAAAGTATTTTTTTATACATAAAATTGTCAAGTTTATAGGATTCAACAGAAAATTTAAAAACATGGTATATAAAAAGTCTTTTTACTGTCCGACCACGGAAGCAAAGTCCCTAGAAGCTGTTACGCATGCGCGAGAAAAGCTAGTCTACTTGGAAAATAGGGGAAAACGTCATATTTTCGGATGTGTTTGTTTATGAAATACGGAATGCATTTCAGAATGCAATTTTAAAGTTATTTTTAAAACTTTATTTTTGATCGAATATGTAAATAATAATTTCAAAATAATAAAAAGAAAGAAGCAAATCTATTTTAAAAAAATTGGTGTGTTATAGGAGTGGATATTTTCGGGTGTGTTTAAGAACTGCGAGAGAATATTTTCACCCAACTTTCTTTCAAATTTTGTTTTAAACCAACTTTCAACCAACGTTTACATTCACTACGGAACGGCTTATTCCGAGCAGTTGTGTTGGGTCCATTAATTTTAATATAATAATCAAAATAACAGAAGAGGAAAAAGCAAGCGCAGTTAGTAACCGATTCTAAAGAATGTCGAGACTCCCCCCCCCCCCCTTTCTCTTCAGCCTTACCTACAGCGCGACTAAATATATATATATATATATGTGACTAGAGGTGCCTCCGAGACGCAACCGGCGACAGTAATTTTGAGAGGGGGCTTACAGTAGGCCTCAGAGAAGCAGGTCGGTCGAACAGGCGTATCGGCCGCCACCTCGGTCGGAGCTATATGGTGGCAACAACGGATTACGGAAGGGATAGTCTACCGTCGCGGAGGGTCAGGGTGTCCCAGGAACACGAATGGGCGCGACGATTGTGCAATCATAAGAGCTCACCAACAACGTCGCTAGAATCGGTTCGAAGCCATTTACCACCTTCCAGACATCCGGTGGTATCGAGGGAAAGCATTCGGAGACGACTGGCCACTGACGCCACATCATATATATATACATTTATACATATATATATATATATATATATAGGCTCGATTGTATTTTCGGGCAAATTGGAGTGTGACCGACTGGAGGCGTGCGAGATGAGTCCCGATTCAGTGTGAATGCGCATGCGAGTGTGGGGGCGGCATACGGCGATTACACAAGGTGCGACAGTGTGGGGAGCGATTTGTCGGCCCGCAGTTACGTGGACGAGATTTCGACGATATGCTATCGAGTCGCCCAGGTGCCATCTATCAC
Source organism: Dolomedes plantarius (assembly GCA_907164885.2). Classification (NCBI taxonomy): domain Eukaryota; kingdom Metazoa; phylum Arthropoda; class Arachnida; order Araneae; family Dolomedidae; genus Dolomedes; species Dolomedes plantarius. The sequence goes on from OU015495.1 coordinate 216,375,440, forward strand.
CAGACCTCTCGCCAATAGAGCACGCTTGGCAGCCGTCCCGGAATACTGGCGAATTAAGGGGACACCTAACTTGCTTTGTTTTGCTTCAAATTCGAATATGTCATTAGTAACATAGATATGTAAAAATTTAAACACGAAATATTAATAATTTATGAATTATTAATTATATCAAAATTTGGCCTCCTTAAAAATGTTCCACGCGCATTTCTTTTGCATATAATAGGGTCATTTTTATTTACAGGATACCTTATAGAACTGACAATGAAACTTATTGCTTATTTTAAGCATTTATTAAAAATATAAAGAGAAAAAATAATAATAATAGCGAAAACACCCTTTTTATGACGCAAAATACCTATAAATCATCTTTTAAAGTTCAAAATTTAGAAATTCTGAGCTACGAAGCATCATTTTTTTCAATAAGATTTATTTGATATGCAGTTAAGTATATAAAACTTAAATTTCAAAGCAATACGATCATTAGAAATGCGCCCGGAGCAGTTTGAATATTCGTATGACACGAAAATTTTTATTTTGAGAAAAACACATTTAAAGTGATTGCTATTAGTAACCACATAATATCTGAATTAAATACAAATGCCTATAGCTAGGAAAGTAATCAGAAATTCTTTTTGCAACACATTCCTACTCGTCCGTAGTTTCACAATTCAATAAAATAAAAAAAATCGAATTTTTGGACAAATTTTACAACTTTGAAAGTCCACTGTCCCCTTTAAGTAGCTTCCATTTGCAAGGTTTCTGAAAATTCAGTTCCGCATAAAAATAAGGGTACTTTTCCGTTATAAGCACTACACTTGGCTTATTTTTAATCTTGGCGAAATTTAAAAGAAAAAGGTAAAAAAAAAGCTTACCTTGAACTGGTTTAAAAAATTTTAAGCCAGTCCAAGCTCATTATATGATTATTTACACACTTTCTTTCTTTACGAAGGATACCTTGTTCTCGAAGTAATGCCTGCTCATCTTTAGGCAAATTCCATGTTTCAAAATCCATTACGTAAAAATACGGTCCGTAAATTCATTACAATTTAAAGTAAGCGTATTGAATTACGGCATTCCACGAAGTATCGTTATCTCGACGACCACGAAAATATTCGATCGTCCCGTGATCCTTGAATCTCGAGATTTGTGTATTTTAATATTGTAATTTGCCAATAGTTAGTGTCATCATATCGCGTTACTTTTCTCTCGATTTTTAAGAATGCGCCAAATTGGCGTGAAAACGATTGTAGTGCTTATAACGGAGAAATTTCACAAATGGTTGGGAATCGTTTGAAAGAAACTTTCCGATTAAGAGGTTTCGAACGCACGTCGGATTTCATCGAGAGCTGGGCGAATCCAATGAGCGTGATGCTGACAGAATCGTTGCAAAACAATCCTCCAATCAATTAAGACTGTTTTAATGCACGTTTCCCGTCGACAGAATGAAAACTCACTTCCCACAATTGACCTTCGGCGGAGTTGATAACAAAAAGAATAGATTACGCGCGTGGAAACACTGTCGGTGCATTTCAAATGGAGTCTTCAGAATTTAAAAATACTTCCTAAAAATTATTTCAGAGCCACATACATACGTCTGGAATAGTTTTCATAATTATCAATTTTATATATATACTTTAGACTTTTATACTTTCAGACTTTGTGAAGAAAAGTCATAAGAAATGATGTACGGACATTTCTTATAGAATCTGCGGGGAAAATGTTACACTTTTTCGGCATTGGTTTTTTGACTTTTACGGCAAGAGTTCCTATATATATTTATGCATGTTTCTCTGTCTCTCACTATCTATCTATCCGTATATATGTATGTCAAAACATAACTCAACTGTCAAAATATAGTTGAGAAGTACGGGAAGAGATAATAAGAATTATCTCTTCCCGTACTTATAAGGGCTTAAAATAATAAGAATCTAATATCTCATTTACAAAGCGCGCGTATTTTGATCATCTTTTAGAGGCGACTTGAGCGCAAAGCGAATAATTCAAGGCTAGAAAATTTATTTTTAGAAATGTAAAGGTTGGGTGCCAAGTCAAAATTACATGTTCAGCAGCATTCAAGTTCAGAGGAAGTCTGCACATGCGCGTACAGCAGGCGCTCGGAGGGAATTGAGTTTTACGCGCCAGATTGGAGGAAAATCTCGTTGAGAGCGGCAGATTATAAAATGGCGAATCGCGGAAATCAACCTGGACAGTGGTCAACTTACGATGTTTAATAAAGGCAGAGTTAATACGAGTTGGATTATTTCTTTAAAAGGCCTACCACTCGCCCAATTCAACAATGGACGTGACTGCATAAAATTGAATCTACACAGGAGCAAACACGCTGCCTGTCATATATATATATATATATATATATGTCAGAATTTAAATGGGAAAAGAATGATTACCTTAAATTTTAAGGGGGGTTGGGAATTAAATAATATTTGTGGCGTAATTCGCCTCTAATTGTTCGCATTTCAAGACGCGAATTGGGAAAGGGAAATTCCCCTTTTCATTGTATAATCTTGGCGCGTCTGTGGTTTTTGCGTTCAAAGAGGAAATCTTATATAATTCTCCTTGAAAGATGTCTGGTTTGGGCTCTGCGCATGTGCAGGGAGAGTTGACGCGCGGGGATGCCCGCGAATTTTGTCAGAGCGCGGAATAAAAGTCGATGCTGTCAGATGTGTATTTCGCCGCATCTCTAAAAAAGAAATGGCGAATAATGAAATGCGCAGATCTGGAGAGGTGATCTACATGAAATTGAACTAAATAAATTCTACTTGTTGGATACGATGCTGAGTCATTTTTGAGTGTATGCCATGGACAGTAAAACAAGAAGACTGCAAACGATATAATAGCAGGCAAAGGCAAAGCCTGTCAGAAGCCGGCAGTGACGATATCTACAACGGGTTATAAACAAAACCATTTGGATAGCACACAGGTGCGAAGAATAATTACGACCTTATAAAGAAATTAAATTACTATGCCAGAAGAACCAAGTGACACCGACCTTCAGAAAAAAATACTTGATGACAGTCTCGTGCAACAAATTGGAACTCCTGAAAGGACTATACCCACCGCAAATACACATAACGCGGAAGAAAACACCAGAAAAATGAATACTGAAGAATCACAGAAGAACAGCGGATGGACCAAAAAAGACAGCAAAAAAAATAACTGGTGTGAATTTTAAAAGTTCCAATTTTTGACAGCAAAAGGAAAAAGAATATTCTTCCTTGGTTAACCATGTTCGATGAAAAATGCCAAGCGCTAAATTTAGACGCAGAGTGGAAGAAAGAGAACTTGATTAATTTTGTGGACGATGAGGTGCAGGACCTAATAATTGCCACAGAGTTATACAAAGAAAATTATGCTGACATAAGAAAGAATTTAATTACAATATTTTCAAGAAGTCGTGAACAGCTCATAACAGATTTCCGTGACTTAAAACTACAAGATGATGGTGACATATATAAATATATAAAGAAAAAAATAGAAATAGGACGCTCTCTCTGAAAAAATGATGAAGAATTAATTGAAATACTGACAATAGACATCAGAGCATTACTAACTCTGCAAAATATTAGAAACCCATATGAGTGGCTGGAGAAGGCGAAAAAGATACACATTCCCATTTCTCCGACAGACATCGGTCAGAAACAAAATCAAGAAAAACATTTACATGCAAGAAGAGAGGACTTTCGAATTCAGCCAACTTTAGCAAAACAATTTAATCATGAAGAAAACAGAGGAGACTTTGATCAGCGCACTCGACAGAGCTTTCGACCACGACAAGGGCTGTATGACAGAAGAGAAACGGACGGGACCATTATTATGGTTGGCGACGAGAAAACCGCCAACAGTCTCATCAACAGTGGAATAGGACAACAGATGACTTTTAATTTGGGTTCGGGTGAGTGATAAAAATGTTCAATGCCTATTAGATACAGGTTCTACTGTTACACTGATTTCAGAGTCATTATTTACATTAATTAAGGACTTTAATAAATTAAACTTAGATAATATTGTTTTAAATCAAACTGATGGTCAAGTAACTGTTACAAATTTAATAAAAACAACTGTAAAAATTGGTAAAATAACTAGGAAAATTGAAATGTTGGTAATTAAGAGTGATTTGCCATATGTGTTACTAAGTTTAGAACATATGAGACTTTTTCGTCTCGAAATAAATTTAAGAAATTTAAAAGTATTCCTATTTAGTAAGGAAATAATACTGCGTAATGATAATAATTCTGTTAATCCATATGCATTGAATGTTGAAAGAAAAAAATTTGGAAATTATTGTGATAACATGTATGATGGTATAAAAATAACAATATGTGTAATTTTAGAAATGGAAACAAAAGTGTATATGAAAATAGAAAATATTTTAATCATTGGACTGTGAATAGTAATAGAGGTATAAATTTTGTTAAGAAAAACTATTTCAGAAATGATCACTCTCCTGAGCACTACAAAAATAATGTGAATAATGTTTTTTCAAATGACTATGAAACCCTGAATTTTGACAATAACCAAAGAATGAGAAACTCAAATGTAAATTATGAGAATTCAAACAAAATAACAAGTACTGATTGTAATGTTCTAAATTTAAAAGAGACATCAGGTATCCCCGATGATACATTGAATACTAAAGAGCCCGGAGATGCTTTGAACACCACAGCAAATACCCGAGGACTGGCCCCGATTAGAAAACATTTTAGAAACATATCTTTTCAAAAAATAAATATGATGTTGGAAAAATAAAATTAGAACCCCAAAAGATACATTTAACTTCAGAGCTCCCAATTGCAGAAAGGCCCCAAACTGAAAATGCTGAAATAAAAAGACAAATAGACGAATTGTTAAAAGCAGGTTTTATTAAGCTCTCACATTCTCCATTTAGCGCCCCAGTAACTTTAGTAATTAAGAAAGACCAAGGAAAAACTAGGTTATGCATAAACTATAGAAAATTAAATGTAATTACAAAAACTGCTTCTGAACCCATACCACGGATTGATGACTTATTAGATCAACTAGCCCATGCCAAATTTTTTTCAACTTCAGGATATTGGCATATAGAAATACACGAACGTGACACTGAAAAATTGGCGTTCACGACAAATTTTGGACTTTATGAATGGACAAGACTGCCGTTTGGATGGAAAAATGCACCAAGTGTCTTCCAGAGGGCAATTAGACAAATTCTAAATAAATACCAAATCGACTACGCCTTGAACTATTTTGATGATATAATAATCTTTTCCAAAACCTTTGATGAACATATGAAACATTTAGAAGAAATTTTTAAAATTTGTCAAAAAGAAAATATCAAATTAAATCAATCAAAATGGCAGTTTGCTAAGAAAGAAATAAAATTTTTAGGATATGACATTTCCCAAGGACAATATTCACCCCATAATGTAAACATTGAAACAATAAAAAAATAACTACCACCCAAAAATATTAAAGAATTGCAAACATTTTTAGGATCCATAAATGTCTATCAGAAATTTATACAAGATTATGCTAAATTGAGACAAATTACTTAGAAAGGATGTGAAATGGAATTGGTCCCAAAATTGTCAAAATTCCTATCAAAGATTAAAAGATGAGCTCATTTCAAAACCAATTTTAACCCAAATTATCCATGCCACCTTTTTGTCGACGCGAGTCAAGAAGCAGTTGCTGCTGTCTTAATTAAAACAAAAACACCCTGATGGTCAACTACACCCAATCGCTTTTCATTCAAGACAATTGAAAAAACACGAAAGAAATTATGCTATAACTGAGCTGGAGTGTTTGGCGATTATTGATTCTATTGATAAATACCACTGTTACTTACATGGGAAGAAATTCACAATTCATTCGGATCATTCACCCTTGCAATGGCTTAAAAATTTAACTGGACGACTGTTTAGATGGTCTTTAAAACTTTCCATGCATGATTATGAAACAGTACACATAAAAGGTAAATATAATTATGAAGCTGATATGCTATCAAGAAATCCTATAAGCCACTTTGTATCTCAATATTGTATTTTTCTAAGCACAGATGAAATTATTCAGGGACAATTAAATGATAATGTAAATAATGTAAAGTACAAGAAATATAGTGGAGTTTTAACAGTGAAAAAGAAAAATCTAGTCAAAATTGTAGTTCCGCCATCATTAAGACTAAAATTAATAACCGCTGCACATGAAAAATTTGGCCACCCAGGTGTGAAAAAAATGTTACAGTTAATTTCCCCTATTTACTATTGGCAAGATATAATAATAGATATTTCAGATTTTGTTCGTTGTTGTGAAACATGTCAGAAAAACAAGAAATCGACTCAGAGAAAATTCAGACTGATGGATCAGGTGCCAGTTGCCCATGAACCATTTGACCTAATTTCAGTTGATACAATTGCAGGTTTTAACTATTATAACTCGACAAAAAAATACCTTCATCTGGTGATTGATCATGCGACAAGATATATTTGGACTTTTCCTTCTAAAAGTGTGACATATACAAACTGTTTAAAGCAAATTTTCAAAATTAAAGTTCCCAAACAAATCTTAAGTGACAGAAATGCTGCATTTACTTCCTCAAGGTTTAAAAAATTTCTAAAACACGACAGTACGAAACAATTACTCACGTCAGCCCACAGGCTTAAGTGTAACGCTAAAAATGAAAGATGTAATCAAACTAATGTGTCAAAATTAAGGTGTAAGGAAAATACTTCTTCGAAAAAAATTCCATGGACAAAAATTTTAGAGCAAGTAACTTCTGAATATAATAATCAACCCCATAGTGTAACTAGATTTCCCCCCCCAATTACCTATTATTTGGAAATTTACCATATGACTCACCATTACCTAAAACAACTTCATTAAATTATCCGCCAGTTGAAGAAGCAAGAAAGATTGCAGTACAAAGAACCATTCAGCACCATAAAATTAATAAACAGAGATATGATAGACATTTTGAACAGTCAAACTTCAAAATTGGTGACTTAGTGATGTACGAAGAATTTAAATACCCAAATTCAAGAAAATTAGATCCACCTTATTCAGGCCCTTATAAAATTTTAAGTCAACTTTCTAATGTTAATTTTGAAATTGGTAAACCAAACCAATACACTGGGAAAAAGACTGAAATTGTGCATTCAACCAGGTTAAGGCATTTTCATCCACAGAATGAGTTTAAATCAAAATAATTTTGTTTCACGCACAATTTTCTTGGGGAAGGGGGGGAAATTAAGAGAAGATTTTGGTACGAAGTACAAGTGAAAAATTGAAATTATAAAATTATGAATGTTAATGAGTAAATAAAATAAAATTAAAATTAAAATTGGAATTGATGATATTGTGAAATTAAACCAGAATATGATTTGTATTAAATTTATTGGTTTTTAATAATTGTGTGTTTTGAATTGAAATTTAGTAACTTATGAAAGAACTTTGACTAAACCTAATTTTTGGATTATTTTGAAATGTTTTGCTGCCATTTTTGCAATGTTTTGTTTGTATAATGAGCTGAACTGTGTTTACATTTTCCCAAATATGACCAAACTTCCTAACTCAGAGATTCATTTCTTAATTGATTTTACTTGCTGGGTGCCTAACATCTTTTTTGAAAATTTGTGTGTTGTCTTAAATTAAAATTAATTGAAAGAAAAAGAAAAAAAAAGATATCTTGGTTAAACTTTCTACTAGAAAACTTTTGTATGTGATTTTCTGGATCTTCTGAGCTAATAACCGACTGTGACACCCCTACTTCTTTCATCTTTCAGTAAATTTTCTACTTCTCGAATACTCTATCCTAACACCCACCTACCCGCGCTTTGGAAGTCATCCCAACCTCATTGTAACCTTGTAAATAAATTGTACTTCATATACTCAGTCATAATGTGCTGAAAAATATTACTTAAACGAAATGACTAAAGACAGGCCATGAGGTGACCGCTCCTTTTGCCCTCCCAATTCTTACTTAATACTTCCTCAGGCATGACAAGCACCCACTTTTCCTGTTTCTCCAACTTAGTTCTTGACAAGGTGTTGTTTTGGCAGTCATGTCCTGTGGGAGAATTACGGTTGGTCCACTGTACGGCCAGAAACACTATACGCAAAGAACTACACACACCCTTCACTCCTTATTAGTAAAGTTATTGAGAATTTGAACCTAGGGCAGTGTGGGGAACACACATTCAACACACGAACACTCTCCACATATTTTTCAAGCCATTGTTGTGGTTATGACGGTGAGAAAATTCTGAACCTGCTCTCCTCTGACCCAACTAAGCACAACTACTCAGAATGTATAAGGTGTTCTAACACAATGAATCTATCATTGTGAAAATATTAAAGTGAATGGAGTGTAAATTATAAAATGTTTTGATAAATTTAAATTGTTGATTATGTTGTAAAAGAAAAATACTGTGAACTATAAATAATATGTAGAAATATTTTGAATTTCATATGGAATTATATACATTATATACATTTTATATACATTTTCTATTGATTATATATAAGCCTCGCGAAAAATGCAAAGAGTGTTGTTCGCAAAGTATCTCGTTCGATTTCCGAGTGCAGGAACTGCCCAAAAGTGAATCAAGGGTTGAATCCGAAATGTATGGAGGCGAGATGCTAATGCATTCAGTCTCGATTCGCAATGTTCAAACAAATTAAGCTGGAATGCTCAGAACTGATTTATATGTAGCACAATATTAAAAAACTAGTATTTAACCCCCGTCAAAAATGACGGAAAGTTGATCCTTCTCATAACAGTTCATACGAACAACAACAACAACAAAAAAGCATGAAGACTATATTTGAATGTAATGAAGAGAGATTTTAAACATATACTACGATGAATACAGGTACATAATGCTATACAGGTTCCAGAAAAATATAATTTTCCTTTAAGTGTAAAATTCTCCATCAATATTAAATAAATAAAAATACAAAACGTTAGCCAATTAAATAACGCAAACTGTACTTAAACAGCAGTAAACAACAAAACAAAACTAAACTAAACCAAAACCGATTCAAAAGTGAATGACTCGCCACACAGCGGGCATTGCTGAAAACGATACTTAAACAGCAGTAAACAACAATAAAATAAAACGAAAATAAATAGTTTCAAAAGTAAATGACTCACCTCACAGCGGGCATTAATTTATAATAATTACATAATAATTAGCAAAGGGAAACACAATTTAATTAACATCAAAATTGAACGTTAAAAATGTAGTTATTTAAAGGGAATTTGAACAACCATGGAGTAGACTGAATTCGAAATTCGAGTGAATGACTCAATCGAATAAACGATTCTTTTCGATGGATATTTTAATTTGAAGATCTTTCAAAAACTAAAGGGCTTCGAGCTAGGGTGTTGTTCATTTGAAATTTTCATATTTTTTAAAGGGCTTTCAAAATATGTCACGTTCGTGGTGTTGTTCTTCGAGAAAATGGCGTCGCAATGTTAAGATGCTCCCGACTTGGTCCTTGATGGTCCTGCACTTTATCTACTCTAGGCTTTTACATAAGTAAAGATATATTTTTTTGAATGATATAGAGTAGTATTTGTAAATTCCGTGTTCAGATGATGTAAATCAGGGGTGTCAAACTCGCGGCCTGGCCAATCTATTGGCACACAATAATATATAATAAAATAACCGACGCAGAATTATAATAAGATAGTGTACCGTACTATATCTCACCCCCAAAAAGTCTGCGTGGGAGTTAAGTCCCCCGAGCTGTTTCTAAGCGCATGCGTCAAGAAGAAAAGAATTGGTGGGGAGAAGGTCATTACCCTCTTGTGAGAGGGGACGCTTGAGAGATAAGCTTGAGTGTGGTGATGTGTTTTACTTCTTGTATATAATTCTGTTGTATATAGTGTGTGTGTGTTCTGTGCCGTAAATAAAGTGAAGAAAACGCTACCTGATGTCTTTGCTAATGTGAAAGTGTGATTTATTGGCCAAGTTACGGTACAGCTTTAAATGGTGGATAGCGGTGGTACGAAATCCACCGACGATGCAGATGTGAGTGGAATACCTGCCTTCGTTCGAAATGCCGAGTTTGGATTTAGAAGCAAGATCGGTGAGTGCCAAGCAATTTTTTGTTTCCTGTTTGTTGCAGTGGCAAAAGTGAAAATGCTTTTATTGTTCATGTTTTTGAGTAAATAGATGAAATGTTGGGCATCATTGCCGTTGAATAAATTGCATCATTGCAAAAATTAAATGTTCAAGCATCATTGCTTATTTGTAACCTTTGTGTATATTCTTGGCATCATTGCCATAGTATATTAATGTGAACATCATTGTTCTGATGAAAAGAAATATATATTAAGTGTATTTTTCCTTGGGCATCATTGCCATTGAATTAATTAAATGTTTAAGCATCATTGCTTATTTGAAACTTTTGTTTATATTCTTGGCATCATTGCCATGGTGTATTAATGTGAACATCATTGTTCTATTGAAAGAATATATATATATATATATATATATATATTTTGTTTTGTTTTATTGGGTATCAATGATATTGAGTTATTGCATCATTGCAAAAATTAAGAAACTAAGTTAGTCATCACAAAGCTAATTTTGTATGATTTTTTTTAAAGTGTCGTGGGGCATCAATGCCAACTATTATTATTTCTTGTGTGTATATATATATATTTGCGTTCTGAAGTGCACAGTTTTTAAAATCTAAGAATTGTCGTAAACGGAATTAATTTGTCTTAATTGTATGTATATCATGCTAACAGGTGGAGCATCATTGCTCAGATAGAAATATTTTAGATATTTTAAATAAGTGTATTTAATTGTGTTAATTATTTTGAAATTGGCATTGAGTGTTGCATTGTGTAAAATATATTATGTTACCTATGAATAATTGATTTCAAGGAAATCCAAAGTAATCATTTTAGTTACGTTTCTGAAACAGAAGTAAAGTCAGTTACTTAAATTGAGATTTTATATCGTTTTAATAAAAAAAAAAAGCTTTACTTAATTATTTTAAGTTTAAGTAAATCTATTTACTGTTGTTCTACTTGGGATAGTGACAAAAGTTATAGTTAGCCATTTTTTATTTGAGCCAGTAATTTCGATTTCTGTTTGAATAGTCCTAAATTTTTTGAGTCTACGAAGCTATTTGCCTACAAATATGGCTTTTCTTGGTCGAGGAAAGAAAGAAGATCTAAAACTTTTAGCTGAAGAATTAGGTTTAGAAGTAAGGGCTGAATTTAAAATAGCCGACATCAAGAACCTGATCATAGAGAGCAAAAATTATGAAGAAGATTTTGTCATGGAACAACTTACTGTAATCATAGACAGCAGGAAAGAACGAGAAGAAGAGAAGAAAAGGAGAGAAGAGCGAGAATTTGAGGAGCAGAAAAGGAGAAAACATGAATTTGAATTGGAAAAATTAAGACTTGGAACTGTTGCAAGACCAGTTAGTAGTGAATCCTCCCGTTCGAAAGTTGACCTCCGGCAATTGATTCAAAGGTTTGATGAAAAAGAAAGCGATATTAGCTTGTACCTCCAACTTTTCGAGAGACAAGCTAAATGGGCACAGATTGAGTCTGTAGATTGGGTGTCCCATCTTCTAGGATTTCTTCCCTATGATGTAACAGAGTTGATAGCTCGTGAACCTGCAGAAGACGCTAAAAAGTACGAGCATGTCAAGAATTTGCTCCTGAAGAGGTTCAAACTTAGTCCTGAAAAATTTCGCCAGAAATTTGCTAAGCATCAGAGAGGTGCAGAGTCAACATGGGGAGACTATGTGTATGAACTGGAAAATTATTGCAGAGAGTGGGTGAAGGGTTTAGGAATCTCAACTTTTGAACAGTTACTTAAATTAATGGTAACTGATCAATTAAAACGCCGTGTTCCCGTCGAAATTCGTGATCACTTTATTGACGAATGGATCGAAATGATTTCTCCGAGTGATTTGGCATCAAAACTTGATGCTTATGAAAATGTCAGAGGGAATGTTAGAAAGAAAAATAATCTTAACAAAACTGAAGAAAGATTTGCTCCGAAGTCCAAACAGAAATTTGCTTCTGACTCTAGAGACAAGTTAGAGAATAACACTCAGGCTAGAGCTGAAGGCCAACAGAGGATAGAGCAACCCAGATGGCCAAAAAGAGATGAAAATTTTGAAAAAAGAAGACGACCACAATGTTATGAATGTGGCTCTTATCAGCACATCAGACCTCAGTGCCCTAAACTGAAGAAAATCCCGGAATCAGCTGCAAGCGTAAATCGAATCGGAGGAGGCGAAGACGAGTTTTTGCTACCCTATACCACGATGGGGCAAGTAAATGGATTTGACATGCCTATTTTACGGGATTCTGGAGCAAGTATAGACATTGTATGCCAAAAATACATCACTCCAAATATGTTTACTGGAGAACATGTATGGGTACAACAACCTTTAGATCTTGCTCCCACCTGTTTACCCTTAGCTGAAGTAAAACTGGTTGGTGACTTTGGAATTGTTATCACGAAGGCAGCAGTAATTAGGGATGAATTAGATCAAGGCAGATATTTGTTAGGAAACAGAACTGCTTCTTTGCTAAATGACATGAAGGAACAAAATGTTCTCCCATGCCAGTTGAATGCAATGCAGACAAGAAGGCAAAAACAGCTTCAAAGAGATCTTGAAGAAAAAGAAGAAGCGACAACTGAATTAGAAAGTGCAACAGTCCATCAGGAAGATAGTGAGTTGGACAAGAATCAATCATTTCTTCCGTGTATAAAAGAGGATGACCCCTCCCTCTCACTTTTGAAAGTAGATAAGGAGACTTTTGCTATTGCACAGAAGCAATGCAAGGATTTGCAGCCATTGTTTGAAAAGGCAGGTGAAACCTCATCTGCAGATACGTCCAAAGAAATTTATATCGTGAAAGGTAACTTGCTGTTGAAAAGAAAATTTGATAAAACCGGAAAACAAAGGCTATTACTAATTATTCCTGTAGAATATCGTGAGCGTTTAAAAGCTCTATGCCACGAAGGTACTTCAGCACATCTCGGCGTGACAAAGACCAAGGATATTTTGGCAAAACATTTTTTCTGGCCAAAGTGTTTCCAAGAGGTGGAAAATTGTGTACGCAGTTGTGATGCTTGTCAGAGAGCAGGAAAACCAAATGACAAAAAGAAAGCTCCAATGAAAATTGTTTCTGTTATTCAAGATGTTTTTTCTAAAATAAATGTAGATGCGTGTGGACCATTACCTGTTACACCTACTGGGAAGAAATATATAATCACTGCAATGTGTTTATCATCGAAATATCCGGATGCGGTCGCTGTCACAGATATTAGTTCGGTATCTGTTGTAGATGCTTTACTGCAAATTTTCAGCCGAATGGGGTTTCCAAAGGAAATTCAATGTGACCAAGGAACATCCTTCATGAGTGCTCTTACAACGGAATTTTTGACACGATTTGGAATCAAGATTGCTCATAGCTCTGTTTATCATCCTCAGAGTAATCCCATAGAACGTTTCCATCGTACGATAAAGCGTATTTTACGAGTTCTTTGCTTAGAAGCCGCACCAGATTGGGAACAACATATTCACTCAGCTCTCTTTGCATTACGAACTGTAACTCATGAAAGCACAGGGTTTACACCAGCGGAGTTAGTGCATGGCAAGAATTTGAGAACTCCCCTGACATTATTGTATGAGAGTTGGTTGCATCCGCCGTAAGTTGAGAATACAGTTGTCGAATACGTTTTTGAATTGCTAAATAGACTTAAGAGATGTCAAGAGCTTGCGGTTGAAAAAATGGAAGAGGTTCAAAGTAAACGGAAGACGTGGTATAATAAGAACGCTGTGAAAAGAGAGTTTAAAGAAGGAGATTTAGTTCTCATTTGGCTACAAATAAAACAAATAAGCTGGCAGTCCAGTGGACCGGACCAGGAACAATTCTGAGTAAGATTTCGGATACTAACTACATCGTCAGCACGCCGAATAAGAAAGAAACGTCCCAAATTTATCATGTAAACCTTTTGAAACCCTACCATTCGAGACCAGAATTGATTAATTTTCTAGATTGTAGCGAAGCTGTTGAACAACCAGAGCTTTACATTGATTTCCCAAGCATGGAGTCAAATCCCAATATTTTTAATTTTGCTGAAATTGTCCAAGAGAGTCAGTTGGAGAAAAGATTGGAATCCTGTCAAATTCAGCAGTTGCAGGATCTTTTATTAAAATATTCTAAAGCCTTTTCTAATAAGCCTGGTATGACACATCTGGTTGAACATGACATAGAATTAATAGATGATAAATCGGTAAGAGCAAAACCATATCGAATGTCTCCCAGACAGACTGAAATTTTGAGATGCGAAATTGAAAAGATGTTGCAATATAAAGTCATTGAGGTTGGAGTATCTGATTACACATCTCCCATGATCCTTGTAGAGGTTCCAGGCAGAGATCCAAGACCATGCATTGACTATCGCAGGCTAAATGAAGTCACAAAGACTGAATATTTTCCTCTCCCAAACATCGAAAAAAGAGTAGAACTTGTTTCTTCGGCGAAATTCATTACTGTCCTAGACCTTGCCAAGGGGTACTGGCAGATACCTCTCAGTCAAAGATCGCAAAAATTGGCGGCATTTGTTACCAGTTTTGGAAGTTATCGTCCTTTACGAATGCCATTCGGGCTAAAGAATGCCCCGTACTTTTTTAGCAAAATGATGGCTGAATTATTGCAAGGGTGTGAAGAATTCGCCGTGCCATATTTAGATGATGTAGCAATTTTTTCTAGTGATTGGGAAGATCACGTTAAACATTTAGATAAAGTCCTAAACAGAATTTCAAAATCAAACCTAACAATTAAACCTTCAAAGTGTATGTTTGCACAAGAATATGTCAAATATTTGGGACACTATATTGGACAGAACCAAAGAAGACCTGCCGAGTTAAAAGTCCAGGCTATCAAACAGTTCCCAGCTCCATCTACTAAAACTGAAATACGAGCTTTCCTTGGGATAGCCGGCTATTATCGCCGATATATTCCCATGTTTTCGGTAATTGCTGCACCTTTAACTGAAGCTTTGAAAGGAAAAAATAAAAGAGGGTGTATAAATTGGTCGCCAGAGTGTGAGTCTGCTTTTCACGAATTAAAAAGGATTCTTAGTTGTCAACCAGTCTTATATGCACCTGATTTTAGTCGAGAATTTTTACTTCAAACCGATGCTTCCGATTTAGGAATGGGAATCGTTCTTTCTCAGGTGGACGACCAAGGAGAAGAACATCCAGTGCTGTTTCTCAGTAAGAAATTCTCTGAAACGGAAAGACGTTATTCTACCACTGAGAAGGAATGTGCCGCTATCGTTTGGGCTGTAAAGAAACTGCATTGTTATCTTGATGGACAAAAATTCAAAATACAAACCGACCACAATCCATTAGTGTGGCTCAGTACAAATGCCAGCTCAAACCCCAGATTAATGCGTTGGGCATTAGGACTTCAACCATACAATTATGAAGTAGTGCATCGTCGAGGAACTTTACACAAAAATGCTGATAGCCTTAGCCGTGTTCCATGGCCAGATTAAACGAAAAAAAAATTCCTTTCTCACTGTTTAATTTTGTTTATTTTATGAAGTTTATTTTTGCAAAGACTGTTCGTTTTGCTTGTATTTATTTGCCTAAAAAAAAGAAATAGTAGAAAAGGAAGGTTTCTGTTGTAAACAATATTAAACTATTGTACTAATTCCATAATAATTTCTTCCTGTTATTAGTATATGTTGAATTTTGTGTTATGTATGATTTCTATTACTTATAGCATTTAAGGTATTTTAAGTTTATGTATTCCCACTGTAACTTTCAGCCTTGGCACTGCACTGTTTACTTTCGCTGTGTTTTGTTTTTCCCTACCTTTTCTCGCAGAACAACCTGCTCGAAAAGTCCTCGGGGAGGAGAGGAGTTGTACCGTACTATATCTCACCCCCAAAAAGTCTGCGTGGGAGTTAAGTCCCCCGAGCTGTTTCTAAGCGCATGCGTCAAGAAGAAAAGAATTGGTGGGGAGAAGCTTGAGTGTGATGATGTGTTTTACTTCTTGTATATAATTCTGTTGTATATAGTGTGTGTGTGTTCTGTGCCGTAAATAAAGTGAAGAAAACGCTACCTGATGTCTTTCCTAATGTGAAAGTGTGATTTATTGGCCAAGTTACGGTACAATAGGAAGAATTCGCTAAATGTTTTTTTAATGATACTCTTTTTTGCTATTATTGAACAAAATGCATATATATATGTTGAATAGACTGTAATTAGGTAAATAAACCTACGTCTCTATTAATATGGATTTTTTTAGGCCCACCTATAAGGCGAAACGTTGCAACGTCACTGGCTACGTCAGTTTTCGTCTGCTATAGATGACGTCATTATCGGGTGGCAGAAAACAGGAGCAGTTCCTATGCGTTCGCGTGTGTTTTCGGACGATACCTTCATTTTGAGTTCAATAATTTAAGTTTATTTATAAAATTTCTCATATTAGTTCTATTTAACAGGTATTTTAACACTTTTTTAAAAATATTTCGCAAGGTTTAAGAGAATATATTCATTCTTCCGTCGAGAATGATTATTATTGTGTTGAGATGTGCGTAGATATCAGGATAAGTTACTTCAGGCCGGCGTCTCGTATCGTAACTCCAGTCTTCCTCTGTCGATAAATACGGGTCACGTACCGAATAAATCTTTCCGTTCTGTACCTGAATGTTTAATTTAGTGATATGCCTTTGTTTAGATACCGTATCTGAAGACTTTGCGTAATCTGAGAGCATTTTCTTCGACAAGCTGTAAGAATGCTCACTGAACGCCCTGTTAAATTATGCAATTTTTTGCCACTCAAGAAGTAAAATCTGCAAGAGTTGAGATGTGACATGCCTTATTGTTAAACCTTGTTTGTTTGGCCCAAGGTAGCCTTTGAGTTTGACGCGCCTGATGCAAATCCTCTCTTCTTCGAAGCCATACTTTTATTTGTAGCAGAATTACATAACTCTGTTCCGCTCGTCGGTTTAATCAGAAACGGAAATAACCAAAGCCGCATAAAAATCATCCCACTCTACTAGTTATACCTTTGTAACATACATTTAAATCCCTTAACCCCCATAGATTCTTAAACTGTGGTTCGACATTAACAATCTAAACTTGAACATTAACAATCTATACTTGAACAAGATATTCTCGTGGAATTATCGTGCTTTTACGTCATGATTTAATGTCTTTGAAACTACAATTCAACAAAAATGAACTCACAAACTTTTGGGTTTTTTCTCAGATCTGATGACCCTGCGCTTGCAAATGAAGCCCTCTAAGGCTATTATATATATAATATAAAGAGAGAGAGAGAGAGAGAGAGAGCGGATTTTGTATGTGGAGGGTAATCTCCGGAACCACTGCACCTACTTGAAAAATTCTTTCACTATTTGAAAGGTACATTATTCCAGATGGACATATTATGTATATCTGATCAGTAGAAAGAAAGTTAGGGCCCTAAACGTTGAGTTGATGCTTCACACTTTACATAGCAACATCATAGTCAAGTAACCATAGCAACACATCAAACTACATTTTCATTTATTATCAGTAAAACATTTAATATTTTAAAGATTCAAGTGGAGGAGGTATCGATAAATACAAAAAGGATTTTTAAAATTGGCAACGTTTAAGGGTTTATTGAAGAACATTACATTTGGAACTACGCTTTTTATTGGACATTTAAGGTAAAACAAAATTTACAATTTATTGGCTATCAACTGGAAATTTATTGGTATAATATACAGAACTTTATTTAACTTATAAACTTTGTTTTTGAATGTATGCATAATTTGCGTAAATCGAACTTGTACACATTGAGCGTTGTATTTAATTTGAATATACTCCAGTTATAACTAAATTTCAAAATCAGTTTACAACAATCAATTTCGAATATTGTTCCCGATAATAAGATTTATCACGCATTAAACAGTAAAATCTCTTCCTGAAACTGTATCAGGCAAAATACGAAAAGTGAATTGAACTGCCTGAGTAAATCAAAACTTAACGAGACAGAAAAGAGACATTTATTGCACCCAAGTTCCAGAAGGATATAATTAATGGATACATTGCCAGACGTTTTTCCGGGTTCATTGTTTCGTAAATGTTGTGGCGGAAACAACTACGTAGAATCATTTGAGATTGGGTAAATCCCAATAAAGTACTATTACAACACAAACAATGGATCAGAAATTCCAAACTAAGATATTAAAAAGTATGGATTATTAGTTATTATAGTCATTTCTTTTGTAACACAGATTTTTAATAGATTTTTGTTTTAAATTGTAAAATCATTCGCGTACCGGTAGCTGCTTGTGAAGCACTGTTCTATCGTCTTATTTATGCGGCAATGAAAACCAAATATCGATCCAAGTTAAGAGTCGGAAAAGATATATTGATAAACTTTGATGCCAATAAACAACAACAACCCCTCGCATTCAATGTTGATGTAAAAAATAAATATGCATGTTCGTATTGTTATTATTCTGTCACTTGTAGTTTTCATTTTTTTTGTAATAAATTTAATATTTAAAGCGTGTCTATCTTTACTTAAATAAAAGCCTAGGTAGAAAAAGTGTAGGTAACCATTCCGGGACGGACTAGGTCGGGAACATTTTCTCGAAAAATAATACCACAAAAGTGACATACTTTAAAAAATACGAAAACACCCTAGCTCGAAACCGTTTAGTTTTTGAAATATCTTCCAATTAAAATATCCATCGTTTATTCGATTGAGTCATTCACTCGAATTTCGAATTCATTCTACTCCATGGTTTTTCATATTCCCTTTCAATAACTACATTTTTTACGTTCAATTTTGACGTTAATTAAATTGTGTTTCACGTTTTATTTCATTGTTGTTTACTGCTGTTTGAGTATCGTTTCCGGCAATGCCTGCTGTGTGGCGAGTCATTGACTTTTGGTTCAGTTTTGTTTTGCTGTTCAAGTACAGTTTTCAGCACAATGCCCGATGGAAATGATGAATCACCTCTTGAAATGCTGATCAACATTCCATCACTAGAAGGTAACCCGTCATTTTGACGTCATAATGGAAAAAGTATATCAAAGTTAAAAAATATCCCGAATTATCTAACAATCCACACCTTGTAAAAGCAAACCCTTTCATTAATTTTTATGCATTTAGTTTTTCATGCGATTGGAGTAGTAGACTGCCATCCAGTTTTTTGCAGCTCACTACGCGATATGAATACTTGAGCTACTTGAATCATTCACATTCAAGTTTGTTTACTTTCAGAATTCATCGCAAAAGTAAACAGATTTTTAAAAACTGTTAAATATACAACTAAAAGCATCCAAATTCTTTTAGTTCTGAATGTTCTATTGAAAAATATAACGTCGGCCTATACATATATGCAGTTCGATTACCGCGCTCCCTCGTGGTAAGAGATAAAAAACTTGTTTATGCAAATTTAAAAGATGTTTCGTTCTTGACGTCATCGATGAAATAGCTCGGGAATTTATGACGTAATTGCTAGTTGATTAACGTCAGAAGATCGTCATGACGCAACGGGCGTCTGGCGACGGTTGACCTGCGTTATGGTGGTGTTTAATGATGTAAACATCACATTGCTTACGTAGATGGATAGTTAGGGGAAGAAAAGAAATGCATATCTGGCATTTTGCCCAATCGGGCAGAATTATTTTCGCAGTGGTGCCGAGCACAGAAATTACACTTATCTTTCAACATAAAAAAAAATAAAATAAACCAAAATTTAAAATGAAAAATTAAACTCATTTATTTAACTTTAAAAAATAAATACATTAACCGGCTACATTTCCGGTAAAAAGTTACAAGTAACAAAAATACGATACAAGACTATAATATGTCAGGTATCACAAAAATTAAATGAATGCAACAGCGCCGCCGAACATTCATACAGTTTCATTCGCTATCGTTAAGCTACAGAAGGAGGGGAATTCTTCGAAAAATGGACCAATTATGGTAGCTCACCGGCAGATGGCGCGACATGTCAGAAAAGTGCTGATTTTTCATTGCGTTGTATGGCCGTGCGGTTTTTCAATCATTTAAAAAACTTTTAAATACACACATATAAATATATATGTGTGTATTACAGGACAACAGATATCAAAAAGATAAAATTACAAAATTACAAGAACAATATATATATATATATATATATATATATATATATATATATATATATATATATATATATATATATATATATATATATGTATGTATATATATATATGTATATATATATATATGTATGTATATATATATGTATGCATATGTATATATATATATATATATATATGTATATGTATATATATATATATATGTTTATGTATATATATGTATATATATATATATATGTATATATATATATATATGTATATATATATATGTATGTATATATATATGTATGCATATGTATATATATATGTATGCATATGTATATATATGTATGCATATGTATATATATGTATGCATATGTATATGTATATATATATATATATATATATATATATATATATATATATATATATATATATATATATATATATACAGAGGCTGTTCACACATTTTTTAGACGATGTATATTGTATTCACAAAACTAAATTACATAAAATTCTTATGTTTTAAATGTTCTATTTGACATCCCTTATTCTGAACTATCTTTCGACACCGCAATTTCCAGGATAATAATGCCTTTTTTAAGTGTCAGAAGAGGTATTCTATCCCATTCCTCCTAAACAGCTTTCCAGAGTCCTGTAAGGGTTTTGGGATGACGTTTGGATAATGCAGATTTTAAAAGTCCGAAAGCACAAAAATCCATAGGTGATACATCGGGAGATTTAGTAGGGATATCAGTGAAGGGTATGGCCTTGATACCAGTTTTTTGTTCCATTTCTTTTAGGAAATTTACAGTGGATTTTGATGTGTGACTGCTAGCTTTGTCCTGATGGAGTCTCACAGATTGATGGCACTGTGGGTAAAGCGATGGTATTTCATTCAGAAAAATTGGCGATAAAATATGTTCCTGATAGTATTTGGAGTTAATCTTGACATTTTTTCCCACTCTCTTTATTTTTAACTTGCCATTATAAGAAAAACCAGCAACAATCATGAATCCCTTAGAAAAACTTTCTTTCGATTCTATGAACCATGTACTTAAATTTTTTTCTCCCTTTTCATGATAATAAATGGCTCTTTTTTTTATTGCAATCATTTAAATACACCCATGATTCATCTATTGTGACAATTATTTTCCAGTTTTCTTTGGAAAAGTGTTTCTCATACAGAATTCTGCAGCGTGTCCTGCGTTCAGCGATATGATTTGGAAGAAGACGATGCACATTGCGTTTTTTCGCTTTCTTAAGATTTAAATCAACGTTTGTCATTTTCTTTACAGTGGACACCGAGCATTTTAATGATTTTGCAACTGTCCTTTGACTAGGGGGATTTTCTTTTAACATTAAACAACGTACCTTTGCAATAGTCGAAGATGTCCGTTTTTTCATTGGATACTTGTTTGGAATTTTTGTCCCACTTGAGGCTCCAATTTGACGTTTTTTTCCTTTCTTGTTGACGATATCACCTATCGACGCTTTAGATATCACAAAACCATGACTCTCACATCGTTTTTGGATAACGGAGTATGCATATTTCTCTTCGGAAAGAGCATAAATGTAGCCTTCGAACCACTGCTTTGTTAAAAACGCCATTTTGAATAAAAAAAACTTAGCAGACGATAATTTTGACTTTTACAAACATAGTTCAACTGCAATTATTTCTTTTTCAGCAAACGATTTTTTATTAAATCGTCTAAAAAATGTCCGAACAGCCTCTGTATATAGCAGGGGTGGCCAAGCTCCTTGATAGTCCACGCCATTTTTCAAAATTTGAAATTTCTCGCGAGCCGCAATTAAAGACGTATGCAAAAAAGGTATTAAATTATTTTTTTTTGTTACAGAAATTATATTTATTGAAAACATATAAATAAAAGTACAAAATATGTATATTGAATTCAAATATTAAAAATTAAACACATTTATTTTACTTCTCTTGACAATTTGGTGAATAATTGGTGACAGCACTTCTCAGTAATTCTTTGAGATGCTGGTTAGTTAATACTGATATGTGTTTAATTCTTTACAATTTGGTGAATAATTGGTGACAGCACTTCTCAGTAATTCTTTGAGATGCTGGTTAGTTAATACTGATATGTATTTGGATTTCACGAATTTTAAAGTGGAATAAAGTGATTCACATAAGTACGTTGTTCCGAATATTGAAATAATTCGACAAGCAGCCTTTTTTAATTCAGGATACTTCGATTCTGGTACAAATTTCCAAAATTCAGAAATCGGTGTCGACTTATAGTTTAATTTTAGAGCTTCATCTTCTTGAATCTCTATTAATTCTAATTCTCCAGATGCTTTTTGGGTCATAATTATATTGGAAATGGAAAACTCACCTTGAATTATGTTAATTTCAAATGGATTCAGAAAAAAAATCAAGAGATGATTTAAAATATTTCAAGTCTTGAAATCTATTTTGGAATTCCGTCAATATTCCTTCTAGCTTTTTTATATACTCGTTGAGTTTTTCTTGTTTAATATTGGAACAAATTTTTTTAATTCGAGGAAAATAACAAAATGTTTTATTTTTAATGTCCTTTTGAAAAAGTTGTAATTTAGTTTGAAAACTAAATATACACTGTGAGAGGTCAGATATTATTTTATCTTTCCCCTGCAATTGTAAATTCAGTGTTTTCAAATGTTCCATGACATCAGTCAAAAACATTAAGTCTTGTAACCACTCGTCATCGCCTAATTCTAAATAGATTATTTCCTTTTCTTTCAGAAATGCAGTTATCGGATCAAACAAATCTACAAATCGATTTAATACGTTGTAGCTAGATAACCATCTAACAATGCAAAAGAAATAAATGTCATTTGGAAGTTCTTCGTCCTTTAATTCTTCAAGGACATTTTTGAATTGTCGATGATTTTTTGCATTGGTGCGAATGTAATTTACAATGTGTAACACTGTTTTCGTAACATCAGGATATTTTAAATATTTTGTAAGGAGATGTTCTCGGTGAATTATGCAGTGAATCGGTATGAATTGTGGAATTTGAGAATCATCTCTCAAAAGCCCAATAGGACCGATTTTTTTACCCAGCATTGCCGGAGCTCCATCAGTTGCAATGCTTACAAGTTTATTAAGAGGCACATCAAAAGTTTTCATTATGAAATCTAATGCATTTTTAATATCGACACCGCGGGTTTGACTCTTGAAGTGCTACTAAATCTAATAATTCTTCTTTAACAACGAAGTCAGGTGAAACAAAACGTATGAAAACTGCCAATTGCGGAAGATCTGTGATATCTGTCGATTCGTCAAGGGCTAAGCTGAATGCAATACAGTTCTTCAAATCATTTTTTAAATTATATTCAAGAGATGTATTAATTGCAGTTATGCGTCGTTCGGTTGTGTGTCTCGAGATGGGAATTTGCGAAACAACTTTGTGCAATGCTGCATTATTTGGATCTAAAACTTTAGGTACATCTTCCAAGTTTTTTTAATAAACTCTCCCTCCCCATACGGGCGTTTTGCACGAGCAATATTCCAGGCAATAACAAAACTGGCTTCAGCCACATTATTAGCTTGATTGTCATCAAAATTGACTGTTGTTTATTTAAATGTGATTTTAAAGAAGCAAGTTTATCTGATCTTAATTTGGAATTTGGTGGATACTGATTAGAAAACTGAGGATGATTGGTTTCATAATGTCGACGTAAATTGCTAGCTTTATAAATTTTGACCGTAGAATTACAAATAACACATAATGCTTTTCCGTTATCTAATATATAAAAATGAATGTTTGTATCTCTGTAATTGTATAGTAATCCACAGTTTAGGAGCAACGATCGTGAAATTTTACATACAAGCGTCTTTAAAAACAGCCGAGGGTCTGAAGAACTTCAAAAATCGAAATTAATTACCGTTGATTTTTAATTAATAAAAAACCAAGAATTTTGAAACTAAATGTAAGCTGTTACACTTTGTGGAATCACCCCTCTGAATATGGCGTCCGCGTTAGGGTTAGCTGGCAAACAGCGAGCGAAAAGATAAAAATAAATAAAATCAAAAAGTTTCAAGTTATATATTAAACCAGAATAATAAATGAAAATAATAATCTTTCAAGTCAGATTTTATACTCTAAAATAAATCGGATCCAACGGCATATTGACACTACCACACGCGATGGAAAATTCGAATCAACCACGCTAAGTGTCACGAGATCTTTTTTAATCGCTACTACAACCCCCCCCCCCTCGCTTATGTCTTTGTGTCTATTGAAGAGTTGAAGACTAAGCTTCTATCCTGCTAACTTATTTCTGACTTAAAACTCCTCTCACTCCATAAATACATGTATATTCACCAACCCATAGCAACTTTCCAGTAAACTTAGTCAAATATTTTCTTCTTTACGCAATAAAGTAGCATGTCATTGTGGCGCATTCAGTAAAAGCCTTCATTTACCACGCTACACGCCGCGGGTTCAAATACGGATCGTTCACATTTTGCTAAACCTGTATTTTCAGCTTTTTTATAGAGGCTTTTTTATTTCAGCTTTTATTTTATTATTTTTTAAATTATTATTATTATTATTATTATTTATTTATTATTTTTTTAATTATTTTTATTTTATTTTATTATTTTTATTTTATTTTATTTTTCATATTATTAATGTGTATAACATTTCGTATACTTTTTTTGCTATGTTATTTATACTGTGTTTAGTTTTTTAATGGATTTTGGTAGGTTTATTATAAATTTATATATTTTATGTTTTACTTTTCAGGATTTTTTGTCCAATGATAAAGGCTAAATCTTTTCTATGTTATTTATACTGTATTTAGTTTTTAAATTGATTTTGGTTAACAAACATTCGACAATTTGACATTTTTACTTTTCAGCTTTACTTTCCGAAAGACAATTTGACATTTTTCCTTTCAGCTTTTAGTGGTTTATTATAAATGTATATATTTTATGCTTTACTTTTCAGGGTTTTTTTTGCTCCAATGATGAAACGCTAAATCTAGCTGAATTCTGAAGAAATTTTTGTAAATTTATGGTTTTTTATGTTGGGTTTTCTTTTTATTCATGTGTATAACATTTCACATGCTTTTTATTCTATGATATTTATACTGTGTTTAGTTTTTAAATTGATTTTGGTTAACAAACATTCTTAAAATCCCGGGCAACGCCGGATAAATTATCACCTGTGTAGGTTGATAATTTATAAATTTTAAAACTGTTACCACATGTATATTTACAGATCCACAAGAACTTTCCAATATTTTTAATTAATATATAACCAACAACTCTCGATTCACAAGCGTACAGTAGATGGCGCCACTATTTTAAATTTTTTTTGTGTCTATTTCGTTGTTATGTGACGATAAATTTATTTAAAGTACCAGATAAAGAAATCACATGATCAGCGTTTAATAAATTAAATTGTAAAAATTAATCTTTAAAAATTCACCAAAAATTAGAAAATGGAGGTAAAGATGCGAAAAGAATTTCATTTTAAAGGAATTTTTATGATCTTTTTCGTGATATAAATTTTACAACCCTCAAATTATTATTTTAAATGCAAACTTGAAAAAAGTTACAAAAACAGATTAAAAATTTAATTTAAAAAAATCTAAGAAGAATTTTTCAAAAATCTTTTTTAGTGCACCCCTACATTATAAGAAGAATCGCCATGCAAAATTTCAGTCCTTTAGGCTATGTACACATGAGAGCGTTGCAACGCGCGCTTTCTAACGCGCGTTGAAAAATACAACTGATCAAACGATTGCGTACACATGCAACGCTCTCTTCTACTAGAACGCGCGTTGCAACGCGTGTTTGGAGAGTTCTACGCAGATCGAGTTCCTTTGTGTTGAATTAGACCGTACACATGAGAGCGTTGCAACGCGCGCTCTGGGGCAGTTGACTACTGTTTTTTGACAGGCATATTTCTATTTTTTTACAAAGTGCAGAATAAATAAGATATATACAAAATACATGAATTTTTCAAAATGAACTTATGCGAAATTTTCAAATGTTATTATTTTTAAATTTTTTTAAACATTTGAATTAAAATAAGGGAGTTTGATGTTACATGAAAGATACGCAACTTCGTGCCCAATATGCTAATGTATATTTTTTATTTTATGATTTATGTATTTTATTATTTTTCTGATATAGAACCACAATAATACATTCCCTGAGTACATTATAAATTTACATTTCTTTAAATTTTCTCTCCCCTTTCTATCTACAGATGATATTTTTTGAATGTTTTTCGTGATATAAATTTTACAACCCTCAAATTATTATTTTAAATGCAAACTTGAAAAAAGTTACAAAAACAGATTAAAAATTTAATTTAAAAAAATCTAAGAAGAATTTTTCAAAAATCTTTCTTAGTGCACCCCTACATTATAAGAAGAATCGCCATGCAAAATTTCAGTCCTTTAGGTTCAACGGTTTGGTCTGTACTTTGTATGTCAGTCAGTCAATCAGTCAGTTAGTCAGTTACGGAACTGTTTTATATATATATAGATTTTTATTACTATCTCTATATCGTAACGTTAACTTCATGCGCACACATTATTTTTAACTGGCATTCAATTGGCTGTTAAAACTTTATATTTACATCCTATTTAAAAGAAGTAGGGTGTAAATTGTAGGGTGGAAAGTTGGTAAAATTAAAATTTTGTGCAATGTATTTTAATTTCTCGATTAAAAGTAGTTTTTTTCTAAAAATCAATTTATTTCGCTTGAAAAGCTAAATATTTTATGCACGCGGTTTATATTATTATTACTATCTTTATATCGTAACGTTAACTTCATGCGCGAGCATTATTTTCTTATGCTTTTTTTATTATTATCATCTTTATAATAGCTTTATTTTCATATGGTTTTAAGCAACTATCGTTTTTATTCATATTACTGGCTGAAGTACCCGGCATTGCCAGGGATTTTAACAAAATTTGTTAACCAAAATCAACACAGTATAAATAACATAGAAAAAGTATATGTGAAATGTTATACACATCTCAGAATTCAGGAATTTCAGCCTTTCATCATTGAAGCACTAAAATCTGAAAAGTAAAAATGTCAAATTGTCTAATGTTTGCTAACCAAAATTAATTTAAAACTAAACACGTTATAAATAACATAGAAAAAACATGTGAAATCTTATACACAGAATAAAATGGAAACCCAATAAAAAAATATATAAAATTATAATAAACTCCTCAGAATTCGCTAGATTTAGCCTTTTATCATTTGGGCAAAAAAAGAAGCTGAAATTACAGGTTTAGCTGAAATTTCCAATAGAACCATGATATGACTCTAGCGTTGCCTCTTAAAAAATGAAGTGTTTGATTGAGGGCTGCAAACCATTCAACTCCTCTCCACATTAAACTCCTATAAACATCCTCTACATATTAAATTCCTTTTCTCTCCATAATAAACTCCTCAGAATTTTGGTAGATTCAGCCTTTCATCATAGTACCACTAAAACCTGAAACATCCTCTCCAGAAATATAAATTTATTAATTACAGTAATTAAACTCAATCAAATGTATGAATTACATAAGTTTTTTAACCAACATTTGAATAATTCGTAAATGAAAAAGCATATGAAAATAAAGATAATAAGAACTTCCGGAATCGAAATTAATTACCCTTAATTTTTAATTAATAAAAAACCAACATAATATGAATAAAAACGATAGTTGTTTAAAAGCATATGAAAATAAAGCTATTATAAAGATAATAATAAAAAAAGCATATGAAAATAATGCTCGCGTATGAAGTTAACTTTATGATATAAAGATAGTAATAATAATATAAACCGCGTGGATAAAATATTTAGCTTTTCAAGCGAAATAAATTAATTTTTAGAAAAAAACTACTTTTAATCGAGAAATTAAATACAATGCACAAAATTTTGATTTTACCAACTTTCTACCCTACAATTTACACCCTACTTCTTTGAAGTTGGGTGTTGAAACATCCTCTTTGAAAAATTTACACCCTACTTCTTTTAAATAGGGTGTAAATATAAAGTTTTAACAGCGAATTGAATGCCAGTTAAAAATTATTGTTGTTTAAAATCATATGAAAATTACGCTATAATAAAGATAAAAAAAGCATAGGAAAATAATGCGTGCGCATGAAGTTAACGTTACGATATAGAGATAGTAATAATAATATATATATATATAAAACAGTTCCGTAACTAACTGACTGACTGACTGATTGACTGACTGACATACAACGTACAGACCAAACCGCGGGAAATAAAAGGGCTGAAATTTCGCATGGCGATTCTTCTTATAGTGTAGGATTGCACTAAGAAAGATTTTTGAAAAATTCTTAGATTTTTTTTAAATTAAATTTTTGAATTGTTTTAATAACTTTTTTTAAGTTTGCATTTAAAATAATAATAATTTGAGGGTTATAAAATTTATATCACGAAAAAGATCATAAAAATTCCTTTAATATGAAATCTTTTTCGAATCTTTACCTCCATTTTATGATTTTTGGTGAATTTTTAAAGATTAATTTTTAGAATTTAACCTTTTACATGCCACACTATGATCAAGGAATAAAGTACCATATTTTGCTGCGTAACTTTGGTCGATAACTTCCAGGAAGTCGGTCCAACAGGTGTACTCCACTCATTCCTTTATTATATAATTTTATAATGTAAGATTAAGGAAAATCAACTTTTATCTTTTTGCCTATCTTTTTGCCTATCCTATTTTTTGCCTATCTTTTTGCCTATCTTTTGACCTATCTTTTTGCTCTTCCTAATGGTTCGTGAGTGATAAAATTTGACGTAATAGTTACAACAAAACTATCGTTCCAATGGCACATATAAACTTCTCCATCGCATCGGTAATCAAACTCTCCACGTTGAAATTTCGATATTTCTTTTGCTGTTTTAAGAGAACATTGTCCCGTTCTGGAATCTCGCACTGTGCCGATTGCCTTAAAGCCTTTGTTAGATAAATCTGTCAGCAAACTGTACGATGTAAAAAAAGTTATCGAAAAATATTTTGCGTTTCTCTGGATTGTCAATAAAAGATAATAGTTCGGAGACAACTTTTGATCCAAGTGGCAAATTTTCATTTTTCGAACTTTTTCCACCGTAGATAGACATAGCATAAGGATAACCATTTACTGAGCAGATCATCCAAACTTTGAAACCAAAGCGAATTGGCTTTCCACGTATGAACACCTTAGCCGAACGATGTCCATAACACGGAACCATGGATTCATCGATACTCATAGTTTCATGAAAAAATCCAAATTGACGAAAATTTTTTCCAACCTCTTTATAAAAGGGAGAAATTTTTCCTAATTTATCGCCTGGTTCCAATTTACTATTATCAACAATGTGGAAATACTTTTTTAACATCCGAAATTTATTTCTGGGCATTGTATTGTTGACAATTAGGATATGCAAATCTTCCTGAGAGCTCGAATATGTATTTTCATCAGGTACTGAGTGGTAGCCACTAAACAACAGAAATCCAAGAAACTGCCGAATGTCATTTGCGTCGACGTCTAAAGAGTCTCCTTTTTGTAGGGCATACAGCTTTGTAAGTTCGGCTGAATTTTCTAAGTAATCAGACGGCAGAATGACTGATTGACGGCAGAATCACTGATCACGTGTGATATCACTGCTTTTGTATATCGTTACATGCCAATGTTCCTTTTTTGGAACATTGCATTTTTACGCAGTCTTGAGGAAATATTTCTTGTTATAATTTTAATTTATTTTATTAACTCGTTAAACTTGTCCTTTGCAAGTACGATGGGGAAATTTTTGGGTGGATTTGAATTTTTAGAAATTTTATAGAATTTTTTTTCTTACGTACTGTAAAAATTGTGAAAAAAGCTGATTTTTAGAAATTTTTCTAAGCTAAAATATTCATATTTGAAAAAAAAAAGTCAAAAAATCAATCATGCGTTCTATAATACACGGTAATTTTTTCAAACTGACAGATATCACAGTTTATTTTTAAAAAAATATTAAACATGGTGTTCCAAAAAAGGAACATTGGCATGTAAAAGGTTAATTTATTAAACGCTGATCACGTGATTTCTTTTTCTGTTACTTTAAATAAATTTATCTTCACATAACAACGAAATAGGCAAAAAAATGCTTTTTTTCTTCCTAATGCGGTAGACGATTGGACATTATTTAAAAAAATATTAAAATAATGTAAAAGATATGTTCCTCAAACTGTACTACATTAACTGTACTATATTCTTTAGTATGTCCTATGAGATTTAATTTGAATATTTTCTTCTACATTATTTTGTCTATAAAAATATCCCTTACGATTTTTTATTAATATATTTTTTTGTTTTTTTTTTACATCAATCATATACATTGATCGTCGTATTTATTATATATATATATATATATATATATATATATATATACATATATATATATATATATATATATATGTGTGTGTGTGTATATATATATATATATTGGCATTAATTGCATACACTGACATTGTATTTAATTTGAATGTACCGTTCGTTTAGGAACACCTCCTAAACGAACGTTTAGGAAGTGTTGGTTTATGGAATACTAAAAGTTTAAAATAGTGGCGCCATCTATTGAACATCTATGAATCGAGAATCGCATCCGTCAAAAATTGTTCGTTATCCTAATTGTTAGCAATACAATGCCCAGAAATAAATTATTGATGAATGTTTGTTAACCAAAATCAATTTTAAAACTAAACACAGTATAAATAACATAGAAAAGATTTAGCCTTTATCATTGGAGCAAAAAATCCTGGAAAGTGAAACATAAAATACATAAATTTATAATAAACCTACCAAAATCCATTAAAAAACTAAACACAATATAAATAACATAGAAAAAAAAGCATACGAAATGTTATACACATTAATAATATGAAAACCAATTAAAAATATATAAATGTATAATAAACTCCTCAGATTTCAGCTATATTCGGTCTTTCATCATAAAAAAGCTGAAAAAAAAACAAAATAAAAATAATTTTAAAAAATAATAAAATAAAATAAAAATAATAATTTAAAAAATAATAAAATAAAATAAAGATAATAATTAAAATAATAATAAAATAAAAGGTAAAATAAAAAAGCCTTCATAAAAAGCTGAAAATACAGGTTTAGCAAAATTTGCACGATCCCAGACTCGAACCCGAGTCTTACGGTGTACCAACTGAACAGTTTTAACGAACGCGCCACGATTATACACAACACTGTTGAGTAAAGTAAAAAATATACGCAATGAGTTTTTTGGAAAGTTGCTATGGGTTGGTGAATATACATACATTTATGGAGTAAGAGGAGTTTTAAATGAGAAATAAGTTAGCAGGATAGAAGCTTAGTCTTTAACTCTTCAATAGACACAAAGACATAAGCTAAGGGGGTTGCAGTAGCGATTAAAAAAGATCGTGACACTTAGCGTGGTTGACTCGAATTTTCCATCGCGTGTGAGAGTGTCAATATGCCGTTGGATCCGATTTATTTTAGAGTATAAAATCTGACTTGAAAGATTATTATTTTCATTTATTATTCTGGTTTAATATATAACTTGAAACTTTTTAATTTTATTTATTTTTATCCTTTCGCTCGCTGTTTGCCAGCTAACCCTAACGTGGACGCCATATTCAGAGGGGTGATTCCACAAAGTGTAACAGCTTACAAATTGTTGGATTTTTATTAATTAAAAATCAAAGGTAATTAATTTCGATTTTTGAAGTTCTTCAGACCCTCGGCTGTTTTTAAAGACGCCTGTATGTAAAATTTCACGATCGTTGCTCCTAAACTGTGGATTTCTATACAATTACAGAGATACAAACATTCATTTTTATATATTAGATGTTGGTTTTTTATTAATTAAAAATTAAGGGTAATTAATTTCGATTCCGGAAGTTCTTATCTTTATTTTCATATGCTTTTTCATTTACGAATTATTCAAATGTTGGTTAAAAAACTTTTGCATAATTTATATATTTGTGTGTGTTTAATTATTGAAATTAATAAATTTATATTTCTGGAGAGGATGTTTCAGATTTTAGTGGTAATATGATGAAAGGCTGAATATACCAAAATTCTGAGGAGTTTATTATGGAGAGAAAAGGAATTTAATATGTAGAGGATGTTTATAGGAGTTAAATGTGGAGAGGAGTTGAATGGTTTGCAGCCCTCAATCAAACACTTCATTTTTTTAAGAGGCAACGCTGCAGTCATATCATTGTTCTATTGGAAATTTCTGCTGAACCTGTAATTGCAGCTTTTTTTTACCCCAATGATGAAAGGCTAATTCTAGCTGAATTCTGAGGAGTTTATTATAAATTTATATATTTATAGATTTCACAAGGTTTTTTTTCTATGTTATTTATACTGTGCTTAGTTTTAAATTAATTTTGGTTAGCAAACATTAGAGAATTTGACATTTTTACTTTTCAGATTTTAGTATTAAAATGATGAAAGGCTGAAATTCTGAGACGTGTATAACATTTCACATATATTTTTTATGTTATTTATACTGTGTTAATTTTTAAATTGATTTTGGTTAACAACAAACATTCTTAAAATCCCGGGCATCGTCGGGTACTTCAGCTAGTTGTCAATAAAAAAGAAATTCTCCTCCCACTTATTATTAAAACTTGTATTTTCTTCTTTTATTTCCGTTCTCTGTCGTCATATTTTTAAAAGAACTGGAAATAAATAAATAAATTTAGAAAATACAAATTTTGTGTTATTTAAACAATAACAACACGTGTTACATACTACGAAACAAATTATAGCAAAAATTCCAGATTACAAATTATATCCGTAGCAAGAGTGATAGAAATTGTTTCCTCCAGAGCACAATGTCAACTGTCGGTTGCAATGAAAGTTTACAAATTCAAAATCGGTCTGGAGTCGGTCGATTACGCCACTCTTTATGTTCGTTCGAGCAGTTCGTTCGATTTCATTCTTAACTTGGACGGAAATGACAACGTTGCACTTAGTCTTTCATATTTGTTGTCAGTAATTTAAAAGTGTAACCAACCCTTTTTTCCTCATCTTCTCTAATGAGTAGAGGGCGTGTCCTCTCCTTATTATTTTTGTCTTTAAAAGGGAGAGGGGCTTCCGGGGAAAAACTCCCGTCGAAGTTATAGTAGTTGATCTTCTAATGCCGTTGAATGTGGTTGTTGTTCTTCCTAATGTTATATATATAAATATGATTAAATTAATTATGCATGTGCTATTGTAATTAAATAAATATCTTGACATGGCGTTAGACCTGATTCCAGATAGATGATTTATTTTCGACGCTTCTTTCCCGCCATAAGTGATGACCGTCGGACGCCGAACACTGTCAAGTTTCCACTTGATGCTGCTGTCAAGAGTTGTCGTCGCCGTTTTGTTTTTAATATCTATTCAGTTTTGGTTTTGGTTGGCGATGAACGTTGAAGCAACCCTCGATCCCGCCACATTTTGAAGCACACACGGAACGATAATAATTTTTTTAAATATAATAACACAAAAATGAAAAGGGTACATTTATCGAGAGCCACAAATAATCCTTCGAAGGTTGGCCACCCTTGCTCTATAGACTCGTTTCTACACGGGATACGGTTACGGTTAAGTTGCGAAGGGGACAGTGAAAGAAAGAGAGTATTGTTTGTAGGTCAGAACATTGAAACGCGGTAATGATGCAACGCGCATTCTGATAACAGAATACGTCAGCACTCACTCAAGTGTTTGTCATGAATCTCTCTCGCTAAAATTTCAAGCTCTTTCATTGGTTATACTCCCATTCGACAATACACTTGCAAAAAAATGTCTTCAACTAATGAAGCAAATTTAATGAAAATTTCTGGACTGTTAGACGAAACAAAAAATATATCAGATCGGTAGAAAAACTTAGTTAAGTAACTTGTTGTTTTCCTATTTTCATAATTACCATCCGTCACTGCGCGCATAACTGAATTTATTAACATGAAAAACACTTTCATTTAAACCTTAACTAAAATATTTTGACTACCTTCATTTCTAATAACTAACAATTAATTATAGATTTTTTACGAAAAATTTTCTCATAAAATCTTTACTACCCAGGATAACTCTAAGCTTTTGGGTCATTTTAATGTAGAAAATTGAAAGCATTTTACTTCGAATAATTTTTGAGATAAGTGGGAAAATCCTATTTTGAAATTAAAGTTAATATTTTGTTTAAAAACCACCGTTTGCATGTTCACGATTATTTTAATTATAACAAAAAGAGTGGTGTTCAGAATAAATCCAGTTTTCAATGAACGATTTCTTTCTTGAACCAACTTACAAAATTTGAATTTTTGAGAAAAAAAATTGCGCTGTCGGGGGACCCTGGTCAGGAACGAAGTTCCTTACGTTATTTTTTCAACTCTAAACGTCATTTAATATGTAGATTTCTATTGATTTTATATATATATATATATATATATATATATATATATATATATATATATATATATATATATGTATACATATATATATATATGTATACATATATATATATATATATATGTATACATACATACATATATATACATACATATATATACATACATATATATATATATATATATATATATAGTGCGCTATTCCCAGAATGAGTGGGAATAGGAACGGCCATCGCTTGTGCGGGGATTTGAACCAGGGACCTCTCGCTCCGTAGTGCGATAGTCCGATGCGATAACCATTCAGCCACAGAGTCCATCGAGAGAAAGCTCTTATGAAGGGGGCATAACGCTTTTTCGTTACGTGACGATTCCTGCCAGTTCACTCTACTGTAAGCCGCGTAAAAGAACTTGGTTGCAAAAAATCATTCTCTCCCAGGATCTTTGAAATACACTATCTGTTTAAAAACATGTAGGAGAGTACTTTTCGGTGAATACGAGAGACACTGTCAAAAAGGATAAAATTGGATAGTGGAAATTCTTGTACCTAGGGCTAGCGATTTGCAAATGGCAGTATCTTTACTTACAATAACAAAAAAATAGTTTCTATACATTACGTGCTCTTTAAATAAAAATCACATCAAGCGTAGAAAAGAAAATTTTTTAAATGATACTGAAAATTTAAAAAAAAATTCAAAATGGCCCTAGGTACAATAACACTATTGT
Source organism: Dolomedes plantarius (assembly GCA_907164885.2). NCBI lineage: Eukaryota > Metazoa > Arthropoda > Arachnida > Araneae > Dolomedidae > Dolomedes > Dolomedes plantarius. The sequence continues at coordinate 216,410,711 of OU015495.1, forward strand.
ACCTAGGGCCAGTTATTTCCAAACACTGAAATTGTTGTTTACAATTTAAAAAAAACAATTTGTATGCATTATTTCTTTCATGCACAACTTCTAAAATCTTCGTAAGGAAGAAATGTTAATTGTAGGCAATGTCTTAAAGGAAGAATTGTTTATTATTTCATCACTTTCTGGTGTATGTTTTTTCTCCATCGTCTTCTTAATGATCCCACATAAATTTTCTGTTTCAAATGCAGATTTCCTAACTTTTTTTTTAAACAATTACTTATTCAATATTTGTGCTTGAATTTCATTTTTCTCGGGGGTAGGTATCAGTGAAAATTCTACACCTGCCAAGTTTTCGTCCACCTCTTTTCTACCAGAGGTACGAGACAAGATTATGGCCCTAGGTACAAGATGTTGTTGTTTTTGGCAAAATGGCTTCCATATCCAAAGACCTGCCGAAACCAAACTTTGTTTTTATATAATTTTTTTCCTTTAATGATTACAAAAATTATCTGCTGTACATTAAAACACAAGTTTGCACTTACTTTCACAGAATAAGACCTCAAATTGAAGTGAAAAAATTTAGTTTTGATGATCGAATCAAGACTCTCTTTTCTATTTAACTATAGCTTTCCTTAAAAATGGCCGTTATGATTTGAAACAGTGTTGTCACTCACTCCAATGAGTAAAAAATGCTGTAAAATAATAATTATTTAAATAAAGCTAGGTACAAGAGTTTCCCCTATTCATACAAAAGTTTTGCAAACTCCACGTTCAAAGCCACACCGCGTTGGACTGACTGTCGCACATCACAGCCAAGTCACATAAAAGGACAAACGTTTCGTTAGTCATGAAAATGGTCCGATGGTGGCCAACACACACTGCGCATCCACCCAAGCGAACGTGTTCCGATGTCAAGAGAACGTTAATGTCACGCGAATGTGTTGGCGATGTCGTACAACGTAAAAGAGAACGATGGCTTTCAACGAACAAAGTTCACATAAAATCCGTCACTCGTATTGAAATGACTCCAAACGAAATTGTTAAGACCTGTGATTGGTTCAAAATACGAGTGACGACTCCGAAAGTAGGGTGAAACTTGCCATTCGTTGGCGAGAAATGACCCATATTTGTGGGGAAGAGACTCGATGAAATTACTGAAGGCTACTTCCATCAAAGAATTCGAATGATTTTCGCGTGAATCGATAAAATAAAGTCGCTTCAATTTAGTACGTAACCACTCGTCTCATCGACATCGCATTTTATCATCAAATACTGTACAATTTAACCGGAATGCACTTAAAATGTCATTTTGGGCAAAATTTTAAATCATTTCGGGTTTTAAGTCCAGCCACAAAGAGACTGATCTGTTTGTTTTCTACGGTCAACGCGAGATATCTACAATTGAAAGCCTTAACAAAAAAACAGCCAAACGAAATCAAACGTAATAAAATATTTGTTCTTATCTTTTTCTGCACCAGAATCAAAATTTTAACGAAAATGTATTAAAATGAAGAAATTCAGAAAAATATACAAATACTAGCTGAAAACCCGCACGGAGTACATTCAAATTAAATACAACGGTCAATGGATGCAATTAATGCCAAAAAAATTAAATATATAATAAATGCGACGATCAATGTATACAATTGATGTAAAAAAAAAACAAAAAAAATATATTTATAAAAAAATCGTAAGGGATATTTTTATAGACAAAATAATGTAGGAAAAAATATTCAAATTAATACTAAAGAATATAGTACAATTAATATAATACACTTTAAGCAACATATCTTTTATTGTATTTCAATATTTTTGGATACTGTTTGGATGATGTCTGCCGCATTAGCAATAAAAAAATTTTTTTTTGTCTATTTAGTTGTTATGCACGTGACGTTAAATTTATTTAAAATACCAGAAAAAGAAATCACGCGATCGGCATTTAATAAATTAAATTCGAAAAATGAATCTTTAAAAATTCACCAAAAATCATAAAATCGAGGTAAAGGTTCGAAAAAGATTTCATTTTAAAGGAATTTTTATGACCTTTCTCGCGATATAATTGTTATAACCCTCAAAGTATTATTTTAAATGTAAACTTAAAAAAAGTTATTAAAACAACTAAAAATTTAATTTTAAAAATGTAAGAAGAATTTTTGAAAAATGTGAAAGTTTAATGAAAGTTGTTTCCGAAACTTATGCAGCCGAGCACAGAAGTGCATTACTGCAGGTGGGAGTTACTTCGTATGTATGTGTATGTATATATATACAGGGTGTCCATAATTAAAGTCCCACTTTCAAAAGGCTGCAAAAAAAGAACCACTGGTCAGAATGACTTCAAATTTGAACTGAATATACTGGAAGAAGGGGGGAACGATTTGGCATAATAAAAAAATAGTTCCAAAATGTATCAATAGATGGCGCTGTAACATTTTGGAACTTGTTTTTTTTTACTATGCCAAATCGTTTCCAGTATATTCAGTTCAAATTTGAAGTCATTCTGACCAGTGGTTCTTTTTTTGCAGCCTTTTGAAAGTGGGACTTTAAATATGGACACCCTGTATGTATATATATATAAAAGACACAGTTGAAAGTGAAAAACCAGTATATGCCCAGAACCACAAGAGCCAGGAACTAAAAACATGAAAAGATAAGTGAAAAAAAAAGGTTTTTGACAGCATCTTTTCATCAGCGGTGCCGATACTGTCTAAAAACCAATGGATTGTTTCGAATAAGTATGATCTCAGCAATAAACATACTTAGACACCGTACAATCCATAAGACACAGAAGAAGTGAATAATCAGTTGCTTTATCATAGAATACCAAACTCGGCGCCAATCAAAGTGGAAGTTAAGTTAAGGAAACCGCAAGAAGACTGACGTCACAAACATTGCAACCAGGGAGCTAATGGAAACACAGATGCTAACTTACTAAGGATACTGTGTTTTAGGACTATTTAACCTAAGTTAACTTAGACATTTATTATGACTAAGAGTTTATATATAGAGAGATGCTAATGGTGGGTTACAAGACTATATAATTTAAAAAAAAAAGAACAAACAAAGAAAAGCTAACTAAAATGTCCGTAAACCAACTATCCAATATCTCTCCCACACCGGGGACGACAGTATATGTCCATGTCGATTGCAGAACTTGCAAAAGGGTTCTGAAACGATGGAAGAGGTGTTTCAATGAGCACCTCGTGGTCTGTCACTAGTAGAAACACGTTTTCTGCCTTGACTTATCCACCATCTCTTATTTGAACTCCTCGACAACAGTTCTTGTGAGAGGGAGTCCCTAAAAGTCTCTCTTACAAGCAACTTTACAGACCTCATAACTAGAATGAATATATATATATACACTAAAGAGCCAAAAAAACTGGTAAAATATTATATATATACAGTGGACGCTCGTTAATTCGAACTTTCGGTTAATTCGAACTAATCCAAAAGCCCCAAAAAACTTGTATTGGAGTTAATGTTAAAAATATCTCATTAATACGAACTAAATTTTTATCACTTCGGTTAATTCGAACTAAAAATTTGACAAAAAAATTCTTTTTCCTCGTTTAATGGAGAAAATACACACTGTATTTATTATTTTGTGTGTCAAAATTTCTTTTCTGAGTAAAGAGGCACATGCCTGCATTCCTAGACTATTGCATGTCCGCTAAACGTTAGTAGCTATTGTCCTTCTTATTAGTGCTAAACGGAAAAAGCAATTTTCCTTTATTTGGATCGATTTTCTTAGAATTTCAGAAAAACTAGTCTTTACTACAGATTCTAGGGAGCTGCGTCAGTGATAACTGCAGTGCAGACAAGTTAATGTGGTCTAGTTTTTCTTCCTCATTCTGTGCTGTGAACGTGTAAAAATTCAGGATGTCTACACGTGGAAAGTTCAAAACCCTAACTTTAGAGACAAAGGTAGAAATTTTAAAGAAATTAGAGAATGGCGAATGTAAAACAAAGTTAGCAGCTGACTATGGAATTAAAAAAAATGCCTTGTCAACTAATTTGAAAAACAAGGAGTCAATTTTAGATTCATGAGAAAAATCAAAATTTTCTAGAGGAAGGAAACGCATGGGAAATGCGTCCCAAGAAGTTCTAGAAAGAGGCTCTACTGCTATGGTTCCAGGATGTTAGATCTCGAAATTTTCCGATAAATGGACCCCTAGTGCTGACGAAGGCTGATGAATAGGCAATTCGAATGGGTATTAAAGATTTTAAATGCAGTGATGGATGGCTTTCTCGATTTAAGTCAAGGCACACTATTTCTTATCAAACTGTATGTGGCCGAAGCTCTGATGTAATCGAAGACGTATGCACTAATTTCGGTAGTAAACTGCCAGGGCTTTTCTCTACTTACCTGCCGAAAGATATTTCTAATGCGGCCATAATGGTCAAAGCCATAATGGACTCTATTAAAACTCTGAAAGCATTTATTTAGATGGAACCTTCCTCTGAAAATGAATTGAAATGTTTACTTCAAATCGAGAAGCTGGCTGAACAATGTAGGCATCATAAACAGAACCAAACATCCATTTTACAATTTTTCCCCAAAGTGTAATTCATATTTTTAATAAAAGTTTACTTTATACTGCATATCTTCTGCTTCATTTTATGATTAAGGTAAGTCTGTATTGCTTTTAAATATGTTTAACTTTAGATAACATAGTATAATATATTTTCTGGGGTTATACATACTAGGAGAGTTTCTTCTTCAGTGATACACATTTAAAGTTATATATTTTCTCTTAACATCGGACAATTCGAACTTTTTTCTGAGAACCTTTTCACACACTAACTTCCTCCGCCAATTCTGGCAACCTCTCTGAGGTAATCGTATTTTGACGCTTCTACGAGGAGACGCGGGCCGGCTTCGAAGCGAGTTTTCATGGAATAAACTTCAATTCTTCTCTATTATTTGGAATTTCATTATTTCGGCCTCGATTGTCTTTCTTCAAGAGATGACCCAATGCGGGTCATTTCATATAATATATATATAATAAATAAATAAATAAATATATATATATATATATATATATATATACACTGCTGGTCAATGTACATGCAACACCCTGAAGAAAACATGCAAATAACATGAAATTTACAACATGCATTAGCGGAGGTGAGATATGCAAATGATTAGAATTTCAGCGCAGACGCACATCACGCACGCCTGTGGCGCCACTTCAAAGCGCTATTTAAGACTTGGAGATTTCGACGATTTCAAGTTCAGCAATTGTGTTTTTCTTGTGTTTTTTTTCAAAAAAACGATCAATTATGCCTCGTCGAAAACAGCGATCATCTTTTGATCAAGTATCCGAGTTCGACAGAGGAAGGATAGTGGCCTACCGAGATTGTGGATTATCTTTCAGGGAAATCGGTAGTCGTGTTGGACGAAACCAAACAACTGTAATGCGGATATGTGATCGTTGGATGCAGGAGGGTACGACGGACCGGCGTGTTCGATCGCATCCACCTCAGCGCACCACTTCACGTGATGACAGACAAATTGAGCGCATGGCAGTGACGGATCGCTCAGTCACATCACGAACCATAGGTGTCATGGCACATGCAGTCTGTAACGCATCATCCAGTGTCTGCGCGTACCATTCGACGCCGTTTACAGCAGAGTGGTCTGTCCGCAAGACGTCCATTGCTTTGTCTACCCTTGACGCAGAACCACAGACGTCTCCGCCGCCAATGGTGCGATGACAGAAGGATGTGGACGGCAGAATGGAATGAAATTGTCTTTACTGACGAGTCACGCTTCTGTCTGCAACACCACGATGGTCGCATTCGAGTCTGGAGACACCGTGAAGAGAGGATAATGAACAGCTGCGTTATGCACCGCCACACTGGTCCTGCACCGGGTATTATGGTATGGGGCGGTATTGGATATCACTCTCGCACACCTCTAGTACGCATTGCCGGTACTTTAAACAGCCAGCGGTACATCTTCGAGGTGTTGGAGCCAGTTGTCCTTCCTTACCTTCAGGGCTTGCCCACAGCCATATTTCAACAGGATAATGCGCGACCACACGTGACACGCATTGTCCAACGGTTCTTCGTCAATCGCCAGATTGAATTGCTTCCCTGGCCGCCTCGCTCTCCGGATCTTTCGCCGATAGAAAACATGTGGTCCATGGTTGCTCTACGATTGACCCAGATTCCATCCCCAGCTGCCACAGCAGATCAACTTTGGCAACGTGTGGTCTGCTGTACCCAAAGTCTCTTTGAATCAATGCAGCGGTGATCTCCAATAATGGCGGCTACTCTGGCTACTGATTTTGGCAGGAACCACACTTCACAGAAGTCTATAAATTTAATCATTCGATACTTGGTCAACATGTTATCTACGAAATAAATTTTGTTGTGATGTCTTTCTTGGTGTTGCAATTTGGGTGGCCAGCAGTGTATATATATGCCCCTGGTGCACACAAGAAAACGTTGTTCAAATTTCAAGCTAGCCAATGGACCAGTGCAATCTGAAAATCCGATACCGAGGCGGGGTATTTTTGTGGTGTAAGCTACTGAAATGGTGCCTGAAGTTATGCCGTCACATGTCGACCAGATAAAGAAATGCAGCGTTCAGTGCGGAGAAGTGAACATTGCTCAAGAACGTGACAAGGCCGTCCATTAGGATTTAATTTAAACCACTTCTTCGAATACAACGACGTACGAATCACATTTCTAAATCAAGAGAGTAAGTTTTACAGGAGGCATCAAATTTCATTTTAAAAACGAATTTTCCTATCCTTTCGACAAAGGGGGCGTCCATTAATTACGTGGCTTTTAGGGGTGGAGAGGGAGTCTCACCCTTTCTCACGTGGGGGAGACGGGGGCGTCCTCGGCATTCTTTTTTCCGCGTGTAAAATTGCGAGAAAACTGGGTTGTATTAAGTCTACACTAATAGGTATGGCTAAAGACTACGCAATAGTTCCAGTAGTCGCTCTCGAGACCCCACACGAGTCCCCGTGGACTGAACTAGAAGGAATATTCTTTTACGAATTTTAGTAGTTCCTATTTGAGTATTTTATTGTTCAATTTTCTCACTGTGATTCTAGACTACGTTCTTAGTAGTCTTAAATACTAGTCTTAACTAGTCTTAAATAAAAATAATTAGGCAAATTATGTTTTTTTAAATAAACCCAACGCGATCGAGCACAGATTAACGTATTTACACTAAAAATACGCATTTTGAAAAAATCTCCCGTGAGATTGGGGGGTCGAGCCAAATGTCAATCGCCTCACGTAATTAATGGACGCCCCCAAAGGTCTTTTCTTACTTCTGATCACAGTAACAGACACAGCAGATGCGATTACTGATAGGAAAGAAATATTTATAATTTGTCCGATTTAATTTTGCGTTTCCTACAGAAAATATTCATTGGTTTTGCTCCTCATTTACCTGTGGCCGAAAACTGACCAATTACTTCGACAAGTAATATAAAAAAAAAATTTTAAGTCAATTCCTACTTAGGTCACCAAAGAAAAATTTTATTTTACTTACTTTTTGGCGGGGATATTGGCTCGATTCTGTGAACACCATTATTGGCGAGAAATTTTTTTTCTCCCATATAAAAATAAAATTAATTAATTTAATTTAATTAATTAATTAATATTTGAAAAAAATGTATTAACATCAAGTGTCATCCACTACAAGTTTAAAAAAATGTATTTGAACTTGAGTGGATGAATAAAAAGTATTTTATTAACGATTGAAAATTTGAACAAGATATATAAAAATAGGGAGAGTGTGAACTAATAGTAGGAATTGAATAATGATTTTTTTACTTCAATATACAGTGGCTCCCAAAAGTGTTCGTACACTTAAAATTTTCAATGAAATAGGGTCTATCCATTGATTAAAATGAATATTTCAGAATGGGTATTTAATAATAAGATCTATAATCCATTCTTAACAAAACTACATGAAATATTTTGAAAACATAGTAAAACTTTGTTTTTAAGAAACCAGTAATCAAAAAGTAGCAAAAACTTTATCTCACAAAAGTCATCGTACACTGAAATATTTTCAGATAAATTCATTATTAAAATTATCGTCTGGCGCTTTATTTTTATTTTTCAATTGTGGTGGCATTTAAAATATCGTTTGGCTTTAATTTTTGCTTGCCTACTCCGTAATATTCTATTTATTATTTAAAAATGGCTCGTAGTCGTAAAGAAACAACAAACAGCATTCGAAAATTGATTATTTTTCATCATAGTAGTGGTAAATCAGTTCGGAATATTGCTAAATTATTTAATTTATCCCATTCTACTGTGCAGTATGTGAAAAAAAACGCTTTAAAGAAGAAAATTGTATCGAAAACAAGGTAAGAAAAGGCCGTCCGGCAAAGTTAACAAAACGTGATCAGAGATTTATAATTAGAAAATTTGTGAAAAATTCACGTTTGAGTGCTGTAAAAGTTTCTGCAGAATTCAATGAAACATTTTCTACTTCAATTTCACCTGAAATTTTTTGACGAGTTCTCAGAACAGCTGGATTACATGGGCGTTATGCCCATAGAAAATTTTTTGTGAGTGAGAAAAACAGAAAGTTTAGGCTTCCCTTCGCACTATCAATGATAAATATGCCCAAACCTATTGGAACAGCCGATGAACATTTTTGGTGTTGATGGGCGCATAATTGTATGGAGAAGAAAAAAATGAGGAACTTAATCCCAAGAACTTAGTAGGAACAGTTAAGCATGCCGGTGGAGGTATCCTTGTGTGGGGGTGCATGTCAGCATCAGGACTAGGAAATTTGGTATTTATTGATGGCATAATGAATCAAACTGTTTTTATAAATATTTTAAGAGACAATTTAAATTTATCAGCTCAAAATTTGGGTATTGGAAACAACTTTGTTTTTTATCAAGATAACGATCCTAAGCACACGGCTCTCAACGTTCGCATCTGGTGTCTCTATAATTGTCCACAAGTTTTGAAAACACCACCTCAATCGCCAGATTTAAACCCAATAGAACATATTTGGAGAGAACTGGAGGTTCGAGTACGAAAACACGATATTCACACGAAAAGCGAACTAAAAACAATTATGATGGAAGAATGGATGAACATTGATGCAAAAATTACAAAAGAACTAAAGCAATCTATTCCCAGACGTTTAAAAGCTGTTGTGGATGCTAAAGGATATCCTACTAAATATTAATTTAACGAAAAATTAGAATATTTACTAATATGTAGAGATTTTTTTTAAGTGTACGATGACTTTTGCGAGATAAGTTTTTGTTACTTTTGGATTATTGGTTTCTTAAAAGGTAAAGTTTTACTATGTTTTCAAAATATTTCATGTAGTTTTGTTAAGAATAGATTATAGATTTTATTATTAAATACCCATTCTGAAATATTCATTTTAATCAATGGATATACCCCTATTTCATTGAAAATCGTAAGCGTACGAACACTTTTGGGAGCCACTGTATGTGCACAGGAATTGACAACTCGGCATACATTTCTTTCAATAGACGAAAAATACGCGAAACTTAATACGTTTTAACTAAAGTAAAACATAAAAAAGGGGAAATTTCCAAGAATAGTGTCGGAAACTTGTTTAATAATCTTAAAAAAATGTTAAAATATCTATTTGCAAAACGATGATATCAGAAAAGTAAATTTAGCACTCCTCATAAAAATACGAACGTTTGGTTCTATGAGAAAGTTAGATCAACTTAGCAGATAATAGATTAAGGATTGAATGTTCATTAATGAAAATGAACATTCAATCCTTATGTAATTATTCTTTATGTGATTAATTATAAAGGTTTAAGAATTTAACATTGCTCTATTCCGAAATCCACGAAGTTTTAAAACAACAAACATGATATTGAATAGAAAATTATATTTAAATTAAATTAACCTGACGTGAACGTGAGTGACTGATCATGATATTATCACACAACTAAAAATAGTCGTCATCATCTCACAGATTAATTTCAAACAATTAATTAAGAACACCGAAAAATATTGAGTAAATCTACTTACTACCACACTTTTGCATTATTATGGCTGTTCTTTATATGATTAAATATAAAGGTTTCAGAATTTAACGTTGCTCTATTCCGAAATCCACGAAGTTTTAAAACAACAAACATGATATTGAATCGAAAATTATATTTAAATTAAATTAACCTGACGTGAACAACACATCAAGTGACTGATCATGATATTACCACACAACTAAAAATATTCGTCATCATCTCATTGATTAATTTCAAATAATTAATTAAGAACACCGAAAAATACTGAGTAAATCTACTTACTTCCATTAGCAGCAGCGATCAAAGCAGAAACAAATAAACACTTCCTAAGGAATTCCATCCCAAACAATTTCAGCACTATGTTAGTCCGTGTTTGCAGAACAACTTAAAATAAGGGAAAATTAAGTATGCTTCTCGCTTCAAACAAGTTTTTCATGGTCAATATGAATAGAACGATGGGCAAAAAGTTCTGAAACTTCCGCGACGCATGACGAACTCCAACTGATAACTGACTAAATGGCTATTTCCTTTAGTTTTCCGGTCTGTTTTCGTTTGGCGACGGGAGGGTTACCTTAGCAAGATTTTTATCCCTATAAAATATCGAATCACTTCTTCGACGGGGAATGTTGAATATAATTTAGAGCATAGATTCTTAAACTGTAGTCCGCGGACCCCTGGGTATATATATATATATATATATATATATATTATATATATATATATATATATATATTATATATATATATATATATATATATATATATATATATATATATATATATATATATACATATATATACATATATATATATATATATATGTATATATATATTATATATGTGTGTATATATATATATATATATATATATATATATATATATATATATATACATATATATATATATATATATATATATATATATATATATATATATATATATATATATATATATATATATATATATACACTCATGGACAAAAAAATTAGCGCACCAAGAAATAATTGCGGGATCGTAACGAAACTTGCAATGAAGGTACATGTCGGGGACATATGCAAATGATTAGAAATGCAGCATGATTGCGCATTACGTATAGCCTGTAGAGGGCGTTGAACATCGTACTCTGTGGAGTATAAAACAGGTAACCAAAACTTGTTTGAGTGTGCTGAATCATTTACAAAGGAAGAGCTGAGATAGACATGCCATTACGCCGTGTTCGAAGACAATATAAGCAGTTGTCGCAGTTTGAGAGGGGAAGAATCGTCGGGATGATGGAAGCTGGGTGGTCAGCTAGGCGAGTAGCTCGTCAATTAGGCCGCTCTGATTGTGTTGTGAGGAGGTGTTGGTACCAGTGGACCCGAGAGATGTCATGTACACGAAGACCAGGCTCAGGACGCCCTCGACAGACCAGTCGTCGAGAAGACCGCCACATCGTAAGAAATGCACGCGTACAGCCAACTGCTTCATCGGCCGCCATCCAGGCACAGATAGCACCTTCACTAGGGGCCTCTGTGTCTTCTCGAACCATACGAAGGCGCCTGGCTGAAGGACAGTGGGTATCGCGGCGCCCATTACGCCCACCCTTGACGCCCACCCATCGACGTCTCCGTTTGGAGTTTTGCCGCGCACGAGGAAACTGGACTGCAGCGGAATGGAACCAGGTCGTCTTTAGCGACGAATCCAGATTCAATCTCGGCAGTGATGACAATCGTGTTCGTGTGTGGAGAGCCCGTGGTGAACGCTTTAATCCTGCCTTTGCTGTACAGCGACACATCGCTCCCACAGCTGGTGTGATGGTATGGGGTGCCATTGCCTACAATACACGGTCACCCCTAGTATTGTTCCGTGGCACCATGACAGTCCAGCGGTATGTTCATGAAATCCTGCAACCACATGTGTTGCCACTCATGCAACGGCTCCCAGGAGCCATTTTTCAACAAGACAATGCTCGGCCTCATACGGCAAGGGTGTCACAAGACTGTCTCCGCACTGTTACTACCCTTCCTTGGCCTGCCCGATCCCCAGATTTGTCTCCAATCGAGCATATCTGGGATCATTTGGGACGACGAGTTGGGCATCCCACGAGTTTGAACGAACTAGAGGCAAGGTTACAGCAAATATGGAAAGAAATGTCTCAAGACATCATACAGAACTTGTATGACTCAATGCCCGATCGTATCGCATCGTGCATTCGCGCTAGAGGGGGTCCAACGGAGTATTAACTCCTCCGTTATTTTGCCCTATTCTCTGAAATAAATTATCCTTTTTCTTTGATTTTCCTATCATTTCTTATATCAAAGTAGTCATTACGTATGTAAAATTTCGTTTCATTTTGACGACTCCTTCTTGGAGCGCTAATTTTTTTGTCCATGAGTGCATATATATATATATATATATATATATATATATATATATATATATATATATATATATATATATATATATATATATATATATATATATATATATATATACTAGCTGAAAACCCGCACTTCGCTACGGAGTACATTCAAAGTAAAAACATCGGTGAATGTATGCAATTAATGCCAATATATATATAATAAATACGACGATCAATGTATATAATTGATGTAAAATATATATATATTTATAAAAAAATCGTAAGGGATATTTATATAGACAAAATAATGTAGAAGAAGATATTCAAATTAAATCTAATATAAAGAATACTAAAGAATATAGTACAGTTAATATAGTACAGTTTCTAGAACATTTCTTTTACTGTATTTTAATATTTTTTTGGATAATGTCCAATCGTCTGCCGCATTAGCAAGAAAAAAAAATTATTTTTTGTCTATTTAGTTTTTATGCACGTGACGATAAATTTATTTAAAGTACCAGAAAAAGAAGTCACGTGATCAGCATTTAATACATTAAATTCTAAAAATTAATCTTTAAAAATTCGAAAAAGATTTCATTTTAAAGGAATTTTTATGATCGTTCTCGTGATATAAATTTTATAACCCTCAAATTATTATTTTAAATGCAAACTTAAAAAAAGTAAAAAAAACAGCTTAAAAATTTAATTTTAAAAAATCTAAGAAGAATTTTTCAAAAATCTCTCTTAGTGCACCCCTACACTATAAGAAGAATCGCCATGCAAAATTTCAGCCCTTTAGGTCCAGCGGTTTGGTCTGTGCGTTGTATGTCAGTCAGTCAGTGAATGAATGAATGAATGAGTCAGTTACGGAACTGTTTTATATATATAGATAACAACGAAATAGGCAAAAAATACATTTTTTTCTTACTAATGCGGCAGACGATTGGACATTATTCAAAAAAATATTAAAATAATGTAAAAGATATGTTCCTCAAACTGTACTACATTAACTGTACTATATTCTTTAGTATGTCCTATGAGATTTAATTTGAATACTTTCTTCTACATTATTTTGTCTATAAAAATATCCCTTACGATTTTTTTATTAATATATTTTTTTTTGTTTTTTTACATCAATCGTATACATCAATCGTCGTATTTATTATATATATATATATATATATATATATATATATATATATTGGCATTAATTGCATACACTGACATTGTATTTAATTTGAATGTACCGTTCGTTTAGGAACACCTGGTTCAGTTCCTGGTTCTAAAAGTTTAAAATAGTGGCGCCATCTATTTATAATAAACCTACCAAAAGCCATTAAAAAGCTAAACACAGTCTAAATAACATAGAAAAAAAAGCATACGAAATGTTATACACATTAATAATATGAAAACCAATTAAAATATATAAATGTATAATAAACTCCTCAGATTTCAGCTATATTCGGTCTTTCATCATAAAAAAGCTGAAAAAAAATTTTAAAAAATAATAAAATAAAAAAAAAATAATAATTTAAAAAATAATAAAATAAAATAAAGATAATAGTTAAAAAATAATAAAATAAAAGCTGAAATAAAAAAACCTTCATAAAAAAGCTGAAAATACAGGTTTAGCAAAATTTGCACGATCCCATACTCGAACCCGAGACTTACGTGGTGCCAAACGAACCGCTTTAACTACTACGCCACGATTATGCACAACACTGTTGAGTAAAGTAAAAAATATACGCAATGAGTTTTTTGGAAAGTTGCTATGGGTTGGTGAATATACATACATTTATGGAGTAAGAGGAGTTTTAAGTGAGAAATAAGTTAGCAGGATAGAAGCTTAGTCTTTAGCTCTTCAATAGACACAAAGACATAAGCGAGGGGGGTTGCAGTAGCGATTAAAAATGATCTTGTGACACTTAGCGTGGTTGATTCGAATTTTCCATCGCGTGTGATAGTGTCAATATGCCGTTGGATCCGATTTATTTTAGAGTATAAAATCTGACTTGAAAGATTATTATTTTCATTTATTATTCTGGCTTAATATGTAACTTGAAACTTTTTGATTTTATTTATTTTTATCTTTTCGCTCGCTGTTTGCTAACCCTAACGTGGACGCCATATTCAGAGCGGTGATTCCACAAAGTGTAACAGCTTACAAATTGTTGGTTTTTTATTAATTAAAAATCAACGGTAATTAATTTCGATTTTTGAAGTTCTTCAGACCCTCGGCTGTTTTTAAAGACGCCTGTATGTAAAATTTCACGATCGTTGCTCCTAAACTGTGGATTTCTATACAATTACAGAGATACAAACATTCATTTTTATATATTAGATATATATATATATATATATATATATACACATATATACATATATATATATATATACATATATATATATATATACATATACAGGGTGTCCCAAAACGACCGCATAAACTCTGCACAGCTAGATTCCTCGTTGGGAGTACATAAAAACTGCCCAAAGAAGCGTTCCTGTACGATCCATAGTTTACGAGAAAAATACGAAAAACAAAGTATGACGTCACTGCCAGTGCAAGAAAAAACACTTTATTGTACATATCAACAACAATATTTGCATATCTTTCCAGACGATAATGTTTAAAACGTTCGCCGCGCATATCGCGCCATGGAATGACGTTAAGCCGCCGTTGAACTGGTATTTAAAAGGCTGCATCTTGCAGCTACCGGTAGTCTTCGTATGGTGGCCACATACTCCGTTCGTGACTACTGCGACATGTACTTGATGTAACGGAAATGCCTTACGAACTGCTAGGGAGTATGCCCGTCGACATCCGTCCCGCCGTCCTCCCGATGTCAACGTCATCCGTAGGCTGGACGACAGACTGCGAAATACGGGAAGCGTCTTGCCAACAGCCAATCTTCACTATACTGGAAGACCGCGGAGCGGCCTGACGGTAACACTGGCGGATGCAATACTGCAGTGGGTAGAAGAGACGCCCGAGGTAAGCACACGCGCATTAGCCCGTGAGATGACTTCGAGTAAAAGTACTTTGCACAGGCTTTTACGGTCTGAGAGGCTACACCCATTTCGGTACACAACCGTGCAAGGTCTGAAACCAGATGACTTTCAGAAACGCGTGGCCTTCTGTGAATGGCTGTTGCAGCAACAGAACACAGATAATGGTTTCATTGCCCATATCCTGTGGACTGATGAATCATGTTTCACTCGTGATGGGGTATTCAACCATCACAACAGCTATATGTGGTCCCAATGCAATCCTGCCGCAGAAACATCTCTTAACGTGTGGGCCGGCTTACTCGGGGATCGCCTGCTTGGACCATATCTGTTGCCTGAACGGCTCTCAGGACAGTCGTACTTGGTGATTCTCAATGAGGTCTTAACCGAGTTCCTCGATGACATACCATTAGCGGCAATACAGGGACTTTGGTTCCAGCATGATGGGGCTCCGGCGCATTTCTGTGCTCCTGTACGTGGTTGGCTGGATATGGAATACCCCGGCCGCTAGATCGGACGTGGGGGTCCGGTTCTATGGCCGCCCGAAGAAACCCGAATTAGATGAATCGGGAAGATGTCATAATCATTATTATTACCATCTCCTTCGCAGTACTGAAGGAGAACCAAAGAACGAGCGACCTGTACTACGAAGTTAAGAGAGCTTAATGGCTTCGAGCGAGATAGAGAAATGAGGACTTGTTGCTAGAATAGAAAGAAATAATGGCCCGATGCTGAAATGATATGATATTCGCAGCAGAATAAGAAACCCGAATTAGAGGAATCGGGAAGTTGTCATAATCATTATTATTACCTTCTCCTTCGCAGTACTGAAGGAGAACCAAAGAACGAGCGACCTGTACTACGAAGTTAAGAGAGCTTAATGGCTTCGAGCGAGATAGAGAAATGAGGACTTGTTGCTAGAATAGAAAGAAATAATGGCCCGATGCTGAAATGATATGACATTCGCAGCAGAATAAGAAACCCGAATTAGAGGAATCGGGAAGTTGTCATAATCATTATTATTACCTTCTCCTTCGCAGTACTGAAGGAGAACCAAAGAACGAGCGACCTGTACTACGAAGTTAAGAGAGCTTAATGGCTTCGAGCGAGATAGAGAAATGAGGACTTGTTGCTAGAATAGAAAGAAATAATGGCCCGATGCTGAAATGATATGATATTCGCAGCAGAATAAGAAACCCGAATTAGAGGAATCGGGAAGTTGTCATAATCATTATTATTACCTTCTCCTTCGCAGTACTGAAGGAGAACCAAAGAACGAGCGACCTGTACTACGAAGTTAAGAGAGCTTAATGGCTTCGAGCGAGATAGAGAAATGAGGACTTGTTGCTAGAATAGAAAGAAATAATGGCCCGATGCTGAAATGATATGATATTCGCAGCAGAATAAGAAACCCGAATTAGAGGAATCGGGAAGTTGTCATAATCATTATTATTACCTTCTCCTTCGTAATACTGAAGAAATAACTTTTAATAACATTCGAAAGAAAAGATGACTGCCACAATGCAATACGATGATAATGGAAAGAAATCTTCGGCAGTCATAGACTTCATCGGCGACTATTTAAAGTGCAGCACCCCATCCGAAGGGACCGATTAATGCGACGCCCCTGGACAGTCCAAGTCACCATTGTCAGAGATTAGACAGCCAGCCGAATGAATTTATCATGAGATTGGAAAAGTAAAGGTGTGTGTGGCGTTGATCACATCCTTAGTTAAGCTATATGATAATGTTTAAACTGACTCGCAAAAAATGGTTATTAAGTATAGTACCTCCTAATTAGATAAATGATGAGTAAGAAGTACATATTGTTCGATTGAGAGATAGAAAAAGGGAAGTGCATTTTAAAGCGTATAAAGTGAAAGGTCATATCAATATAGTACTTATAAACCTTCCGGGGTGTGTGTGTGTGTGGGGGGGGGGATTCCAAATTATTGATAAAGAGAGGTACCTAAAGAGAAGTACCGGAACGCCGTTCCGGTGCGTTCCGCCTCAAATCTAGCCCTGTGTATATATATATATATATATATATATATATATATATATATATATATATATATATATATATATATATATATATATATATATATATATATATATATATATATACATGTATATATATATATGTATATATATATTTATATATATATATATATATATATATATGGTCTAGCTACGGTGGTTCAGTTTTAAAATTACTTAATCTAAATCTAAATCTGTCAGTTTATCTATAATCTAAATCAATAAGAACACAGCAAAAAGAAATCTATGCAAAAATTTGAGAAAAAATTTAATAAAAGGTTAAAGCGCATGTTATCTCATCTAAATCTATATCTAATCTGCTACACATAAAAAAAGAGAAAAAGTTACATGACTTGCGCATGCGCGCTGAACAGCTTCGCGTCACAAGTGACGTGATTTCGAAGGAGAGTTCAAATTGCTCTAGTCGGAACATCCCGGCCCCCGTTGGACGGTGGTCCAACATCATCTGGAAAGGGAAGTGGGACGACCCTGTTGATGGCACGGCGGTAAACCCCGTTTCTCATTCTCAGGTCCACCACTCTAACTAGTCCATCTTGACCAGTAAACGTTTGCTCGATGCGTGCTAGATTCCATTCCATTGGAATTTTGCTTGGGTCTTTCATTAAAACTAACTGTCCTACCTTTAGGTTGGGTTGTTGTGTAGCCCATTTGGCTCGAGATTGCAGGTGGCTAAGATATTCGTTTGTCCATCGGTTCCAAAATGTAGATCTTAGGTCTTGTATTAGGGTCCATCTGGAAGATAAACACAGATTATCTGAAGTATGATTAGTTTCTGGTAACTGTAATAGGGAGGCACCTATCAGGAAATGTCCTGGAGTCAAGGCTTGAAGATCTGTTGGATCTGCAGAAAGAGGAGTTAATGGGCGGGAATTTAGGCAGGCTTCTATTTGAGTTACGAGCGTGTACAACTCTTCAAAATTTAGAATCTTTGTTTTCGCAGTCTTCACCAAGTGTTTCTTCATCGATTTTATATTAGCTTCCCATAATCCACCAAAATGTGGCGATGCAGGTGGTATAAAGTTCCACTCTATGCCTTCTTCGGCACTGAATTTTTGTACAGAGTCCGATTTGCATATTTTAAACCAGGAATCTAAGATGTTTTTAGCGCCCTTGAAATTTGTAGCATTGTCACTCCAGATGGTAGTTGGTCTTGATCGTCTTGCGATAAATCGCCTAAGACTTGCAAGAAAGGCTTCAGTGCTTAAATCGGATACGATTTCAAAATGAACAGCTTTCGTACTGAAACAAATAAATATTGCGATATATGATTTCATAGTCACTTTAGATCGTCTCAAATTAGGTTTAGTAAGTATTGGACCAGCGAAATCCAGTCCTATCTTTTCAAATGGTCGCGACGGTATAACTCTATCTCTTGGTAGGTTACCCATCATTTGCTTCATGGTTTGATTTCTTGTTCGGAAACAAGTCATGCATTTACTAATAACTCGTTTGATTCTATCCTGTCCAGAAGGTATCCAATACATTTGTCTAATAAGGTACAGGGTTGTCTGAGTACCCGAATGAAGAGATTTTTGGTGGTAGTAATCTATCAATAATTCAGTAAAGTGGTGAGCTTTGGGTAAAAGTAATTGGTGTTTCCGGAATTCTGAAAGTTTCGAATTGCTTAATCGTCCACCAACTCGCAAAAGTCCTTCTTTGTCTAGGAATACGTTTAATGAGAGAATTTTACTATTGTTTTGGATTTGGCGATTTGATTGTAAAGATTTAATTTCGGAATGAAATTCGGAACGTTGAACATATTTAACCAATATCTTGGTTGAATTTTGAATTTCGGAAGCACTCAAAAAGGCTTTGTTTCTTAACTCAGGTTCAAGTCTACAATTTTTAGAAAATCTTAAGCACCAAGCGGTGACTCTAACTAATTTGCTGAATGAAGAGTATTTGTTAATGAAATCATTTGTCGTTACACTATCTACTACTGTTGCATTCATTGAAGCTCCTTTTCGAATTTCAAGTTTTTCGGTGTCTAAGCCCTTTTTTGATCCTTCAAATCTGGGCCATTTCTCCTTATCGTGAACCAACCATTCAGGTCCGTTCCACCATAATTTATTATGTTTTAATTCGGCGACAGTTAATCCTCTAGATATCAAATCTGACGGGTTGTCCTTTCCAGGACAGTGGAACCATTCACTAGGATTGGTATATTGCTGAATCTCTTGTACCCTGTTTTTTACAAATGGTTTAAACCTGTCGGACGTATTCTTTATCCAAAAGTAAGCTATAGACGAATCTGTCCAAAAATAACGCTCAAATGAATATTCTAAGCCCTTTGAAATTTTATCACATAACCTAGCAGAAAGAAGAGCACCCATTAATTCAAGACGGGGTAGCGAAATTGCTTTTAGTGGAGCAACTCTGCTCTTCGACGCCACAAAACTAGTAAAAATACTTCCATCACTGCGTGTTATACGTAGATAAACGACGACGCCATAAGCTTTCTTCGAAGCGTCTGAAAAACAATGTACTTGTATATCATTTATTTCCTTAGGAAGGGCATTAGCGAAACAATAGCGAGGAATACTGATATCCTTCAGCTTTTCGATTTCATTACACCATTCATCCCAAACAACGGTTATATTCTGAGGGAGATAATCATCCCAATCCAGTCCCAAACACCAAATCTCTTGAATTAGACACTTAATTCTAACTATATAAGGTCCGAGGAATCCCACGGGATCAAAAATGCGACCTACTGCTTGTAGAAGGTATCGTTTTGTGTTTACTTGCTTTGAAAGGAATTTCTCTAAATTTTTTGTTTCGAAATAAAACAAGTCATCGTTGGCATTCCAAGCCACTCCTAGCACCCTTTGGGGTAACAGAGCTTGAGTGTTAGGCTCAACGGATTCATTTACATCTATCCCTACTTTCTTCCACAGTTCACGTAATTCTAACGAATTGGTCTGCCATTTACGTAGAACCATGCTTGCATCCTCAAATATTTTAGTACTCCGTATGCTCGTATTATAGGCTTGTTCTACATTTTCTCCACCAGTGATCAAGTCGTCTACATACAAAGATGTATTTAAAATTTTGTAAATTTCAGGAAAGCTTTCTACATACCTCTTTAGGTGATACTTAATGGTTGCAGCCAGGAGGAATGGTGATGAACTCACCCCAAACAAGACTCTGCAGAGTCTGAACTCCTTGAGCTCTGGAACTGCGTTAGGTTTAGTGGGGTCATCGTCCCAAAGGAATCGGGCCACGTCTCGATCTTCTTCATCTATCTCTATTTGCAGGAACGCCTGCTTAATGTCCGCAGTCAGCGCAACAGGGTGTTGTCTAAATCGAATTAAAAGAAGGAAAAGATCGGGTAACAAATTGTTTCCAGTATGCAGACAGTCATTTAAGGATACCTGTCCTTTGCCATGTGAAGAAGCGTCAAACACCACTCTTAATCTACTCGTGGTTTTGTCTGTTCGAATCACTGCCCTGTGTGGGAGGTAGAAGGTTGGGGCTTCTCTGGCTTCATCTAAAACAGGAACAGGCTCTATGATATTTTCACTTAAGTAGTCTTCTAAAACAGCCTTGTATTCTGTGAATAATATTGGATCATTCTGGAACGTACATCGTAGTCTTGAAAATCTTTTATTATCAACTTCTCGATTATCTTCTAATAATTGTTTCATCTCAGGTTTCCAAGGAAGTCGCACCTTATATCTCTTGTTATTGAAGGATATACCTGCCTCAAAGTCTTTCATAATTTGTTCGTCGAAATTACTACTATCTTTGTCTTCAGCTTCGACGCCCAAATTCTCCAGTTCCCAAAACTGTCTTAGCTGATCTGAGATAAGTTTCTCTTCCACAACCACCTTCATACTTAGTAACCCGTTAGTTGATTCAATCCGACCTTGAAGACACCATCCGAAAATTGTTTCTGTGGCTACAAGCTTATCACCTAAACGTTTGAGTCTTCCTGATACTACATCAAAATAATAATCAGCACCGATTAAAATCTCAATGTTCTTATTCCCGTAATTATAGCAGTCTGCAAGCTGTAATCCCCTCATCTGTTTTTTAGCTCTAACCAAATTAATCTCTGGAGCAGGAATATTAGTTGCGGATATTTGCTCCGTTTCTAGCACTTCTATTTCGATATATAAGGAAGGTTCTTCTCTGTTTTCAAGTTTTAATTTCACTACATTATATGTTTTTTCAGTTGGTTTGTTGGTCCCGAATGAGTACACAGATAAAGTTTCTTGTCTAATAACTCGTAGTTTCAACTTCTGAGAAATATCTTGAGCTATAAAACTCCTCATCGAGCCATTATCAAGTAACAAGCGAACATGTTCGATTTTATCATCGTTAAGGGTTTCCCTTACCATTGCTGTGCATGTTTGAAGTAATACACTGCACTGAGAATTTCCGTTTGGTTTAGTATTTTCCGATTCAATTTTGTAGTGAGAAATTGCCGTAACCACTTTATTTTCAGTGTTACTGTCTGATTTATTTTCGAGTTGATAACAGATGGATCTGTTATGTTTTCTATTACAAAGATCGCACAATTCTCTTTTTTTGCACTCTTTAATTCTATGTTGTGCTTTCAGGCATAAAAAACAACGCGCCTGTCTTCTCAAAACATCTTTCTTTTCATTCACACTCAAACTTTCACAGCGCTCTGAATCATGTTTCGCATTGCAGTAAATGCAAGTTTGACTAATTGGCAGCATGTATTCGTGTACCTTAGAACTATTTATCGCTGACGTTCGGTAACGATCATGTTGTTTATCGCGAAAATTGTTTTGACTATCTCTCGAAAACTGCTTCGACCTGACGCCAGCACTTCCCGAGCTTGTCTGGCTGTAGTTTAACATTCTCCCCCCTTCTCCCTTCGAACTACGAAGCATTATCGATGATTCGCGACACTCAGTTTCAATTTTTAAGAATTTCAATAATTCTGACACGTTGGATTCGCCGTCTTCTGATTTATCTAAACATCTTCTATTAAAATCTAAAGCAAGATCCTCAGGTATCAATTTTAAAAGTATGGGTTGTAATAAATGACCGTACATACCAGAAGTAACATTTAGCGATTCTAGACTTCTGATCTGTACCTCACAAGTATCGTACAATTTTCTCAGTCCGGTTACATTGTTAGAGTCCTTCACAGGATTAAGGTTTAATAATCTAGATATGTGTGCTGATATTAAATTATTTAACTTCGCAAATCTGTTCTTTAATAGCGTTTTCGCTTTTTAATAATTCTCATCTGAAAGTGCGAAGCTGCAAACAACATTGGCCGCTGCACCTCCAAGTAATGATTTTAAATATGAGAATTTATCTATTTCCGTCAAAGCATTATTTTGATCAATGGAGTTTTGGAATTGGTTCCAGAATTCCAGCCAGGTGCATGGATCTCCGTAATATTTGTCGATAGTTAACTTAGGTAATTTAATAGACTTCGAGTAATTAATATTTTTATTTCCAGAATTTGAGTTATCCAATGAGTTATCGTGATCTAAGATAACCTGAGAGGTTTGTGCAGAAATATTCTGTTGGGTGAAATTTGACTGAGAACTTCTGGTTTCGTTTTGAGCTTTTAACTGAGCGGAAATTTTAGAATTCCACAACATGATTTTCTGACAATATTCAAATGATGATTCTACTTCTAAATCGAAATCTTTTTCATTGTCAATAACATTCTGAACTTTGTCATCAAAATCCTTTAGCTCTTTGTAGAGCTCATCTAAATAATTTGAATGTTCTTGCAATGAGTTTATATCATATGAGTCAAATTCACTTTCTATTTTATTAATGAACTGTGTAACAACAGAACGTCTAATAGCTCTATTCTTTTTAAGCTTAGATAACTTATCCATTTTTATATTTCTAAATGAATTATCACTATTTATTCAATAGTCAATGTTCTTCAAGTTCAACTAATAGTTTATATTAATAAATCAGAAATCCTTACCTTGATCTAAGGAGTTGAGTCAAGGCGAAATTGTATTCCAATTGTATTCTTTAATCAATCACAAAAATGTCTTCAACGGTTATTTATAATCCGAATCTTTTCCCGGCCGATGCACCAATTATGGTCTAGCTACGGTGGTTCAGTTTTAAAATTACTTAATCTAAATCTAAATCTGTCAGTTTATCTATAATCTAAATCAATAAGAACACAGCAAAAAGAAATCTATGCAAAAATTTGAGAAAAAAATTAATAAAAGGTTAAAGCGCATGTTATCTCATCTAAATCTATATCTAATCTGCTACACATAAAAAAAGAGAAAAAGTTACATGACTAGCGCATGCGCGCTGAACAGCTTCGCGTCACAAGTGACGTGATTTCGAAGGAGAGTTCAAATTGCTCTAGTCGGAACAATATATATATATATATATATATATATATATATATATATATATATATATATATATATATATATATATATATATATATATATATATATATATATATATATATATATGTATATTATATATATATATATATATATATACATATATATATATATATATATATATATATATATATATGTATATATATATATATATATATATATATATATATATATATATATGTATATATATATATATATATGTATATATATATATATATATATATATATATATATATATATATATATATATATATATATATATATATATATGTATGTATATATATACATATATATATATATGTATATATATATTTATATATATATGTATATATATATTTATATATATGTATATATATATATATATATATGTATATATATATGTATATATATATATTTATATATATGTATATATATATTTATATATATGTATATATATATTTATATATATGTATATATATATTTATATATATATATATTTATATATATATATATATATATATATATATATATATATATATATATATATATATATATATATATACGAGGGTTGGGGCATAAGTCATGGCAACTATTTTTTTTCTTATAGATATGTGAACGGATTTCAAACGTATATGTGTCGTGTGGAAGTTCTGCAGGCATAGTGTGTATGTAGAACAACAGATGGCTCTGTGATAGCTGGTAGTGGCGCAGAGAGGGCTCTGAAATCAGTCAGTTTGTGAGTGTCGTGCGAGATGGAAGTAACCCGTGTTGAGCACCGCGCTTACATCAAAATAGCCGTTCTCCGAGGGAGAAATGGGATGGAATGTCAGTGAATTAGTAGAAACCCTTGGGAATAATGCCCCACCATATCGGTGAGTAGGAAAGTTTCAGCAAGGACGTGTGTCAACCAGTGATGAGCAACGTTATGGACGACCGGTGAGTGTGCGGACCGACTTGGCACGTGCCGTCATCGAGCAGCTCATGGATGAAGACAGACGATGGACGTTACTGGAGTTAGAGAGAGCAAGTGGCATCGAGAAACGCACCGTCCACAGGATATTGCGTAATGAGCTACAGCTACGCAAAATCGCTTCGCGGTGGGTACCGCATGCACTGACGGTAGTTCAAGGGTGGGTGCGCTATGCAATATGCTCCGACCACTTTGTACGCTAGCAACAGGACGGCGATCAATTCTTGTCACGAATAATCGCCATCGATGAAATTTGGGCCAGGGCATACGAACCAGAACTGAAACGTCAGTCCGCGGAGTGGCGACATCCTGGATCACCAAGGCAACACAAGTTCCAGTCAAATTGATGGTGATCGTCGCGTATGACGTCAGGGGTGTCATTGTTTGCCACTTTGTTCCTCATGGCAGAACAGTGACCGCACAGTACTACAGGGACTTCCTGGTGCGACAGGTACGACGTGGCGTTCGGGATAAACGTCCGGATCTTGTGGACAGTGCAATAATCCTGCACGACAATGCAAGACCACACAAAGCAGGGTGTGTACGGCAGCTACTCCGACGTTGGGGATGGGAAGAATTGGAGCAACCACCGTACTCTCCTGACCTGTGACTTTGATCTCATTCCCAAGATTAAGGAACCAATACGTGGTAGACGGTTTGCAACACGAGAGGACATTGCTAATGCTGTGCGCCAACAGATGATGGTGCGGCAAATGGTATTCAGCGCCTCTCACATCGTTGGCAGCGTGTGGTGACACTAGCATTGAGGGTCTTTAGGCCCAGGTTTGTCATGTCAACTTTATGTGTACTGTGTTATCATTCTTTTGCACGGTGAAGGCCATATTGCCCTGTATACTACCGTAATAAATTAGTGTGTTACGATATTTCAGTGCTATTCATTGTCCACACATGTAGTTAAGACCTTCTCCTTTCGTCTGTATAAGTCACATTTTCCAACCGGACTGGTATCTTCAAGAAAAAAAATAGTTGCCATGACTTTTGCCCCAACCCTCGTATATATATATATATATATATATATATATATATATATATATATATATATATATATATGTACACTGCTGGCCACCCAAATTGCAACACCAAGAAAGACAAGAGATATCACAACAAAATTTATTTTGTATATAACATGTTGACCAAGTATCAAATGATTAAATTTATAGACTTCTGTGAAGTGTGGTTCCTGCCAAAATCAGTAGCCAGAGTAGCCGCCATTGTTGGAGATCACCGCTGCCACACGCCTCGGCATTGATTCAAAGAGACTTTGGATGAGTTCTTGGGGTACAGCAGACAAAGCAGCTTCCACACGTTGCCAAAGTTGATCTGCTGTGGCAGCTGGGGATGGAATCTGGGTCAATCGTAGAGCAAGCATGGACCACATGTTTTCTATCGGCGAAAGATCCGGAGAGCGAGGCGGCCAGGGAAGCAATTCAATCTGGCGATTGACGAAGAACCGTTGGACAATGCGTGCCACGTGTGGTCGCGCATTATCCTGTTGAAATATGGCTGTGGGCAAGCCATGGGGGAAGGACAACTGGCTCCAACACCTCGGAGATGTAGCCCTGGCTGTTTAAAGTACCGGCAATGCGTACTAGAGGTGTGCGAGAGTGATATCCAATACCGCCCCATACCATAATAACCGGTGCAGGACCAGTGTGGCGGTGCATAACGCAGCTGTTCAGCATCCTCTCTTCACGGTGTCTCCAGACTCGAATGCGACCATCGTGGTGTTGCAGACAGAAGCGTGACTCGTCAGTAAAGACAATTTCATTCCATTCTGCCGTCCACATCCTTCTGTCATCGCACCATTGGCGGCGGAGACGTCTGTGGTTCTGCGTCAAGGGTAGACAAAGCAATGGACGTCTTGCGGACAGACCACTCTGCTGTAAACGGCGTCGAATGGTACGCGCGGACACTGGATGATGCGTTACAGACTGCATGTGCCATGACACCTATGGTTCGTGATGTGACTGAGCGATCCGTCACTGCCATGCGCTCAATTTGTCTGTCATCACGTGAAGTGGTGCGCTGAGGTGGATGCGATCGAACACGCCGGTCCGTCGTACCCTCCTGCATCCAACGATCACATATCCGCATTACAGTTGTTTGGTTTCGTCCAACACGAGTACCGATTTCCCTGAAAGATAATCCACAATCTCGGTAGGCCACTATCCTTCCTCTGTCGAACTCGAATACTACCCCAAGAACTCATCCAAAGTCTCTTTGAATCAATGCCGAGGCGTGTGGCAGCGGTGATCTCCAACAATGGCGGCTACTCTGGCTACTGATTTTGGCAGGAACCACACTTCACAGAAGTCTATAAATTTAATCATTTGATACTTGGTCAACATGTTATCTACAAAATAAATTTTGTTGTGATATCTCTTGTCTTTCTTGGTGTTGCAATTTGGGTGGCTATCAGTGTATATAAATATAAATATATATATATATATAAATAAATATAAATAAATATATATATATAAATATATATATATATATATATATAAATATAAATATATATATATATATATATAAATATATATATATATATAAATATAAATATATATATATATATATATATATATATATAAATATATATATATGAAATAAATTCCAAGCTTTTTACTATTTAACACGCCCTTTCCAAATTCTTCATCCTAATGCAACAGAATACCGTCCCTTAAACTTGGATTGCGACCTATATTCAACCAATATCAATCTATTAGATTTTCCCCTAAAGCCACGCGCGGAAAGAATTATATAACGAAGTCTATTCTAAAAGCTATGACGTGAACCCTTTCGATAATCACCCCATGTGGTCGTGTGTCAGTTTTTTAACCAATTAAAATTTTAATCCGCCTGAAAAACTCGCGCTTTTCTCAATAATTCCGTAGCTTTTGGGTGTCTGCTCACAGCCAGAAAAGATGTAGTTTTCGCTCCTGTCAAATTTGTACAGGCGGGGCCGCGTCGCGGAAGGTGTTCGAGTAAATCTAATTGATGTTCTACGAAACAGTGTCGGAAAATAAAGACTTTGTATGAACCAGCTGCCTTTTTTCTGATGTGTTTTATTGCCCTCTCCATCTACCTCGCTACTTTGATTGCACATTATGGATACAAAATGTTTGAAGCTCTCGGCCATTGCTTCGCCCCGCCACAGTTTCCATTTGCCTTAGCTACGACTACAAAACTGATGATTTCAACGGTCAAGTTATGTGCCCGGCTACAACCATTACTATTATTATTTTCATTACATATATATATATATATATATATATATATATATATATATATATATATATATATATATATATATGTGTGTGTGTGTGTGTGTGTGTGTGTGTATATATATATATATATATATATATATATATATGTGTGTGTGTGTGTATATATATATATATGTGTGTGTGTGTGTGTATATATATTGCGTAATCTGAGAGCATTCTATTCGACAAGCTGTGAGAATGCTCGTTGAACGCCATGTTAAATTATGCAATGTTTTGCCACTCCTCGCCAACACAAGAAGTAAAATCTGCAAGAGTTGAGATGTGACATTGAACATGGAGATCCCCAGCTGTCGAAAACGTTACTTACGCCACTTTGTCCTTTCGCATGTGAAAAGTGAAACATTCGACTCCTAACTAAAATATCGAGACTGAAGATGAATTGTTTAACTATCTACTGTTTGGTTTTACCGTTTGTGAAACGCGAGTTCTATGAAATGGGTTTCCAAACCGAAAGCGGAAGAGTTATTTCCGGCAGATGAAAAAAGACGCAAGCGTCTACAGAAAGGGACTAGCGCTTCTTTCCCAACCCAAATCCCTATGTGTGGAACAGTCCATTTCAAACAAGAGGTGAAAAAAAGCGTCCACAGACAGCAATCCAGCATCAGTTGCGATTTGCTCCTGCTGCCATCTGTTGAATTATTTAGGAATCTTTTTATTCTCTAAGAGATTTTAACAAAATAAATAGAAATAAGTATATGATTGAATTTTAAATTTACTTTCTTCAAATATCCACAATAATTTTAATTTGTTAATTAGAAAATAAATGTATTTAATAAGCTTTAATTAAAAAAATTAAGTTGCATAAATTAAAAAATTTAAAGTTTTAAATTGCAATAATTTAAATTTATTATTTAGTGTTTTTGATCTTTCTTTGCTGTAGATTTCTTTTATTTTCAGAATTTAATTGAAAATAAGTGCATTTGAAAATCTTGCACTGGAAGCAAGAAAGTGAATTAAAGTCCAGTACTGTATGTGCTGAAGTATATACAATCTGATGAATCTTGCCCAAAAATGGTTCTAAATCTTTTTCTAATATATTATCAGCTTTACATATCATGTCATCATCAATTGGAAATATCTTGCTTCCTGTACATTCTTACCTTAAAATTTTGGTCAAAGTTTCAAATGTGTTGACATCTTTACTTTCAGCTGTAATTAATTCTATCTGTTGTACGTTTTAAAAGTTTCTCCTATGCTGTCAGTTGCACCTTTCCCACGCCTGCCTCTCTATAATTCCATGTCACGTTTTGGATGCTGGGAAACAATTATTGTGTGCGTTACCTAAACAAATGAAACATTTTGTTTCTGTATTGTGTACAGGGTCCATCACCTAACATATGAACAGTATTAATTGAATGCTGGTTCTTGAAAAAGTATTTTGAAATGGTCTGTAGATGAGCCCAGATGACCGATGTGTCATTTGCTTGCAGTGGCAAAAGGAATCAATGTTAACGAAACCTTTTGTGCCTGGTAAAGAACACAGTTTCGTTGCACATATGTTTGAAGTTTCTCGCTTCTCTTCTTCTACTCTTTTTTTTTTTTTAATTATACTGCACATTAACTGTAGAAATTAATTTAGTTGTTGAACAAGAAAGTAGTCAGTGATTTAAAGTAAATAATAAATAAATAATATATCAATTCAATATTTGATAAAAGTTGGTAGCCAATAACAAAATCTTATAAATTTAATGTTAATATAGTCTCTATTTAATGTTAATATTGGCTGTAATATTTAATGTAATATTGTGTATATTTAATGTTATATTGTGTAATATTTAATGTTAATATAGACTCTTAATATTTATCAATTTTCAGACTTTGAGTATTCAAAGACTGATTTGTATAGTTTTAACGGGTTTTTATTATGTTGGTTTGAATATTAAAAATTCAGAGCATTTCTGAATATAACGTAAAACTTCTGAATTCAACATTTTTATTTGTTGTGTTATGATCATATAAGTCTTTAGGTATATTTTATGTGATACAAATACACATTGCTTTTTTTTTTATTTAGTAAATATATTTAAATTAGGCATTTAATATACTTTCTTATCAAGACCTGTAAAGATTATATTTTTCATTTGTATTGTACAGCTGGAAAAACAGCTACTTTGTATTGGGATGCTAGAGGAGAGCTATGGTCTCTTGACTGTCTCTCGACGTAGGGGATGAAAAAAATGTATTGTATATAACAATACTACTGAACTTCTAGTATTCAATAACCTCAGAAGACAGAATAACAATATTTTTCTTCGGTATAAATTAAAGGATGCTAAGTGCATTTTTAAGATTACCAAAGGGAGAAAAATAAAACACTGTAAATTCTGTAACACTTTTTTCAGTAATAGAGATAAATATTTGTTTCTTGGGATTCCATGAGATCTAATTGTAAGAAAAGTTACGTACATATTACACTAGATAACCCAACAAGGCATATTTAACTCCATTAATAGTAGCCATAATTAGTACCCTTATAGTCTTCAACCTTTGAATTCATTTAGTAGCTAGAGTTTATGCCTGAATTTTAATACAGGTTTATGATAATGATTGAATCATTTTTAAAGAGCAAGATATTTTTTATCTCTAATTATATTAACCTTTATTTAGATGCTTGTTTTATTACAAATTCACAAAAATAACAAAGACAACATTAAATTTGGACTATTGGAATCAGTTGGTTGATTTGTAACTCTATGGTCAATTATGCTCATGATAGCTAATAAGACTGGGACCTATGGTTTAAAGTGGATTCAAAATCATTACAACATCCAAGCCAACCTGAGATTCAAATCTGACTCTTTTCATACGTTAGGTCAGAACGCTAACCATGATACAACTTAAAATTTATTGAGGAGATAGGTAAAGAGGTCACAGTTATATATTTCATATTCCATGATCTTAGATTTCGTTTTTCTTGGAACTGTTCCCGTTCCAAGAGTAGGTGTCCTACTACCCCCAAATGATCTAAAATATTCTCACGTTGGCCAAGTTTATGGGTGATTCTCCAAAAACCTGACATTTTCAAATTGCAAATTCTTTAAAAGCATAAGTGCTTTAAAAAATCTAAAAAAATTCATACTTACTCTTTATAAGGCACTTAACAAGGAAAAAAGATTCGGAGATAATAAAAGAATGGAATATAAAAACAAAGAATTAATGAATGAATTATCTAATGAATTATCTTTTAGATAATTTTCCAAGATTAAGACAGGCCAGGAGAGTGACTTCCAGTGATTTAAAAATTTTTTTTATAGGAAATAGTAAATGAGTAATCTTTTATATGCATGGGAATACATAGGAAAAATTGTTTTTAATATTATAATATTCATACCAAAATAGTTAATATTCATGTGTGAAAATACAAAATAAAAATTTAATACTGCATATTAAAAGTCAACTTTTATTTTGTCTTTGGTTATTTTTTCCTATTTAATGGAAATTTTCTCTGCTTGCTAATAAGCTTGTTAGGTGGAGCTTTGGATGTTGATTGTTCTGCTATCAAGTTTGGACGAGACGTTTGGTTACACATTCCTCACAGCTGATTACCTGTCATGGACATTTCTTCACCATGAACTTTTCGGTTATGACGGTAAAAATTACACATTTGACTAAATGTTGTATGACATTTGTCACAAACAATATCAGATGAGTTGTTGCGCCGTTTTTTAAAAACAATTTCAGGGTTGTTTGGCCCTGAAAAGGGCCGTTTTGTTGAAAGAACTTCAGACATTTTGTAACAGAAATAACTTGAAATAGACAAGAAAAGCGAACTTAACTTGATACACACAATAGCAGCGAACAACGTGTAACTGGGATGTGAAGCGGAGAATAGTGAATAGATGGCGCCACCCTTAAACCTATTTCACCTCTTGTTTGAAATGGACTGTTCCACACATAGGGATTTGGGTTGGGAAAGAAGCGCTAGTCAGAAAGGGTGCTATTTTTCAGCCAAAAGTAACTGCGCTACAGGCGCCATCTATTGACGTAATAACGAACCAAACATAATAAATCTTTTAATACAGCACTATATCCATTTGTATGGTAACTCAGGTTACGTTTGGAGATACTGCAAGAAGTTTTTGTCAATGTAAAATGTAAATTATAATCAATATTTCCTAAAAATCAAATTTCTATCATTTCACAAGAATGTAGGCTACTCAAAGTCAATAAATATTGGAGTCCTGAATTTTTAATAATTTGAAAATTTAAAAACAATTATAGTAACTAACGTTACTTCAAAAATACATCACTTTTTAAAGAGTTTACAAAATGATCAATTTCTGCTAATTCGGTACCGATAAAATATTTTTCTTACTGCAAAGTGTTTGAATAATCTTTTGTTAAATTTTTAAGAAAAAATAAGTTTTTAAAGAACCATCAATAAGAAACACTTCTAGCCAACTCGGACACAAAATCACTGATACAAGTATCTTTAATATAATATATTATCCTTTTATTTTATATTTTTATTATATTTAATCATTCTTTTGCTACTAAACACATAAATCACTCAAATTTTGATTATTTATAAATTTACGATATATGAGCTGTTATTTTTGAAAGTGGTACAAGTCCACTTAAAAAAAAAAAAAAGTTAATGGTAATTTTAGTAAGATATAGACACCTTCTCTTCATATTTACAATCATACATTCAATGGAGTACGATTTTTCCATAAAGTAAACAAAAGAATTTTTGACAAAATGTTATCGAAATTTTTTTTTTTCTTTTGAAAGTGGAGCAAGTCCATTTCTAATAATTATAATTAAAACAACTTGCTTCTTAAAGGTTTTTCTTAATTTTCATGACAACAGAATTTATATGTATGCATGGGAGGAAACTGTAGCATCTAGAGGTGCGGAAGAAATAGCATCTTGCTGCCTGAAGCATATTCAGAAGACCATATTATACAGTGACATGTGTACCGGAAAAAATCAAAATATTAAGCTCGTACTGATGTGATTAAGGATTGTTCAATCAGCTGATAATAACATAAATGTTATTGACCCCAAATTTCTATTGTCGGCTCATTCATTTCTTCCAAACGACAGACATTTTGAAGTTGTAGAAATGGCATTAAAGAAAAAGGATCAATTATATACTCCTCAAGACTGTTATAATGCAATAAAGACTTGCCAAAAAAATAGCTTCATTTTGTATAAAATGAAAAGAGAAGATTTTGTCTCAACCAAATCGCTAGAAGAGGCAATATTAAATAGAAAAAAATACAGGTGGAGAAATTATAAACTGGCTTAAAATATGCTGGATGAGGTTTAAAAGGGATGAACGGACCAAAATTTTTTACATAACTAGTATGGAAGAAAATGCTCTATTTAAAACAATTTTTTTATTTGGAAAAAAAAGGAAGACCTAAACACCTTAGCAAATTTACTATGCTGCCACTGTATAAAACTTAAAGACCTATAACAAGAGAGAAATACAACAATATGATGAGTTTACTGCCGTACAAACTACCTATTTACCATGAATACTTCACTATGTTAACTGCAAAGGAGAAATAAGTTTAAAATATAATTTTTTTAAACTTATAATAATTTTAATTTTTAAAACATATAATTTTTTTAGTTACCTTAATGAAGTAATTTACATTTTACACTTGTTTATTTATATCATCTTCTTAATATAATTAAAATTATTTCTTAAACTTGGTTATTTGTGTATTTACATGTCTTCCTTTTAATTATTATTTTTTACATTAAAAATTCCATTTCAGTGAAGCTAATGTCCATAAAAATATGCACTTAAATTTTCTCTTGTTTTTATTTCTTATTATGTTATTTTTGAAAGTGGTATAAGTCCATTTGGAGCTAAAAAATCATTTATTTTTTAAATAATTTTAATAATTATTATTTCATAATACTATTTAAAAGGTGTAAATAGTGTTAAAAACATCACTCGAATTGATCAACGTTTTCCAATATTTTTAAATTAATTCAAATGCAAACCCTTAAATATCTCAAAACATGAAAAAATGGACTTATACCACTTTCAAAAATAACAGCTCATATGACTAATTCTAAGTACAAGAAATAAAACATTCTACAAATAAAGCACACATATTTTAATAAACATTCAGCAAATAATGAATTTGTATAAATACATATTTGTACAGCAAGACTGCATGTAATTTACACTATTTATCAATGCCTTCAATGTCCATTTTACCATGGAATGACCTATTTACTGTTAATGGCCTAATAATTTATTGTATTTGTTATTCATTATGATTTATTATTCGAAAATATCAACTGTAACTTTATTACATTCATGAAGGAAAGGTAGAATTCTTAAATTTTGTCATATTAATTATAATATAATACATTTTGTAGTACTAATATTAAATAAATCCAATATTTTGCTAAATTTGTGAATGTGGTAAATCAATAATTAAATTTTCTTGTATTTCTAAACTAAACTTTTTTTGAAAAATATATGATAGCTTATACTGAAGCAGATTTAATTACTATGTAGATTATATACAGCCTACTAAGAAAGGCCACTCGCCGTTTATTCTTCTTGATTTCTGAAAAATGTGGAGTAAGATAAACAAATTTTCTGTCTCTCTTCTTCATCAGGTTTTTTAAAAGACAATTTTTCTTGCCTTTTTCTTTTTCGAGTTGAAAACAATCTCCTTTGGGGTTCTATGTTTTTATTATGTGGTACTCCTACAATTTTTTGTTCAGCATTAAGATATTTATTATTTGAAATTCTACTAGCTGCTATGGTTGGTTTAACAGGTTTCACTGCATTCATAAAAATTTTTAACTCATCCTCATTTGACACATCATCAAGAATATTGAGTAATTTTATTTTAAACTGTTCTTTTTGCTCCTGTAAAGGTAATGAGCTGGCTGAAAACTCATTTTTTTTTATTTACTTCAGAAATTAAAAATCCAGTTTCCTGAGCCACTGTTTGTTCTTCATCAATATGTAAATTGGTTTGATCATAATCTAGAATATCAACATCTAAAACAGTTTGTTGTGTCTCTGTAAGTCGATAGCGGCAAACTAATGTATATGTTTACACATATTATATTTGATACTAGAATCTATACAAGAGCAGGAAAAACGATGAATGCAAGTTTTACAGTCAGTACATACAAGTTGACAAGTACAGTGTTGCTGTTGTTCTTCAACTAAATATGTATCTTTTAAAGATGAAGAGAAAACTGTATATGAATTTTGATTCTTGATCACAAGGTCTGGAGATAATGACTGGCTTTCTTTATGTCGTGATCTGATGTCTTTTAACTTCGAAGTTAATTTGCCTTTATTCAGAACAATAAGACGATCAAATATTCTATCTCTTACAAACTTCATTACAGCATGCAAAGTTTTATCAAGTCATTTTGCTTGTTTTCCTTTCAAGTAAATATATTTTAAAGTTCTATGTAGCCTCTCTATATGCATATTAGTGTTCAACCCAGCCTTCATACGATAACAGAATGCCCATGATTCAACGCATTTGCCATAATTTTCTGAAAAATATTTGCCGAATTCAGCTGTTGAATTGTTTCCAAGCAATTTTTGTATGTAATTTTCATACATAACACAAAATGAATCTTTATCAGTTTCCTGCATTAACGTCCTTATCATTTTGTAAACTTCCAATTGCATATCTCTTGATTGTACTTTTGAAAGGTTTTTCCTCCAAGCTCTGTCTACATGCCAAGTGCAGTAAAGTCGATATTTTGGCTTGTTTACAAAAATGTCAGACTATGCATTAAAAAAGGAATCAGCCATATCAGACATGAATACAGATGGAGAAATTTCTCCCACCCTTTCCTTAATTTTCGAAAAAAATATTCTCAACATTATTAGAAATTAGGAAGGCACAAGGGAACCCTTGTCTCATATCATCTAATACTAACAAAGTAATAAGTTCAAAATTATAGCTATTGGTACCATGAGTACCATCAATGCATATGTGGCTATCATACTTTTTGATCATTTCTCCTTGTGCCTCATTCATAATAATCAAAGCAAAGTCCTCTCGATTCAATTCAGTATATTCTTCACAAACAGAGTCTTGAGGTTTGTAAAACAATATGCACGATTCCATGTTTGATTGCATTTCTGCTACCCACACTAATAGCATCATTCTTGTGTTTTACAGCATCGGATCCCAAATTGAAACTATTTTCAATATTGTATAAGCCCTTTTTTATCACTCTGTAGTTTTGAGTTAGAGACAGAATCTCGAATTCCATCTATAATACTGTTGAATGGTGTTTTAGATGCTATCATTTGCCGTTCACTATCTGTAAGTGATAAATGTCTTATATCATCTTTATGGGTGCAACAAAATTTTACATTACAAATTCCAGTTTCATTAAGTTTTATTCCAGCAGGACAATAAGAATCAATTCTGCTGCTGCCTTGAGTTTTTAAATGTCTCCGAGTATTTCCTTTAGAAATGTAATACCCAGATCTGTGACATATAAAATGGTGAGTCAGAACATTATTGTATGATTTGGCTCCCCATCTTTTTACAAATCTTGATCAAGTTTCTTTCTCAATTTTCACTTTCCATTCATTAAATGCATCATAATTAGGAAATCTGAGATCTTTGTTTTCAGTTTTGATATCATGTACGGTTTCGAAATGTACATGCATTTCCCTTTTTTCAAATTTAAGCTTCCATAAAGGGCACTCTTTCTGACTTTCTGGTTGTTTATCATTATTGTTTTCATTATGAGTCTTTTTCATATGAAATTTCAAATTTTTTATATTATTATATTGGCATGGACAGACATTGCACTTAAAGCGCTTGTTCTCTCTTAAATTGGGAGCCAACTCATTAAGCTTATCAGGATGTTTCTTCCGTACATGCCTTTTCAGTGATTCATAAGAAGAATAAATACTATCACAAGCATCACAACAGAATATTTTTTCATCATGAATAGAAGATGCAGCTTCTTCGTGAGCTGAAAACGAATTCACATCTTCCATAGTTAATTATGAATTTAAAATTATAATCTATAATTTCAAGAAAAAAATCAATGAAGTATGCAGAGAAAATATCACCAATAGCACGTGGACATAAATAAAAATTATCCGACTGTAATGAAAAAGTAATATGCTTGGTTCACTATTACGTTAATTGATGGCACCTGTAGCGCAGTTACTTTTGGCTGAAAAATAGCACCCTTCCTCTAGACCAGAGGTGTCAAACTCGCGGCCCAGCCAATATATTAGCACACAATAATAGATAATAAAATACCGACGAAGAATTATAATAAGATAGGAAGAATTCACCAAATGTTTTCTAAATTATACTCTTTTTTTGCTATCATTAAACAAAATGCGTATATTTATGTTGAATATACTGTAATTAGGTAAATAAACATACGATTCTATTAATATTGATTTTTTTTGTGGCCCACCTATATTTAAACCTTGTTTGTTTGGCCCAAGTTAGCCTTTGAGTTTGACATCCCTGCTCTAGACGCTAGTAAAAAAAAGACTACATGTAGTATGTCGATTAGACTACACACTAGACTGTAGGACGCAGCTGTCGTATCTCACCGGGTTTACCTTTTATGTATATTTGTTTTACATATATTTCAAAGGATATGGTATCTAAGATATTAAAAAGTGTACTCATTCAATGGTGGCTCCGAGGGAGAGGGGGAGGCAGTAGGGGCAATTTCCCCCCCCCAAAAAAAAAAAGAAAAAAAAAGCCTGGCGTATTTTTTTTTTTTTTTCATAGCCTAAAATTATATAATCGTAGACCTAATATTATACGAGTTTAAATTTAAAATGAGACAGTGTTTATTTCTTAAATATATATATATATATTTATATATATATATATTTATATATATATATATTTATATATATATATATATTTATTTATATATATATATATATATAGTTACAAAAGAGCTAGAAAGAAATAAGATAAATGATAATAGAACATGTTGACACCAATAAGCGCTATGCAGCTCCAAAGCGTCAAACAATAATATATATTAAAGTTTGATATTTAAAAACATAAAAAGAAAAAGTCAAAAACCATACAGCAGCAATATGAACAATTGAAAAATCCCACAGAAAGAATACTAATATGGAGATGTACCTAAGTGACCGGGGGAAGTTGTGACCACCCCTCTCCGATTAAACATGTTTATGTGCCATGGCAACACTCTCGGTGGTCTGGTACATCCCCTAATTATAAAACAGTGCCTTTAGCCAAACTAACAGCAAGAAAATAAGAAGTTGAACAATCTAACTAAAATGTACAACACAATAATGACAACAAAAAAGACACTATAAATGAAAAAGAATACTTAAAAAGATACTTAAAGCCCAGAGTTAACTATTGAGTTGATAACCAACTACAACAAATAAAATAGACAAAAGGAATGAAATAGAAAGCAGTTAATCCATCACTATGTAAATTTAAACATTTAAGCCTTATAACCAACACAGATTAAAGTGATCACAAAAAGAAAATGATTACACCAAGTCAGAATCTATACCTATACACTAGATCAATACAAAATACAAAACTAAATAGCTCAGGATAAATCCAAGTAACAATATATAAAAATAGGTGTTTAGAGGAATAATGCTCTTACCTGTACACGCAAATACCACCCTCCATCACCTGAAGAACTTTTTATATGTCTTAAGATTTTATTTCAATTTTGTTAAAATAATCGATTAATGCAATCTTTCCTGGGTATTTTCAAACAATTGCTAGTGATATTGATTAGAACATTTTTTGGGAATTCTTTTAGTTTAGCTAATTTTATAATTTCCCGTATACCATACACTAATTTATCTTTATCACTGTTCAATTTATAGTTACGTAGGAATTGATGGACTATTACATTTCTTTTAACATTTTTATGGAGGCATGTGTGCCATGATAGCATTTTGTTAATTGGAAATGCATAGCTATCACGCTTATCGTATATACTATATTTTACATTTCCATAAGTCCAAATAATTTATACTTTTATCCATATTTTGATCAGTTTCTAAAAGTTTGAGACTCTTTGGAAAAAAGCTAAAAGTTACACAGTGTGAATCCTGTTTAAAAAATATCACTACGTCATCAACATATCTAAAATAAAACATGTCATTGAGTAACGATGTTCCTGTGTCATATTGATGCAGATACAGATCCGCGAGGGCGGAAGAACACGGGTAAGCCTCTTATTTGTTTAAAATAATCCATTCCATTAAATAATACTGTTTTATAAAGAACCAGCTGTAAGTGTTTTATACCTATTTCTTGTAGGTCATATTTCTCATAGAATGCCATGATGATATCATATAAATCCTCCAAATTAATGTTGTTAAACAAATCTTGAAAATCGTAACTCTTAATTGAGGTTATGTCTGTTAATGTTTTAATTTGGTCTATCAATTCATAGCCATTTTTAATTTATTTTCTTCTTATTTTCTTGCTGTTAGTTTGGCTAAAGGCACTGCTTTATAATTAGGGGATGTACCAGACCACCGAGAGTGTTGCCATGGCACATAAACATGTTTAATCGGAGAGGGGTGGTCACAACTCCCCCCGGTCACTTAGGTACATCTCCATATTAGTATTCTTTCTGTGGGATTTTTCAATTGTTCATACTGCTGCTGTATGGTTTTTGACTTTTTCTTTTTATGTTTTTAAATATAAAACTTTAATATATATATATATACTAGCTGAAAACCCGTACTTCGCTACGGAGTACATTCAAATTAAATACAACTGTCAATGTATGCAATTCATGCCAAATATATATATATATATATATTATATGATAAATACGACGATCAATGTATACAATTGATGTAAAACATATATATATATATATTTATAAGAAAATCGTAAAGGATAATTTTATAGACAAAATAATGTAGAAGAAAATATTCAAATTAAATCTAATATAAAGAATACTAAAGAATATAGTACAGTTAATATAGTACAGTTTGTAGAACATTTCTTTTACTGCATTTTAATATTTTTTTGGATAATGTCCGATCGTCTGCCACATTATCAAGAAAAGAAAAATATTTTTTTTTTATTTAGTTATTATGCACGTGACGATAATTTTATTTAAAGTACCAGAAAAAGAAATCACGTGATCAGCATTTAACAAATTAAATTCTAAAAATTAATCTTTAAAAATTCACCAAAAATCAGGTAATGGATGTAAAGATTCGAAAAAAATATCATTTTAAAGGAATTTTTATGATCTTTCTAGTGATATAAATTTTATAACCCTCAAAGTATTATTTTAAATGTAAACGTAAAAAAAGTTACAAAAACAGCTTAAAAATTTAATTTAAAAAAATCTAAGAATTTTTGAAAATTCCTTCTTAGTGCACCCCTGCACCATAAGAAGAATCGCCATGCAAAATTTCAGCCCTTTAGGTCCAGCGGTTTGGTCTGTGCGTTGTATGTCAGTCAGTCAGTGAGTGAGTCAGTTATGGTACTGTTTTATATATATAGACTAGCTGAAAACCCGCACTTCGCTACGGAGTACATTCAAAGTAAAAACATCGGTGAATGTATGCAATTAATGGCAATATATATATAATAAATACGACGATCAATGTATATAATTGATGTAAAATATATATATATTTATAAAAAAATCGTAAGGGATATTTTTATAGACAAAATAATGTAGAAGAAGATATTCAAATTAAATCTAATATAAAGAATACTAAAGAATATAGTACAGTTAATATAGTACAGTTTCTAGAACATTTCTTTTACTGTATTTTAATATTTTTTTGGATAATGTCCAATCGTCTGCCGCATTAGCAAGAAAAAAAAAAATTATTTTTTGTCTATTTAGTTTTATGCACGTGACGATAAATTTATTTAAAGTACCAGAGAAAGAAGTCACGTGATCAGCATTTAATAAATTAAATTCTAAAAATTAATCTTTAAAAATTCACCAAAAATCAGGAAATGAAGGTAAAGATTTGAAAAAGATTTCATTTTAAAGGAATTTTTATGATCTTTCTCGTGATATAAATTTTATAACCCTCAAATTATTATTTTAAATTCAAACTTAAAAAAAGTAAAAAAAACAGCTTAAAAATTTAATTTAAACAAATCTAAGAATTTTTCAAAAATCTCTCTTAGTGCACCCCTACACTATAAGAAGAATCGCCATGCAAAATTTCAGCCCTTTAGGTCCAGCGGTTTGGTCTGTGCGTTGTATGTCAGTCAGTCAGTGAATGAATGAATGAATGAATGAGTCAGTTACGGAACTGTTTTATATATATAGATAATATATATACCTTGCAAGAATGATTAGTTTTCTCCAAGATCCACTTTTTGTATTTCAGGTTTTTTCTGTTTCAAAAGTGTTAAATGTTACTATATTATCTTTACAAATGATGTATTTTCTTAATAAACATTGGAATACTATTTGAATTCTTGCTACATGTTGGCTGTTGCACATCATCTGTATCCGATATTTCCCGTTTTCTTTTTTGATGTAATTCCCATGGCGTCATATTATTTACTGGTCTGGCTTGCCGTTTCTCAGTTTTTAAAAAAATATTTTAGTCTCTCCTTTTCTAATTTTGCAAGCAACACTGGATATGATTTTTTTTTTCTCATCCGATTCTTATTCCTTTTTTTCAGCCTTAATTCTTGCTTAGATAGTTTTATTATTCTTAAAATACCAAGGAACAACAATTAGCACCGTCATACTTTCAATAAATAATTTTTTTACACTATTTTAATTGAAAAACTAAAGATAAAGCATTAAAAATCAACAGATTTGATGTTTATTTAGATTAGTACAACTTTTTCAAGTTTATTTTTAACTTCTCCCAGTAAAATAATAAAAATTAAAATGAATTAACCATACCTACTCAAATTTAAAATCTTATGAGTTTTTAATATGT
This sequence comes from Dolomedes plantarius, assembly GCA_907164885.2. NCBI lineage: Eukaryota > Metazoa > Arthropoda > Arachnida > Araneae > Dolomedidae > Dolomedes > Dolomedes plantarius. The sequence goes on from OU015495.1 coordinate 216,452,641, forward strand.
ATTTTATTGCATTAGATTATTCTCATTTTATTGTTTAGTGCATATATAAATGGATTCAGATCATTCCCTCACATATTAAAATTATGAGAGAATGATGAAATACTTATGAAAACCAGACTTCTGAATCGGAATAAGTAGTATCAGATACTACGGGTTTCTACAGAAGCTTGTTTTAGGTCATTATTGCTTCAAAATCTTTTTCGCTTTGAGCAGACAAAAGCTTTTGGATTGAAAAAATTACTGTGAAATAATTGTAAGTGAATGCGGCGTAGAATCATGTTTGCTCAAAATTGAATCAAAAATACAAGAAACTAAGTAACCACTAATGTAAAGATCAATCGTACTTCTTTTAGCTAAAATAAATAAATACCATTTGACAGTTGCACATTTTATTGATATTCACAAATGTCATTCATACAAATGAAATCAAGTATAATCACTATGACATATGTATGTCAGTATATAGTTTCTTTCCACTTTAGTTGTTCTGTTTATATACACATCAAAGTTTGTCACTAGAAAGCTGTTTCTAAATAGTCACAAGCAATATCCAACTTTCTGTACATAGCAGATGCAAATAGTACAAGTAATTATCAACATCATATCGACATGCGATGACTTTAAACGAGCAATTTTACTACTTTGTGAATAGAATAAATATATATATATATATATATATCAGAAATCTGATCAAGTTTCAAGATGAGGTTTTATAAGTTTGCACACAGACATCCCCTATGAAAAAAAAAAAGATGACCACATTTTTTAAAGCATTTTTCTTAAATAATAATTGTATTTTGTTAATAATAATGATACAACAAATCCTTTAACATACTTAATTTTTTTATAAACCCAGATACAAAAAAATTAATAGATGGTGATAGAATTGTCGTAAAATGACCAAATTTCTTCTGAATGTTATGTTCAACAACCGTGAAATGAGTGCCCAACAACAAATAAAATCGAAGACAAACTGATATTTTATGAAAGACACATACATATACATATAGGAGCAAGCTAAGATCATTTATAGAAAACAGATTTGAAAACTGGTTGGGCTTATCTGCCTTAAACATAGAGGAGAAACAAAGCAATACTGAATAAAATTTTTATGAGAAAGATAACAGTTCATAACAGAAATTTAATGTCATTGGCAATATTTTCCACTTAATATACATCAGATACAGGATTTATTTAAACTAATTGTTCAGTAGAAATTTCATGCTAGGTCTTTTTCCTGGGCAGACCATTCTATCATTGCTATCACTAACAATTAAATATGTTGATAAACTTTTATCTATTCTTTTGTCAAACTATTTTGAAACTGTTTCACAAGAGTATAAAATCAATATGTTAAAAAACTTGATTGAGATATGTATTTTAAGTCTGCCTCTTTCTTGAAATCAATAAATTAAAAGGATATATCTGAATATCATTCTTCACACTGTACTTGCAAATGATTCAAACCACTCAATACATTTAATGCAAAATTTAAATATTAATGTAATTTTATCATAATTAAAAATGTCACAAATGAAACATTCAATTCTAAATGTTCAACAAAAAATTGAATTTAAGTTTTAGTCTAGGAACCTCATTCGAGATATGAGCATTTTTTGACTGTGCAGAATAAAAGTTACCAGAGCTGGTAATTTAAAGAGAAAAATTGCCAGTACAGTCAGAATATTTTATGAATTTTTTTAAAAGCTTATTTCATCTTTTGCCAACTCTTTCAATGAATGAATGCTTCTTTTTCAATATAGGAATGAACTTTTCAAGTAATACAAAATAGAGTTGTTATTTTTTTAAGATTAAAGCACAATTGTATTTAGAAAAAAATTTAGTGCATTATATTTTCATTAAGGAAAAAAAATGTAATTTTGCTACAGCATAGTTAAAATTATATAATAATATTTTAGGTAATTTACAAAGATAATTATGTTACCTAATTCAAGACTTTTTCATTTTAACTTTTGTGTATATCATTCTACTAAATAGTAAGTCAACATTAATCACACTAAGGTAATTAATAATTCTTTATACAATATGCATTTCATAAAAATTCTAGTGAAAAATCATGCACTTCATTTTTTTTGTTGTTGTTTGGTAATTCAATATACAAATTACAATTAAGTTAACACTAGACCACTCTGTCCCCGAAAAAAATTAACAAAGTTCTGGAGGAGGAAAAAAAAAGTAATGGTGTCAGTCCGAATCAGAGCCTTTGCAGTCACTGTCATAGCTTCCTTTTCTGTCTCTAGAAATACTTCCTTTCTTTCTAGAATTTATTTCTCCATCACTTTCACCCTTCGCAGACCTCTCTCGCCTTGGACTTCTTGATTTTGATCGCTTATCGGGAGATGTTGAACGCGATTTTTTCCTTGACCGAGAATGCTTTTCAGTTCGGGATTTATATTTTGCGCTACTTGGAGTAATGGATCTTTTTGAAGAGCGCCTACTAGTTTTTCTGGGCGATCTTGAACGATGACGTGAAGAACCCGATTTTCGAGAGCGGCTGTATTCAAGACTAGAGGATCTGTCTGATCGTGAGAGACTTCTTCTTCTCGATTTCCTGGGAGAACGTGAATGATGATGAACTCGTGACAGTGAATCTCTCTTTCGTGATGATTTACGATCTGACCTACTAGATAATTTGCTTCTACTTCGGGATCTTGATCGACTCTTTGCCTTTTTACTTCTGCTAAGTGACCTTGATCGGCTTTTAGCTTTCTTGCTCCTACTATGAGATCTTGATCGGCTTTTTATCTTTTTACTCTTACTTTGGGATCTTGAATCACGATCAGTTTTAGGAATAACTTTAATTTCTAAAGTATCTTCATTCTTTTCAGACAAATCTACCTGATCTTCAATCTCATTTCTCATTATGATTCTATCATCAATCTCATTTACAAGTAATTCAGGGACATTTATAATATTTGTAACATCAGTATCAGGTTTAGAATTTTCATCAACTTCCATGCCCTCAACATCATTTTCTTTATCCTGAATTTGTTCCAACAGATTTATTGGTGATTTAGGCTGAACAATTAGTTTTGCAGAATTACTTTCTTCAGTCTCAATTCCATTCTTTTTAAATTCTTCTTCACCAACTACTTGAGGAGGAGATCTTGATCTAGAATGAGATAATTTGACTAAATCCTCCTTGTCAGTCTTCTTTGATACTGAATTTTTGTTTTCAACATCAGAAACTTTACTTCTTGATCTTGAACGTACTGCTCTCTTAGAACTGGAGCGTTTGCTGCTAGAGTGTGATCTTTTGCTTCTCTTAGAATCCCGACTTCTTGACCTAGCACTCCTTTTCGATCGTGATGATCTACTTCTGGAAAGAGACCTTCCATTCCTTTTATGACTTATGGATCTAGATCTCGCATTTCTTTTTCTGTTTGAGATACGACTTCTTGAACGGGATCTTCTTCTAGAACGGGATCTTTTACTTCGAGATATTGAACGACGGCTTCTTTTATCAAGTTTACTTTTAGAGCGAGATCGCCTACTCTGTGATCGGTCACGTCGTTTTGATCGCCTAGACTTGCTTCTGGAACGAGACAATCTATTTCTTGAATGTGAGCGTCTAGTTTTACTTCTAGATCGAGAACGTCTTGCTCGAGATCGTGAAACTTTGCTCCTTGAACGTGATCTTCTATGCCGGGATGATGACCTACGTCGTTTTGATCGTGATCGTCTATCTCTAGATCGAGATCTCTTATCTCTTTTAGGTGACCTATGAGAAGAACGGGATCGTTTTCTAGAGCGAGAAGATGAACGCCTGTGTGACCTAGAAGATCCTCTGATTTCAGGTTCTACTACCCGGGCAATCAAACTTTCTGCTTCTTTTAATCTCTTCATAGCTTCTTCAGTTTCTTTTTCTGATATAACATCAGATTCCTTAGATGGTTTTACTATAGCAGAACTTGAATGCTGAATCTTTAATTTATTACCTTTTAAAGTTATGCCATCACATTGTAGAGCTTTCACAATTGAAGCCCGATCTGTGAACTCAACAAAAGCAGATTGGGTCATATTAGCGTCATGTCCAGCCATTCTGAGATATTTAACCTCTCCCACAACACCATTTATGAAATCAAGTAACTGGGATGCTGAAACCTGTGGACTAATATTTTCAATATATATTGTTCGACGAATCTCTTCAATAGTATTCGGATCATTATCAGCTGATAAGGGTGGATACTGCGGTAGTCCCAAAATGTCCAAATTAGAATCAACTGAAGTTATGACCAGGTTTCCATTGAGAGCGGCGATATCATTACTTACATCTTTAAAATTTGAGGATAACAAACCTGGCAATGCAGATGAGGGATTAAGTAAATCAAATGATGTGTTATCTTCACTAGGTATACTATCACCAGGTATGGCGACTACCACTAGTGCTCTATCAATAAAAACAGTATTAGTTAAATGTAGAGCTACACGAACACTCCAGGATTCCGCATATTTAATATAGCAGACTTTGAACTCTGGTTGAACAACAGATACAGTGGGATACATTTTTATTTCCTTGATCTTTCCCATGTAACCAAACAGCTTCTTCATTTGTTCTAATGTAGCAAGGTTGGACACATTGCTAACTTGAGCAATGAGAGGCATATCATCAGCCATCTTTGTAACCAGAAATTTGAATCAATGGTATAGCTGATAAGCTAATTACAAAGGAGTAACACGAAAACCACTTCCAAATAAGCACGTCTTTAAAATGTATGCATTAGATGCAAAATAAGAATTCTAAATTGTTTGATTGATAATCAGTTTTTAAGTCACTTACATAAACCGTCATACCCGATATCACATTCGGACGCAAAAACCGGCGATGCTCATATGTGCATGAAGAAAGCAGTTATATTTGGTACAGAGATGAAACCTTCATGATTGCTTTGAAGAATATTACATCTACACACAAAACATTACATTTCTGATACATCAAATGTAACAATAAATAATAAGAACACAAATGGCTTTTCGAAGAAACACGGTTTTAACGGGTAGGTAAAGTTGAGACATTTCATTGCTGATATTTTAGTATACTGTGAAGATTGCACTTCATTAAAAAGTAAATCATTATTCTACGAAATAATTTTTATTGAATACTGGGGATCAAGTATGATAAACTGTACCCATGCAGTTTTATTTCTTGAAAAAATTTTACTTAAATTTACTTACTTAAATTTTACTTGTGGTGGAAAAAAATAATTTTCAAACTGCAATATTAACTGTCAAATGGTATTTATTTATTTTAGCTAAACGATTGATCTTTATATTAGTGGTTACTTAGTCTCTTGTATTTTTGATTCAATTTTGAGCAAACATGATTCTACGGCGCATTCACTTACAATTATTTCACAGTAATTTTCTCAATCCAAAAGCTTTTATGTCTGCTCAAAGCAAAAAAGATTTTCAAGCAATAATGACCTACAACAAGCTTCTGAAGAAACCCGTAGTATCTGATACTACTTATTCTGATTCAGAAATGAAACAGGCTAAAGTGTTTTTTGATAAAGTGAACGAATTCAGAAAGCGTTCCGAAGAGGGCTTTAAGCCTTCAAAGTTATTTATGGTCTGGCGAATAGCGACGGTAGTTGGCAGACCAATGTGGGAAAAAGAATTGATTATTAAACTCGGATTAGCGGATCATCGAGTGAAGTTTGCAATTGTTAAAAATACAGCTTCAAACAACAAAAGTTTATGGTCTATCAAGCATCTGATCAGAGTTAAGCCCATCGTATTTCCGAACAGTTTTCCCTCTAAAGATGATTATTATAATACATTTCTTAAGCAAACTGGTGAACTAATTGTCGATCGTCGTCTTAATGTTGATAGTGAAGAATTAGAAAAACTACCCGAGTACAAGCACGAGACATTAGATTACAGGACTATAAAAGAGGATTTGCGTGAATTGTGGAATAAAGGCTATCCCAAAATGTATTGATTGAAGCGTAACATTGATGGTTGTAATGACTTGATGTTACTTGTTATGAATGTACTGTATTATGCAAAGTAAATTTCAGTATTTATGTCTTTGTTTCTTTCTAAAACTAAACTTGTCAGGGCTCAATGTATCTACTATCATCAAAAGTCAAAGTATCTGTTCCCAGCTAATTTGTTAGGTAGACCCATTGAAATGTTATGTTCTGTGGTGTGAAACCAACAATTGATTTTTTACTTACTGAATATGATGATTATTTTCATGTATCAGTAAAGTATTTTGTTTAAACTATAGAACATATGATCTTGCTTACCTTGTATGTTGTCTTGAGGCAGCTGTTGGAAACATTATATGAAGCTCTATGTTATTAAATGTACTTATGTTGCATAAATTGGCACTTTATAATTTTTAATTTAGCACTTAATATGTATAAGTTAACATTTTGATTCTAGTTCAGAGATGTAAAATTTTAAGTCTTACTTAAAAATAGCTTTCTACATTTAATGCAGCATTCAAAATAGCTGTTTCAGTTTAATGCAGCATTTGGGAATTATAAATTACAGATATCTGTACTCTTTTTTTTTTTTTTTTTTGTATGATGCATATGTATTTTAAAGAAGCAGTTAAAATAAATTCTGGCAAATTTTTTAAGTTGAGAGATTGCAGATATTTTTTAAATGTGTGACCCTATGGATTCCTGATATCGGAACCTAGGCATTTAATATTAAAGATTCAGAGCATTCCTGAACATACCGTAAAAGTTCTGTATTCAATATTTTTATTTGTTGTATTATGATCATGGGCATATTTTATGTGATACTAATGCACATTGCTTTTTTTTATTTAGTAAATTTTTTTAAATTAGGCATTTAATGTACTTTCTTATGAAGACCTCAAAAAAATTGAATTTTACATTTGTATTGTATATAACAATACAATAACCTCAGAAGCCAGAATAACAATATTTTTCTTGGGTATAAATTGAAGGGAGCAAAATGAAACCCTGTAAATTTTGTAACACTTTTGCGTAATATTTTATGTTTCGCATAACCCAGCAAGCAGAAAGCCATATTTAACTCCCTTAATAGCAACCATAATTAGTACCCTTATAATCATTTGAATTCATTTAGTTTATACCTGAATTTTAATGCAGGTTGATGATAATGATTAAATCATTTTTAAAGAGCAAGATATTTTTTATCTTAAATTCTAGAAGATTGTTGTTTTTGTTAATTTCTAATAAAACAAAGACAATATTAAATTTGGACTATTGGGTCTGGTGGTTGATTTGTAACTCTATGGTCAATTATGCTCATGAGGGCTAATTAGACGGACCTATGGTTTAAAGTGGATTCTGACCCATTACAACATCCATGCCAACCTATGATTCAAACCTGTCACTTTTCTTACATTAAGCCAGAACGTTAACCATGATACAACTTTGATGAAATTTAATGAGGTCAACAATCATATATTACATATTCCGTGATCAAAGATTTTGTTTTTCTTGGGACTGTTCCCATTCTAAGAGTATGTGCCAGATGATCTAAAATATTCTCACTTTGGCCAAGTTTGTTGTTCTAGTTGCTTATGCCACTTGACCGACAGATCAAATGGCCAAGTTTATATCTATATATAAATTTACTGATAAAGCTGAAACTATAACCTTCACTGCTTAAAATATATGGTCAAAAGAGTAAATGGTAATAGTCAGAGCCTGACTAAGGCATGGGCATACGGGGCAGTTGCCCCGGGCCCCCAAATCGATTAGAAAGTTTATTTTACGTTTCCTACTTTAATGAACTTTTTAAAACAAAATATCAGTACAGTGTAAAATTAAAATGTAAACAATAGAAATAAACAAAATTAAAATTCAAGCATAGACTGCTAAAACACTATAACATAAAACATATCCTGCAAAGAAAACATTTTCAATAGAGGATAGCGCAGAAGCTTCATATCCCCATAATGAAAAAAACAAATAAATAATCCAACAGAGATAGATAAAAATAATACGAAAATAGACAAGAAGCAAACAGAAATCAAGCACTCTGGGCATCCACGCACCAACGACAAGATTCTGTGTATAAGTCCCGGAACTGAACCATAAAACAACAGAGGTAACCGACAGGTCTCGTCATCAGGGAGCCTAACCATGTCAGTTACCTCAAGGGGAACTTACTGAATAGGATGCAGGTAAGCCCAAAAGACATCCCAAGGCCCCGAGTCCCCCAAAGAAGCAATAAGTGAAAAGAAAATGAAAAGACAAACACAACTTACAGTATGGGCTCAACGCACCTTACATGCAAGCACGGGCAGAATTTAGCTGAATTACGCCCTAATGTCAGCAAGGATATGAATTTTTTTATGTATGTTTTTCTTTATTTATTGTTATTATTTTGAGCGTCTGCAATAAATAAGTTTTAAAATGAAGTAAACGTTTAAGAAATCACTCAATACAAGAAATTAATTCAAATATAGACGTTAAAGTAAGAGTGGATACAACAGTTGCAACATCTACAAAACAATCAGCTAATAGGCCTGATATTGTTATTCACAATAAAAAAAAATTAAATAATATTTATTGAAGTTGGTATAACAAGCCAGGATCAACTGCAAATTATTGGGAATGAAAAATCACGGAAATATAACGAATACATTTAAATAGCATTTTTGTCAAATTTTGGCTCTTCAGATGTGCTATATCCCTTTTAATGATAGACATAGAATTGTCAGAAAATCAATAAAATGGACAGAACAATATTTCGTCTGACCATTGGAGGGGGGGGGGGGACTTTATAGCTATTTTAGGTTCTAGTCAATTTTCTTGTTATATATCCATAATGAGAAAAATTTAAATACCTCCATAAAGTTTGGTTCTTCATTACTGAAGTAGTGAAGCAGAGGGTAGCCCCCAAAGAAGTTTTTGCCCCGGGACCCAATTAGGCTAAGTCGGAGCCTGGTAATAGTGAATATGTAGATGACAATAAATCATACCTCACATTGAAAATCTGTAAAGCTACAATTGACTAAATGTAATGTTGGACAGTTGAACAGTTGTATATGATTAAACAATTGAATTCAATGAAATAGATTCATTTATTGTTAAAATACAAAATTAAACACTAAATGTCTGTTTTAATTGGATATTGTACAGTACCACATTATTTACTTTATTTACAATAGGGTCATTGATAAATGGAATAGCATGTAGCTATGTAAATCTGATGAGATCACTTCAGAAACTGGCCAAAGTATACATATAACACTGGAGATTTAAAAAGAAATACCTTTATAGTAATTTCATCGTGAATTTGGTTCTCTCAACATGGTATAAATTCTAATGTTTTACTTCACATGCTTTTGATATAGCTGAATCAAAAACATAAAAACTGGCATAAGCTAACTTAAGATTTTGATTTTACATTTTTAATTTATTGTCATTTGGTGAGGCACGTCTACAACAAATTTAGTATTATCATAAAATGAAAAAGTTTTTCAGGGAGATAATTAACTGAAACTGCACTTTAAATGAATATATATATATATATATATTATTTTTTATTTTATATATATATTCAGAGGTATATGTGTGTGTGTGTATAAGAAAGTTTGGGTAATGGGGTTTATTTTTTTTTTTTAGGAAAAGCATGCAAGAGGCTATTTATCACTGGGGGACATTTAAGGTAAAATAAGCAGCTTCATGTAATACCTGAAGCTGCTTGTAGCAGACAATAAAATTATAGAAATTTGGGAAATGTTCAAGATGTCATGAGAATGCTATCATTACTATTAAATTAAATTTTTCCTTTTGCATAATATCCCGGGCTTCTTCTTTAAATTGGGATAGTTTCTACGTGAACAATGTTGTTACGAGTGTCGAAACAAAAGAGAAACTATTCCAATTTAAAGAAGAAGCCCGGGATATTATGGAAAAGGGAAAATTTAATTTAAGAGACTGGCAAAGTACTGGAGAAAAGGGCACTTCCTTAACATTGGATGTATCTTGGGAGTGAGATCAGGACAAACTACGTTTAAATATAGATTGGCTAGATCAATTTGAACTAGCTGATATTACCAAAAGGAAGATTTTGTCCATATCGCATAAAATATTCGACCCGATAGGATTTGTTTTGCCCTGCTTTACTTTTCCCGAAGTTACTACTGCAGAGACTTTGGAAGGAAAATATATCTTGGGACTCTGAAATTGATATTGAAAGTCAAAAATAATTTTCAAAGATCTGCATTTATTGAAAAACATAAGTATACCCCGTTGGCTTCACATATCTTCTACTGAGCAACAAAAGCACACTTTTTGCGATGCAAGCCAAAATGCTTATGCAACCGTCATTTTTATCCAAGTGAACCAAATTGCAAAAGTTTATCTTTTAGCTGCCAAGTCTCGAGTGGCTCCTCCTAAAGTACTCATTATTCCTCGTTTGGAGGTGCATTGGAGCAAGATTGTGTTCCACTGTGGTGGAAGGACAGAGACTTTTATTTTTGGACCCATTCCACCACAGTTTTGGCTTGGATCCAGAATGATGAGATTTGGTCGGTATTTGTAAGTAACCGTGTAAGAGAGATCAAGAGCCTTACTAGACCAGAACTTTGGAGACATGTGCCTGGTGATGTTAATCCTGCAGATCTCCCATCCAGGGGTTGTTCTATTGGATATCTTATGGCCTCTCTGTGGTGGGAGGGCTAAGAAGTTCTCCTGCAGATTGGCCGTTAGGCGAATCGACTCCTGATCTGGAATCAGCATTGCAGAGGAGAGGAACGCATTCAACCGAAGGCACCTGTCTATTGACTCAGGGTTCGGTTTGTGTTTGGTGTGATACCTCTAGAAAACAAGGTAATGAACTTTGCAAGTACCATGGACTAATGTGGTATTATAGGTTTTTCTCAGATTATGACAAAATTGTCCGAATGGTTGGCTGGATAAAAAGATTCCTTTTTAATTGCAGACAGCCAACTATTAAAAAAATTGGGGGGCTATCTTGTCAAGAATTCAAAGCCGAAGAAAACGTTATAAGTTAATACAAGACGAAACATTAACAAGTGATGCAGTTAAAAAACTAAAATCCTTGAATACTTTCAGAGATCTGTGTGAGAACAAAATTAATTGACCGTGAAGATAGCTGCAGTTTTACCTTCCTTTCATCCTGTATGACTTTTGACAAGAAAAATCTACATGCTGGTACGCAAATATTGTTAAACATATTGGATATTGAATTTCAGGAAAAGCATTGGACGAGTGATTTCAAGGTGTGTCATTTGTATACTGCAGTAGCACCTCTCCCACCAGAAAGAGTAAATAATTCTGCTGTGTTTCAGTGCCTTTGTTTTTGAAAGGACTTGGATATGTTTATTCACATGTGCCGTTTATAGAGAGATTCATTTAACAGCTATATCTACTGAATCGTTCAGAAGATTCGTTGCTAGAAGGGGAAGACCGTCAGTAATATTTTGTGATAACGTCGGTGCCTCAAATGCACTGAAAGCCATCGACTGGGAGGAAATTGCAAAACGTAGTATTTCCAGAAAAATCGAATGGCGTTTCATACCTCCAGCTGCACCATGGTGGGAGAGGTTGATAAAGCAAATACTCAGAAGTCTTAGGAAAAGCACACCGAAGAATTGACCACAGTCGTATGCGGTACGGAAGCAATCATGGAAAATGATGAATTAATTCCACTCTCACCATCATTGTTTCTGCATGATATCAGAGATGCCAATGTTCCAGATTGTGATCAAGTGGACGAGCAATCCTTAAATAGGAGGCTACACTATCGATAGATTAGGAAAGATCTCCGCAAACGTTTCAGGTCTGAGTATCTAGCCCTTTTGGTTCAGCGGAAAGAATCCAAAATAAATCAGTATGAAATATCTATAGGTGATGTAGTGCTTATTGGGTGCAATAATGCTAAACGCATTAACTGGCCCCTTGGACTGGTCATCGAACTACCTGACAATGTTGTTCGATTGGTCCGTTTACGAACAGAAAATCATTCCGAATTATTAAGGCCTGTTCAAAGAATTTTTCCGTTGGAAGTATCTTCTAAAAGTTGGTCAGGTATTGTTCACAATTTTAGGGAATCTCTCCCCAAGGTCATAGATTGTCATCCTAAAAGAGACGAAGAGGATACCGATAAAACCTCATCTCGTGTGACTAGAAGTGGCCGGACTATTAAACTACCTAAAAAACTGGACTTGTAATATGTGAAATATTAGATTTTTGTTGAGATGTCCTCTGACATCCCAAGGTGGGAGGATGTTCCATTCTGATATAACTTTACAAGTTTTATTTTTAAGTCATATTCTACAAGCCAGCGACTTTACATTATTGACTCTCTATTTGATGAATTATCTTTCTTTTAGCATAATATCTTTATGTATGGCAACATTATATATTTGTTTTCAGTTTTTTGGAATTAGATGTAATTTAATAGATATTGTAGACACTGCTTCACGTATCTTGTGATGAATATTATTATCGAATTGAGTTTTCTATTACAAGGTAAAATTTAAGGCGTGAGCACGCAACACTGATCGAAGATTCTATTCGAAGAAAAATATTTTGCAGTTTTGTAAAAGATCAAGGCTAGATCAAACTCTTTTGTTTGCATAAACTTGCTTATTGGATTAATGGAATTTAGTATTTTATGCCAAATAACTAATGAACATAAAAACTTAAGTTGTTTAATACAATTTAATAAACCCGAGGCCTCGTCTCTTATTAAATTCTTGGTTTTCGTAAATGCAAGGCGTCGGATACATCTCCCAAATGGAATCTCAAAGCTTTAAGGCCACTATCCCATCTAGTGCCCCTCAATGGCTTCAAAGTTAAACCTTGAACATGTTTTAAAAGCATTGCCCATCGAAAACTAGATGCCGAAAAAAATAAATGTATTTTTTGGACCATGTTGAAGAAATTCAAGAAGGCTTTGCCATATAATTACAATATTGAGAGAGTGGCTACTACAAGAAACAGAATGCTCGCGAATTATATTGTTTAATTCTAGATTGCTTTATCGCCCCTCATATTGGACCCGTTATCCTGCATATTTAAACCAAAGTTCTCCAATTATAATATCAGACATTTGTTTTTCTGTGGATCGTTCGACTGGTAAGAAGCTTTCATTGATTTAAATTTCAACAACAGCGTCAAATTTATTGATTGAAACATATCCGATTACTCCTGACATTAGCAAGGTAGAGTCATTTGCTCTACCTTGCTAATGTCAGGAGTACAGTCTAAAATTATGGAAAAATATTTGGATTTTTTTTATTTTATCAATAATGAGATTTTACACTTTGATGCATTATCTCGTTTTGTATACTTTCCCCCCGAGAGAGTGAGCTTTTCTTTATTGAGCTCTCTACGGACGTTCTTCCATAATGGGATCAAATTCAGATAGCAACTCAACTATTTCTTTTACCATGTTTTTATTAACTTGCTTTCTTGTTTGTCTGGTACAAATCTTGCAATCGATTTTTAACTCACTTCCCGACTAGCTAGACATTTGAAACTTTTAGAATAGCTCGGAACACGATGACAATGCATTATTTTAATACTTTTAGCCATCTTTATTCCATATTTTAAAATCCATTACGTAAAAATAAGAGTAGCATCTGGAGCCAAAAGTAACTGCGCTACAGGCGTCATCTATTAACGTAATAGTGAACCTATTAACGTAATAGCGAAATTATTCGAGTAATGTGTTTATATATGTTATTCAATAAATAAATGTTTGAAAATTTCTTATAATTGCTCTCTTTATTACGCATTTCATCATTTTCTTTCAAGTTGATGGGATAATTCATCAAAAAAAAGTATTTATTAATACATAGAATTGTCCAGTTTATATGATTCAACAGAAAGTTTAAAAACATATATAAAAAGTCTTTTTATCTTGTAATTATTATTAACTTATCAAGCAGCTGAATTATAAATGTTGGATTAATTTTCTTATTTCTGTTTACGATAAGAATGTGTCGTATGTAATTATTAAAAGCATCTAATAAAAGAAATTGTTCATTAAAGTGCAGTTATTTTTGGGTTTTTCTTTATAAGGTCCAAAATTACTCAGATACCTAAAAAGAAACTTGTTTATGTCCTCGGGACTTTAGTATAAGGTCCCAAGCCCAGAGTACATGTAAAGAGAGCGAAGACAATATACAGAAATAAATACAGATTTTTTTCGAGGTGCAAATTTGGTGAAGTTTCTATAGGGAACTTTCGGTTTGCGTTAACGTGTTCCGCGCTGCTTGGTTAATGTGGTGTAAAGCACGTCGAAAGGGGACCGTATATCAGTGAAAAATGGTTACCTGAAGCGATGAATCTGGATTCACCCTCTACCGTTACGATGGAAGGGTCTGGGTCTGGCGTCTGCCTGGAGAACACCTTCTGTCAGAATGCGCCGTGCCCACAGTAAAGTTCGGCGGAGGTGAAATTATGGTCTGGGGGTGTACAAATCACCAATCGAATCGAACATGTTCCTGATATAACTACCGCTTTGATAAAATATTTGAAAAAAAACCTGTGTTTTCAAAATTGCTTTATCCCGGATTTCGTAAATTCTGATAAAAGAACAATTTTTCCGATGTTATATGAATACGTATTTTTGTTTCGTGAATTTGAAATCGAGAACAAATTCTCGGCGAAATTTAAAAACACGCCATTAATTTAGAGTCTGACTAATTCCTTTCAGTTTAATTCGAACAATCGATTGAGATATTCCCAAACCACTCGTAACAGATGCAGATACAATATATCGTCCACGATGGTGCCACAAGAGGACATCCTGGTCGAGTAATATGTCGAAAAGCGGCATTTGGTCCGACCAATCATTGTTCCTCGCAACAGGACGTGCGTATGTCTGGAGAACACCTACAGAAGCGTAAGATTCTTGCTGTCCGTAAAATCTACCATTATGGTGGAGGAGGTTAATGGCATCGTGTGGGGATGGCCACATGTCTTTGAAAGAGGCACTGTGACTGGTGTGAGGTATAGGGATGAGGTCTTGGAGCCCTATGTTCGCCTTTTTAAGTTGTGCAGTTGGCCCCGAGTTTATTTTAACGCGATAGAGCTCTTCTGGTCGACGAATTTCTAGAGAGTGAGGATCTTCGCCAGATGGATTGGCCAGCCAGATCTCCCAAACCTCGATCCCATAGAGCATGTCTGGGATGCTTTGGGGAAGGCAACTCGCAACCCCCCTCCGAGAACCATCCAGGAAATGATAGACTGCCTTATTTCAAGTATGAAATCACGCTGCGAGACCTGTATATCTGTAATAAGGGACCCTATTAACTTATCTATTAACCAATTTTTTTTGTTTATTCTGCAACCGCTGTTTCATACCTTCCGACTCCAACGAGTGTTACGTACGATCATGCGTGTGTATTACAATTATTGAATGGTTTATTGATTTGTTTTGTATTGTATCAAATTTCATTAAAATCTGTACAGTAGTTCTAGAGATAATCGACCAAGTCTGCAAATTCTCTTAATTTCTTACACCAGTGGATAATGTCTGATTCAAACATGTCCATTCACTCATTGAAGAAATTGCTACAATTACTTCTGTAGCATCTGAAATTGCTATAACGAACTCCAAGAAATATAGTATTATCTATAATAAGGAAGTGTAAATTTAAGTTATATTATACAACCAGTTTGTTTTTGTTTTATCGGCCATTTTAAATATATACTTCACCCCCCCCCCCATTTCTGAACAACAAAACCATACAGAAAACTTATTTGGAATTTATTCAAGGCATTACACAAACACAATTTTTTTCTTCTTTTTTTGTACTATACAGGACAACCTTTCAATGAAAGAGACACAGCATACAGATGAAAAAGTTTACAATAACAAAAATTTCAATTCATTTAACATTAATAGAATTTTAATGGATGACAATAAGGCACACAATTTACTTCAATTTCGATTCTCGACGATTCTTATGCAGCGACAAATAAATGAAATGACAAAAAACAAGGCTTAATGTGGGAGCATATTTTGAATTCGTCAATATATGAGATCTGATTTTAATAACTTACTATGATACAAGATGAAACATTAAGTACGTCTGGCATACCGAGAAATTCACAATTAAAAATCTTTTAAAGATTACAAGTACATTAGACGAAACTAAAATGCCGAGAAAATTTGAGGTCACTTATTTTGTAGTTCGGATATTTTCCAGATATAAAAATAACGATAAATTTTATGTCTCGAGATTAGACATTTTTAAGTATATGTTTCTATAAAATTTCAACAACACGTTTTAAAACATTCAACGTTATTGACAAATACTCGAACAATATGTATATCAAATAGTACATAGTACAAATGTAACAGGAGAAATATGTATATATTTTTAAGGCTTTTTAATGAATATTATTGAAGAAGTAAACTCATAGAACACAATCTAATTCATCAATACTATACAAATAATGTGTAATACACTTGGCACTGATCAAAAATGCAATATTCACACTATCGATATATAAATATTACAAATATATTTAACATAATAAAACAGACAACTTAACTGACTACACAATTTTGGCATCGACAAGAAATTTGTATAACAAAATGCATCCGAGTGGGATTCGCAGGAATGGGTGAAACATCACGACCGATCACATGACACTTTAGATTTAGAGTAAAAAGGACGATTCACTCTATAGAAAATGTCAGTTAGCAAACTTGTATTTCCAAATTAAAACATTTATCAAAAAAGTAAGTTCATTTTCTGTAGTCATTTTTCAAATTGGAAAGTTAAAAACAGGTAAAGGATTTAAACACCAAACATGCTATTTTGGGATCTACATTTATTCACTTCAATAGACATAAAAACAAATATATGCATTGAAATTAGTTTCGACGAATACCTCTGTTTGTACTCAAATAAATTAACACTACGCATTCAGTATTAAACACAGCAAAAGTTGCATTTCATCGGACGATTCAGCAAATTTGAAGAAATTTCAGAATTATCCACAGAAATTTGGCAGTGTCTGGTTTTCATTTCTGGTTTAGTAAAAACAAAAAGATGCAAAACTTAGCAAAATGAACATAAAACTCTAGGAATAATAACTTAAAACGGAATAATATATCTCAGGAAGAATTGCTTAAAAAAAAAAAAAAAAAAAAAAAATTTTTTTAAAAATTCTAGTCACATGACAAACTTGTCATCTGAAGAATGCTAATGGAAAAAAATAGAGAAGGAAAAGGTAGTATAGTTTACAGAGTACTTTGCAATGCGAAGTACCTTCAAATGGATAAGATTAGTCATTTTCCAAGTACAAGTTGCCAACAGAAAATTTTTAAAAAATCGCCCAGTGTGCAGCCTGGCAGAAAAATTTGTTAACAGAGAATTTTGCATCAATAAAGCAACTTTCGGGTGGGGACCACTGAACAGGGAGATTTGAAACTAGACAAGATGCAAAGAGAAATTGGGAAAAAAAATTATGAGAGCAAAACCTGTGACAAGCACACTAGGGATGCGACATCGATGTCTTCAAAACATCGATGTTTTGTGCTCGATGTTTTTTTTTAAAAATGAAATTGTACCATAATAAAGAAAAAATTAACCACTTAGCATAATTTTCCTACTCAGTAAATGTAAGTCTGAATTCTGAAAGGACGAATACAAAAGGGGGAACGATTACAGACAAATGGTGATGAACAGCCAATGAATAATAATTATATGCCCCAATAATTGTTACTTACAGTAAAGAAAAAATGAGCTTGTCAGTTTCCCCCCATACGTTGGTTTTGCATCAGTACTTCAAATTGGTGTAAATATATGTAATTTTCTTTTGTATTATTAATTTGAAAATAAAAGATTTGTTAATAATGCAATAGGTTTCTTCCTCAATGTTCTGGTAAAAGTAATAAAATGTGTTATGGAAATTCTGCGATATGCGCTGACTCTAGCAACCAAGTTTTTGTCTGTGTCACCCCGATCTGAGAGTAAAATTATCCCCCCCCCCCCCCCCCTCGATGACTAACCGAAGTAACATTAATCTTACAGGTTACTAAACCAGTTTTAAAAAATGAAAGTTCATAAACATCGAGGGTTTTGGGGCGATATTTTAATATTGAATATTGATGATTCAAAACATCGATGTTTTGTTGTCGATGTCGCATCCATAAGCAACACCCATGTCTGGTAAGAGGAGAAAAATGAGGACATCATTACCAACAATTAAACAAGAAATTAAATCATGGAAAGACACTTGCTTAAAATTGCCAATCAATAACATTCTTGTCAAGAGACCCAAAAATTATTCTCAAAACTGTATCAGCAAAACAGATCACAATATTATTTAAAATAGATAGGGTTTCTTTGGAAATTCAAAATTTAATTGAAATTATTTGTCTCTTACAAATTTCACTCAATTTATACACTTTATAATCAATTATATTTTAAAATAAATGAGTAGCTATTTTGTTCAAAGTCATATTGAATATATTAATGAATTATAATGGTGAAAAAAATACAGCACCCTTTAAATGAATTTGAGAAAAGATTAATTATTCGATTACTTTTTTGGAAATTGCGATAAAATCTGAATCCTCACAAATTATTTCAAGATTGAAACATTCATACTTTGAACAATTAATATAGCTTTATAATGTTACTGCTAATAATTCATCAAAAATGATTTTCTTAACACTTTAACTGCTTTCGACTCCATGCAAACATGACTGAACTATCACAGGTTATTCCAACAATGACAGTTCATCCGATGACAGTAAAAAACACACACAATATGTGAAATCTTACAACTTTGGCAATCCTTTCAACAGTCAGGATGATGTGAATAGAAACATACATCGACTCAATTCAGAGTTGAAAACAAAACAATTTAAAGAACACTATTTACATTTCAAAATACTAAACTTGCTTTAGTTTTAAAAGACACACGCAGGAAGGGGAATAAGCCCCAATGATAAAAATCCAAACATTTCATTCCTAGCTTCAACATTCATTAGAAATAACATTCTTTTCGAAAATTTCGTCAGAAGAAATTTGAAAATCCTCCAAAACGGATCTTAATTTCTTAAAATAAGTCACAGATCCATCAAACTTAATAGCTCTGATCTTTAAAAACATTTGAAAAAATAAGACATTATCCACAATATAATCATATATATATATATTTATATACAAAGATAACACATCACTCGATATAAGCACGGTAACAGAGTGCTTTAAAACATTTCAAAAATTTTCATCACATAGTTTAATTATATTTTACAATGATACTGTACCAAAACTGGAATTAAAAAGTACTTTTAAAGCTAGTGACTATGATGGAATGTAATCATGAAAATGTAACAACTACATATTATCACACATTTACTTAACAGGCATACGACGAACACAGAAACACTTACAAAAATATACATTTAAAAGTCATCCAAGTAAGCTTCCGGCAATTTACTATGAATCCACACAAATTTAAATATTGTTTACTCTAATCACTCGTTTCAAAATACGATAACTATGTATTTTGACGATAAGCCATTTATCGTTAAAAATTTCTAAGACTAAACTGTTTCATACATTAAAATAGAATCTCAATTAAAAAATACTTGATATATATATATACATATACAGGTAATAAAATATTAATTGGCATATACAGTAAGTCCTCGACTTATGCGATTTATTTGTTCCAGGACCTTCCGCATAAGCAGAAATTTATCATCACTGCATTTTCAAAAATACTGCTTTCGCTTGTATCGGTATGCGTTTACATTGTTTCCATTAAAACACCTCTTTTCTTGGAAATTATCGTCGTATTAAAGACGAAAATTACAATCAATCCGTGTCACTCGAGGACTTACTGTACAATACTTTCTGCCATATTTTTTTACTAAATCTTTTCAATAAAATTTCATATAAAAATTACAATTTGAATACTTCAATATTTAATGATCCTCATTGGAAATAACCACACGAACACTTAACACATTCTAAGTACATACTAGACTTCACCTATTTTATTCAGTGCAAGATAATGTAATCTAATTTGTTCCATTCATCAGTTCAATTTCGAACAACACATTTATGCGACAGATATAAAAAGTTCTTAAAAAGTTTTAAACTATTTTGACCTTTTTCCTAAATTAACATCGTAGATTTAGTTATACATAAGTCTTATGAAAACGAACTTATTGCATAATCCTTCATGTTGGTTTCGGAGTGCTTTCGATAATTAACAAAATATTTGAAAAAGAAATCCAGCGAGCAAAAAACATCTGCATTCGATAATTGCGACAAAAATAACAATCCATTTCATTTAATCTAATGGAATATCCTAAAATCTTACAGCTTCCTAGTATCAGTCGCAGAATATTCACAAACCAATTTCTAAACATTTTGCTTAGAAATGAAATGACAATTCACGTTTAAAAGAAATTTCATATCCATCAAAGCCCTTTCATTATAACTGCCATCGATTCGATTTCAGTTGGTTTTACCTGGACAGGAATAGTTCAATTTCAAATTCCTAATCAGAAATTTAATTGGCATATACAATACTTTGACAGTTACAAATGGAAAAAGCCTTAAGCTAACTCAGTTAACCGATAAAAATGATTTAAACAAACAAACAATTTGTACATTTAGCCTCCTCACAACTGTGTTTGAATTTAAAATTTTTCCCGATGAAATTTCAAAACTTTAGCTCTTTAAAAACTGAAAATATTTTAATCCCAGTACATTTTAGTGTAAAGTTTCAAATATTACTAAACTTTAAAAAGTCAATAAAATATAAATATTAAAATACGACACAGTTTATTGCCATTTGGAGAATAAACATGCATAATCTTTGTAGCGAGTATCTGAATTTTATAATTTATCCTATGGGGTAAAACAATGCATACCTCATTTTAACAAATAAAACAAAAAGAGCTCATACAGTCACTATAAGGAAATGTACTTATCTACTCGAAATATCTGAATAAAATTATTAAAGATTTAAAATAAAAATGTCATTCATACATACATGTACAATTTCTTTCCATCAATTTGTAAATTCATTGCTCGTTAACCTATGAGGGGTCAGCACTCAACCAAAAAGTCCTGTGTATATAGTATAAAGGAAATTAAAATATATTCAATTGAATGGAGCGTAGAGTCTCTGGCATAAGCACTAGATTATACTAAAAATTTATAAAACATTCTCTCTATTTTAAAATGTTTACCAAAATTATTTGTTTTCATGATTTTATAACCCATTTGAACTAAAAATACAGTCTAACCTCCATATATCGAACTCTTAGCGAATCTCCATGTTCATTACATAGAAAAACTGTTTCTATATATCGAAATATTTTTCAAGACATATTGAGATTTTATTCCACTTTAGATAAAATCTTCCAATTTTTGGTCGTTTGAAACAATACATCGTGGACTTCCATTCGCGGAAAATGTCCCCAATGAAGTATTTAGTGACTGAATAAGTGCAAACATTTCTTCAATGAACTTTTCGCAAAACTGGCTGTTAGGCAAGATATTCGTAGTTTTTCTTAAAAGAATGTAACTGATCATTGTAACCACTGTCTGGATTATTGATATTTTTAAAGGTATGTAGTACTCAATAAATCTTTCATATTAATTCAATTTTAGTTATTAACTTTCATTTAATGGGATTCGCATATAAATTAGAAATGGAGTTTTGTATACGAAAATTAGCTTTAATTTTAATGCTTTTGGAGAATTAGGATAAAACCAATATCAATTCTATATATCAAAATTTCTATATATCGAATTTTTTCCGGCAATTTGCAATTTCGATATATGGAGGTTCGACTGTATATGCAATTAATCAGTACTTTTTAAGTGCTTTGAATGGAGCAGATACCTTAATATAAAAAAATGTGGTACAGAAAATAGTTTTTTCTTCTCTGTATCATAGTTTAAACAATCAGCATGGAAGAAATAAAAGAAATTTTTCTTTTCGAGGCAATTTTAGATAATTTCGAATTCCCCAATAATAGCTTGAAAATTAAGAAATGCAGGGGAGATTTAAAACTCTGAAAACTGCATCATTTGGAAGAAAAAAAAATTAAAATACTCCTCAAGCAGCTAACTTTTTCATACTTTATCTTTAATTTATATTATTTTTTAAAATATTTTTTACTTCATAGCAACTCTTATATTCATGCGATTTATATTTTTAACTTGACTCGTAACCTAGTAGAAAACACTATAGACACTAGCATCACATTTAAATAAAGAAAGAAAATTAGTATGAAAAAATAATACTGTAAAAGTAAAATTAAAATTTTAAGATAAGAATGCAATTTATCACACTCAGAACTTGGAAGACTTAAACCACAAGTTGTTTTCTTGCTCTGCGTCGCTTGGCAAGTTCAGATGGCCTCGACGGGGAGAAGTTTGGGACAGTGAGGGGAAATTTTCATGGCTTGGAATGTTGTATTAACAGCACCCTGCAATCAAAAGTTTTCATATCAACAGAAAAGCACATGCACACACCTCTATACCAGTAACTTTTCCAAATAAAATAAATTAATCTTCAAATACAGGTAACCCCTCCTATAACACTGTAGAAAATGCCGTGTTATATGAGACCCAGAGACAGTTCAAAACAGGGGGTTACGTACTGAAAACTTATTAAAAACAAACATTTTTAAAAATTCCATGTAAACACTTAATTTTTATTAAAAATATAAATGTATGTATAACAAAAAAGAAACAAAAAAATATTTTCATTTAATACGACCTTAATTTAATAAATTTCTTCATCACTGCGGCAGTACAACCAAACGACAACGTTTTTTTGATTGAACGATATCACCATTACTTTCAGAACCTTTTTCTTCAATTAGATTTTTTGCACCTTCTATCCTCTTTAAAACATCTGTAATTTGGTTTATTTGCTGGTTCTTACAAGGTCATTGTAGATTTCACGGTATGGAGATAGACAATTTTGCAGCTCCCTTTTGAATTTTCGGCTTCTTTCGGCGGAAGGGTCTGCATTCAGGAAAAATGATTCAAGATTTTCACCTAAGCTTAGGCGTTCTTGTAATTTTATAGAGTTATAACTTAATAAATTATAATTTGTTTATACATTTTCATGTAAAGCCACTATAGATCATTATTTTAAGGTAATTTAGTTTTTAAATGTGTTAAACAAAAATCATGTTATCTAGTGCTATAGAAGTACAGTGTTGTACAAAGGTTTTCCCAAATTTATTTATCGTGTTAGAGCGAAAACCGTTTATAGAGTGTTATACGAGAGTTCCCACAATTCATTCTATCGTGCTGTAAGATGCCGTGCTGAAGGAGGGCTACCTGTATACTATTAAAATTAATTTGAAAATACTACAGAAAAAAAATCCAATATACAATAGAATTTCCTCAAGTTAAAAAAAGTTAATTATACTGGTCGTCCATTACTTTACAATTACCTTAACAGACTGGATATCTTGAAATTTGAGCCTAGAATGTGGAAGGCAGTTTTTTGCTTGAATGAAGAGATGATTTAAACATGGCCCGCAGTGTACCTCTTCTTAGGATTGACGTGCAGCATTTTGTGAACTAAATCCTGAAATTTAACACATTTCAAATAAATCATTTCACAGACATAATATTAACTCGCTAAACCAGAAAAGATGTCTTTTCCATTTCCTTTCTTTTCTATGTACATATACCCATGTTATTTTCCCTGTTATAGACAATGGCATAACAGTTTAGGGTCCTCATTTTGACTATATTATGCAACCAACAACAATTTTAGAACCTCTTGGTCAAATACGTTTGTAATAATTAAGATTATACTATTAAGGTAATGCGGTATAAAAGTATTTCAGTCAATCTTTCACATATACAATACTACAAATATTTATCTTTAAAAGAAATAAACTGGAACTAAAGACCAAATTGCCAGTCAATGCCAGCTTCTACTGCTTATTTAAAATTAAGTTTCTTTTACTGGCGAAATTCGAAATCCTCCGATTTACCCAAAGTGAATAAACTCTACCTGGAAAGTCCATAATGAATGAATCCACTGTTTCGAGAACAGAGGTCAACAGAAGCAGGTGTTTGCATTCACAATCTGATCAACCATGAACCTTCTGGAGTTTGCATCAGGACAGAAGATCGAGAGAACATTTTGGTTCATACCATTTATGTTGCAACTTTAGATATATCAGAAGAATCAAATGTGATAACAAATTTATCGAAAAATCTTAAGCCATGCGATATGCTATTATGCATATTGCCTAAGCTACAATGATTTTTTTTGTGTATTTCTAAAACAATTCCTGCAGATTTTTAGATTTAAAAAAAAAAAAAAAAAAAGGTTTGCAGATTCTAAATACAAATAACTCGAGGACAAGTTTTATTTTACCTTTGCTGCTGACGAATATTCACCCAGCTACCAGTATCAACAGAAGTTTACCAGACTCGAGCTTCATTACTACTTTATCGACATTATCCTTTGGGTCCCATTGCAAAAGGTGTATACCTGAAAGGAAATCGAACACTTTTGAGCTTTATGCACATTATCTCGCAAACAGATATTTTAATAAAAACTAATCGCTAAATTTGACGTCACATATTGATAACAAATCGAACACTGCATCAAATACACTCGTTCATAGAGGATTTTAATAACGAGTCAAATTTACTTTTGTGGCATTTCTTTACCCTATAATTACTTTGTATCGTGTCATTTTCAAGCAGACCCTCTTCTACGTTTTTGACACCTTCACACACATTTACAGGAATACAGTTAACAAAACTTGAGTGACAAGCAAATGTTGAAAAGTATCCAGAAACTGTTAGAAAAAAGTCGTTTTTTCCCCAAGCCATGTTTACTTAGTGAGCCGTATGTTTGACGTCACCCATCAATAGGTATGATGCAATCACCAACCCAATGACGTACACCTTCGTGATGACACACTTTAACCATAACTTAACCTCATGCAAATATTTGCATATTTCTGCAGCCGAACGTGCCACCAGATGGTGAAACACCAGCCAAGTATATAAGCCGTGGCAGCGAGCCAGCTCGTTGGTTGTGGTCGTGGTCGAGTGTGGTTCGGTAGTCAGTGAGCAGTTATGGGAAGCGAGTTAGTGACAGCGAGTATTCATGCGCCAGTTAGATGCACCCTCGATGCACTCAGTGTGAGGAAGAGAAGGCAAGACTGTTTACAACGTGCTTGGTGAAGCACGCCAGCGGGCAGTCAGTTAACAAGTCCTCTGGAATGGCGATCCTATCCAGGCAGTTCTAAAAGTCACCCAGTTCTCTCATATAGCCCAGACTTGCTGCATGGGCGGTTTTTCCAGCTAAGCACCAGCAGATTTTCCCAAGACCCTTGAAGCCATGTCCAAACAACTAGCATCAGAACTAGGTATCTGTATGTGTTTACCCGTATAGAAGTAACGTACACAACGCCAACCAGGTTGTACCGAACTTTAGTTTTTTACTTCACCTCCATTTAACATTCTTTATGTGAACTTTAAAGTCAAGGAACTTTATCCTGTGTTATAAACGAGACTTCCATCTTTATTTCTCAATATTGTTTGTTTTATTTTTCAGTGTCCGCTAATAAATAAACGTTAGCTTATTTTTGTTATCCTTGTATGTTTGCACACCACACACTATTTCCGGCTAATATAGCTACTTTTATGAAACTTATCGGGTTATTGTCCACCTTCCACTGCGAGCAAATACGACTCTGTAACCCCAAGCCATAAGTGTAAAGCTATTGGCCTTTTAGCCATATTACACGAGTAGGGATTCGGCATTCCTGCCAAATTCCCTAACAGAAACTTCAAAATGCTCTAACCATTTACCAGGTAAAGATAAATTAGCATCTTTTTCTCTCGGGAGTTTTCTGAGAAATGGAAGGCTAATGAGATACCTCGACCACTATCACTTTTTTTTTTTGGACTCAAAAACGGTAACACTTAGGTATAAACATGGATGTACCATTTGGAAGGGAATTTTATCAGCTTTCATTTTGAAAGGTACAAAATTTTCTACGTGACACACTATTTTTGAGATAAATACCAAAAATTGAAAAAGTGACCTCCTACTCCCACGACACGTGAAATTAATGGGACTTTATTAGGTGACCACCCCCTACACATTCCTGGAAAAATTGGAACCATGGTTTAATGCAAGATGAAAACCTAATTTGACTGCTCTATGACCAGCTAAATCAATTTTTATGAATTTTATTCATACAGTGGTTCTTTCAGACAAGGAACTATACAGAATGTTTAGTTACCTAGGTTTTATGAATCATTGATCAAAGGATTTTTGTCTCAAATTTTCTTTAAATCTTATAAACACTAAATATGAAGGAAAGGAAACATTGATGGCCTTTCAGTTTAAAGCAAAGCTTCTTATATTGCAATTAGTTGCTTCCATACATTTGATTGAACATTAAAAAAATATACCAAAACTTTTAGATCAACTAAAAAGCAAAGCTTTATTTATACCTTTGTTAATGATGATTTGTATACATTTTTCAGTATCAAATTGTTGATTAAAATATACTACATGATTATACTGTGTATCATTTTAAGAATTACTTTATGTAGACTTCCACATATAGACCTCTTAAATTAAAAACTATTCATGCTTTTTACATCTGCATTTTGTTACATATTTACTTATTCTTTCATTTGTTTGTAACACTGAAAGAAGTTCCTAATGAGTAATTAGTTATACAGGGACAAGAGGAGGGAAGTCTATTTTTAAAGAATTTTTAGAAAATATATTTTGTGAATGAAACAAAATTTTAAGAGTTATTTTGATGGCTGAGAAAGGGTTCTCAGAATAATAATTTATTTTGAATGTAGTTTGAAGCAGAGAGATTTGCTTTACTCGGCATATTTATTAGCATATAGAACAAAATTTGATTTTCCCCCATTAGCATATTGCTTTAATTCTGTTAATCTCCTCCCCCCTAGAAAACTTATTTGAATCCCAATAAAGACGAATAACAGTTTATAACATTTACATTGTTTACCGACATCACTTTAATTTTAAGGAGGAAATAAACTATTTGTAAATTAAAACTAGAAAAAATAAAAGTATTGAAATAAATGAATAAACAAAATTTAAATTCAGTTTGAAATAAATCAAACAGAAGCTGATTAATTTAATATATTCTGAATAATAATTTTTATTCACATAGGATAAATGAATTATATAAAACAAAAAATTTGATTAAATTATTAATCTAATTCAGTTCTAATATTTTGCATCACCCATTGCATAGCAAATCATCTCCATTAACAAATTTTGTTCTAGTGTTATCAGGACACTCAATTAAAGACATCCAGACCTGCCAACCTCAGTAAGAGCAAAATCCTGCAATTTTCTACCGTGCATAAAATAATCGACATAACACAAAACAGTACAGTAAAAATTATAAAAGAATTAGAATGTATACTTATTTATAGTTTATAGGATCTCTTTGATAATATTACATAGTTCAAAATATTCCTTACTGTTCAGCTCATCTTGAAATTATATTAAAACAAAAGTTATATATTTGGAATTTGTAATCTTACATATTTACACTAGCAGGGACCCCAGCAGTCTATATTTTGAGTACTTCTATTTCTTTATATGTTTGTTTTAATTAATTGCAGAAAATCTTGGAATTTTTGTAGCATTTACTGTAGCTGATTTTGCTCTTTTCAAATATTCACTGTGAAAATGTTCTTCATAACAGCATCCTTGTGGGTTCGATTTGCACATTAGCGAATTTTCTAAGGTTTCCCTCGACATAGATGACATGAACTGAGTAGGTATTTTTGTTCCTCTCACACTCTTGCATTACTGCGAGGGATTGTTAAAACTGGCGTTATTTTTGTTATGTTTGGAATCCGGTAATAATAGTATCCATTCCGGAAACCCGGAAGATGCATTAAAAATCCGGCATTGCCGGGGTCAATCTGGAAAGTTGGCAGGTCTGGACATCCTATCAAGTAGTGCTTCAAACAAAAATTCAAGCAATTCTGAATTATAAATTCTTTCATTTTTACTTGCAGTTACATGAAATTATTAATAATTTAAACATAATTTTTATGTACAACATTTTTAACCTTTTGAAATATTTATATTTATGACATCCATTCCCTCCAGCACTAGGAATTAATTCCTATGAAATCAATCAACACAAAACGGAGACTGCAAGCAGATTCCAGTAACATTTACTGATTTAACGTTAAATAATCCAGCAATAAGCATGGGGCAAGGAATCCCAACCTTTTGACGTTTGTGCTACTTGATAGAACTTTATTAAATCTAAGTGGAATATATATGTTGAATTTAAGTTTAGATAAATAACTATTTATTAAAACAGATAAGTAACAATATTTGTTTTAAGTAGGTCTTATTGATAATTCTTGGTGCAACGGAGGTTTGTAGCCATTTGGAATGAGCTTTCAGTCATCAGTTTTGACTGGATTCCAAAAGCTGTTCGGACCAACTAACAATTTAACATTAACCCTTAGACCCCTACGAGCACGTTCATCAGTGTTAGGAAATTCTGTTTATATATGTTACTTTACTTGTTTTTTTAGATGGTAATTACCTTTAGGTTATTTTACTTATAAATTTTTTTCCCTCTTTATTCTCCCGCTCTCGTAAATTGTAAACAGCTTACGTTAATTATTACAAATCTTACCGCAACTACGACGTTAAGTTATCGTCTTTCAGAACTTCGGCAATAAGCTTTAGCGGTTACGTAACACTCGTTTCCTAAACATCGGAACTTCGTACATGTGCGTATCGTTCACTTTAACTTCCCTCATGTTCTCTATACTGTTCCTAAATTTTTGTTATTTTAAGTTAACCGGTCATTGTATTGTATGACGTCATTCATGATCGGATTCATCAGGATTGTTTCCCGTGTTTACGTCACTCTTTTACATTTGCATTTTTCCATTAAATAAAGTGTTTCCAGGAAGACAACACCCTGCCTTATGTAAAATATCCATGGCAGAAGCAGTTGTACGCTTTGTGCATGCCATGTGCTTGCTTTGCGCTGTAGCTAGTGGTGCGGTTGCTGCTGTAGGATGTTAGCTTATTTTATTTTAAATGTTTTATCTTATTATTTTTCTAAATAAACCGTCGAATGTTTTTAAATTAAGTCTGCCTATTTATGGAGTTTTTCTTCAACGGTGAAATATACCGCACTCTGCATTTCGGAAGTTATTTCCGAGATAAAATTAATGCAATGCGGCAAAATGAACGAGTCGTTCATTTTGTCGATCGTACATCATTATTCATGAGGGAGTGTCTTCAAAGTTTGTAATTTTTTCATTGGATGTTTTGTTTTACTTTATATAAATTTTTAACCACACTCTGTTACTAGAGATGTATTTAAAGGACCTTGTTATTCTATCTTCACGCTGTTTATTGTAATTCACTTTTCAGGCGGATGCTTTTCCCCCTATGCTGGGTAGGGGTTTTATATTAGGTTTCTAGGACAGTAAGCTTTATGTTTCTTTTATTTTTTGTCCATATTTAAATTTAAAATAAATTTTTTTTTTGTACTTTAAAAGACTTATAATTTTTCACCACACTGATCCAACACGTAGTTAAGTTCTTTTTATTAGGATTGAGAACATTAGTCTTTCCCCCAGCGTTGCGAACGTGCTGGACGCGTCCATCTGGATATTCCAATGTTTTGCGCATTACAAACGAGTTCTAAATTGATTTTTTTCATTCATCAATAGGTGGACAGTACTTTAAAGATATTCGAATACCACTTCTCCCGATAAGAAGTAGATTTTTAGGGGATTATTTTTAGAATACATGCAGTATAAAATGGTGGAAATTTTGGGTTTTCGAAAGGAACCAACATTTCAAGTGATTCTGAGAGTGATATTCAGATTTATTCGATGGCAAAAGTGATGAATAGACTATATGGTATAAACACAGTGACGTGGGTTCATGCATAGCACCTTGCTTTAAAATATACCATACTATAAGAAATTTATAACCCAAAAAATCTGTACATTATATAATTATATATATATGTATTCTTAAAATTTATGTTTAACTTATTTTGAATTATTTATTTTGATTTAAATAACTTAACTGTATAGAACTCGTGTTTTTTTAATGTCCCTTCAAAATGCGGATCCTCCGAAACACGCTGGCAAAAAAAATAACCCAACGCTGGGGAAGAACCAGAAGGCGAAAACTCAACGGTCTAAGGGTTAAAGAGAGATCGTGATCTACCTTTAACGATCATCGTCTTTAATTCTCTCTGGTCCATTTTTAACACACACAAGAGAATTGCAAAGAAAATTAAAGAAATAACTGTAAAGAGTCAATTTTATGTACAGCTAAAATAATTTTAAAAAATTAAATAAATATTGCCCTCTCTCATTATTCCTGTGAGAACATTATTGAATTCCTCACCCTGTGAGCATTGTACACAACAAGACACCCAGACTCCAAATATCACAGGCTTCATCGTAACCTTGTTCTTGAGACACTTCAGGGGCAGCAAAATTAGCCGTGTAGCATGGCGTCATCAACAATCCATTTTCAGCTTTCATTTGTTTCGAAAATCCAAAGTCACAGATTCGGAGAGAGAGCGGATTGCCAGACTCATCAGCATACATTATGTTCGATGGCTTCAAGTCCCTATGAACAATCTAAAAATTAAGAATGGGATTAATCAAGGAAAAAATAACTTGTTGAAAATATGTGGACAAATTTAGAGATTTCATATCTATATATATAAAACAGTTCAGTAACTGACTCACTGACATACAATGCACAGACCAAACCACTGGACCTAAAGGGCTGAAATTTTGCATGGCAATTCTTATGGGTAGGGGTGCACTAAGAAAGATTTTGAAAAATTCTTATTAGATTTTATAAAGTTAATTAAGCTGTTTTTGTAACTTTTTTTAAGTTTGCATTTAAAATATAATTTGAGGGTTATAAAATTTATATCACGAGAAAGATCGTAAAAATTCCTTTAAATGAAATCTTTTTTGAATCTTTACCTCGATTTTCTGATTTTGGTGAATTTTTAGAATTTAATTTATTAAATGCCGATCACGTGATTTCTTTCTCTGATACTTTAAATAAATTTATCGTCACATGCATTAACAACTAAATAGACAAAGAACTTATTTTTTTTCTTTCGAATGCAGCAGACGATTGGATATATATAATAAAAAAAATATCCCTTAAAATTTTTTTTATAAATATATATATATATATATATATATATATATATATATATATATATATATATATATATATTTTACATCAATTGTATACATTGATCGTCGTATTTATTATATATACAGTGGAATCTCGATCGATCATTTTCGTTTTTTCCGTATGTGTCGTTCATTTTATCCAGTCCCCATATTGCTTTGTTATGTTTATTTATCATTCATTTCAGTCGGTCCCTTGAAAAACAATAGATCTAGATTCCACTGTATATATATTTAATTATTTTGGCATTAATTGCATACATTGACCGTTGTATTTAATTTGAATGTACTCCGTAGCGAAGTGCGGGTTTTCAGCTAGTATATATATATATATATATATATATATATATATGTATGTATGTAACATGGGGACCTGGCCCCGGAAGAACGAATTTTAAAAAAATGTTTGAGTTCCCCATGTCACAGTGTAGATATAATAATTACAAGATAAAGACTTTTTATATACCATGTTTTTAAATTTTCTGTTGAATCTAGCATGTGGGCATAAATAAAAATTATTCCATTGTAATGAAAATGTAATATGCTTGGTTCCCTATTACGTAATAGATGGTTGCCTGTAGCGCAGTTACTTTTGGCTCCAGACGCTACTCGGATTTTTTACGTAATGGATTTTAAATATGGAATAAAGATGGCTAAAAGTATTAAAAGAATGCATTGTCATCGTATTCTGAGTATTCTAAAAGTTTCAAATGTCTCGCTAGTCGGGAAGTTAGTTAAAAATCGATTGCAAGATTTGTACCAGACAACGCACCCACAAACACACACACACAAGAAAGCAAGTTAATAAAAACATGGTAAAATTGAAGTAGTCTTGGCTGAAGAAATATCGTGCACAGAAGATTTAATTACATTTTATTAAAATAAGAATCGCAGAAAGACAGCTTCTATATACTTACTCCGTTTTCATGCAAATAATTGACTGTACTGACTAACACTTCTAAAATAGCACTTGCTTCTCTTTCACAAAAGGATTCCTTTTTCAAAATCCTGTCTAAAAGTTCACCACCACGTAACAGCTCCATTATCAAATAGAAACATTCTTCATCTTCAAATACCTACAGCCAAAAAGGACAGTTTGATACTATATTGCAATAAGAATTTCAATCACATACATAAACTGCAAATCAGATTATACAATTCATAAAAACATCACATACAGTAAAAGTCCTTTTGCCTTTTGATTTCTTTCCTCGTAAAACACCTTTGCCCACAAGGCATTTCATCCTGGATGATGTTAATACTAAGTATGCAGTCACACTTAAGTTAAATAAGAACTTTTAAGCAAGCTTAAAATGCAATAAACTAAGCACCTACATTAATTATACCTACATGAATGTTTAAATACATATTCATCTTTATTATTATCTACAAAAGCAAAACAACTTTATATGGAACAAACTCCTGAATGTTATGCAATATAAAATGACAGAATATTGAAGTTCTATACATCAACAGAATATTAATTTTATCTTAATAGAATATAGAAAATGCACAAAAGGCATCATGACCACCATAATCTAAACAGCAAAAATGACACTGATTACCATTATAAACAAATTAAAACAAAACAATATATTAAGTCAAGATAATTTAGTAACATTAATCTGTCTCAAAACATATGAGGCTGTATAAATCAATAAAAAAATTTCTTAATAAGATAATCTTGAAAAATATTGTAAATGATAGTATGAAAATTACTAAACCAAATATGCCTTCTTTTGCAAATGGTTTGAAATCATGGAAGAACTTTCTCATAGGCCATGATTCACAAGAATCACTTTTGCAAAACCAATCAGCAATTGGGAATGCTTCAAGAAGTTATATTGAAACTAGCTGAGTGGCAACCTGATGTGTTGCTTTTCGTATTAAAATGATATAGTTTCATTTATTAAAGATTAAAAACCGTTTAATCACTTTTAAAAATACATTAGAATTTTTAAAAACGAAATAATTTAAAATTCTCTTTCTCAAAGTTCGGTTTTCAAATTTTGCTCTTTAGACAAAAAAGAAATTCATTCCATTAGAAAAACCTCTAAAGGTTTTAACTTCTCATTTCCTAAAACTAAAATTATTTGTGGATTTCAATTATTAAATGACTCGTTCTCAACTAATAATTTTTCATTTTGGCAACTGAGCAGAATTTCTTTTGAAGAGTAGAGTTCCTGGGTCTCCTGTCGCAAGATGCTTATTATCAATGTATATGTGCTCAATAGAAAAAAATATTAAGTTAAATTAAGTTTAAAGTTACCAGTTACATTAATATAAAAATTAAGTTTAAAACCTTCAAAAAGTAAAAGGGTAAAATAAATTTAAAAATTAGAAATATATTAAGATTAAATAAATTAAGATTAAAATGAAGTATTAAAAAATTTTAAAGAAAATACATTGAAATTAATTATAAAGTTACAGAAAAAATGGCCCTCAGCAAACAAGATGGAAAGTTTGCATAATAAAAGAAAAAATAATTACAAGATAAAAAGAACTTTTTATATACCATGTATTTAAATTTTCTGTTGAATCATATAAACTTGACAATTCTATGTATTAATAAATACTTTTAAAAATTTTTTTTGATGAATTATCCCATCAACTTGAAAGAAAATGAAGTTAATTGGAAGTTAACTTGCATTTAACTTTTCGTTCCCATCCCGGCCGATAGATGGCTGCACCAGTCTACAAAACAAATTAACTGAAAATTAATTTAATTCTGCTTAAAGATGGCTAAAAGTATTAAAAAAATGCATTGTCATCGTGTTCTGATGTCTAGCTAATTGGGAACGATTGCAAGATTTGTAAGTGACAAACACGAAAGCAAGTTGGTAAAAAAAAGGGTCAAACAACTCGTAATGAGATGATAAAATCTGTTTTCCTTCTCAAAACCAAAATAGTGGAAATAAGTCTGCATTCAATTTGTTTTGATTTGTAGGCATTTAAAAATTTTAGAAAAAAAATAGCTCTAAAGGTCTTTAGGGAGTAAAGCTACACTTGGGTCATCCATCTACCAGACAGACGGCTTTAAATTGATTCAGTGAGAGGGAGAATTTTCATAAGAGCCAATATTCATTTGCAGTCTTCCCCCCACCCCACAAAAACAAAAATTTGTTACACCCCCCCACCACCTGGTATGATATGAGCATACCTGCATTACAAAAAGAAATTTTCATGTGCCAGCCTGGAATTCAATTCTAACGGAACAGCATTAAAATCTTGAGACTCGAGCAAAATAAAATTTAAATACAATAGAACCTCCATATATCGAACTTCCCCATATCGAACTCTTAGCAAATCTCCATGTTCATTACATACAAAAACTGTTTCTATATATCGAAAAAATCTCTATATATCGAAATTCTTTTTTTCAAGACATATTGAGAAATTTTATTCCACTTTAGAATAAAATCTCCCAATTTTTGGCATTTGAAACAATACGTCGTGGACTTCAATTCGTGGAAAATGTCCCTGATGAAGTTTTTAGTGGACTGAATAAATGCGAACATCTATTTGATGAACTTTCCGCAAAACTGGCTGTTCAGCAAGATATTTGTAGTTTTTTTTTTAAAGAATGTAACTGTGATCATTGTTAACCACTGTCTGGATTATTGTTTTTTTTAAAAGGTATGTAGTACTCAATAAATCTTTCATATTTATTCATTTTTTAGTTATTAACTTTCATTTAAAGTGATTCGCATATAAATTAGAAATGGAGTTTTGTATACGAAAATTAGCTTTAATTTTAATGGTTTAGGAGAATTACGATAAAACTAAGATCAATTCTGTTCCAGCAATTTGCTACTTCGATATATGGAGGTTCGACTGTATTTTTTTATAATTATAGTTTATTAAAACAAATGGGCACTAAAAAGCTTGAAATTAATGAATTTAAATTTTTTGATATTTCAGGGGAGCACATCCATTTTATTGGATGTTGAAGTCATAAACACGATAAATAATGAGAAACCCGAACAAAACATTTAAACAAAAAACTTTATTTAGGTAAACTAATAAACTTTATAAATTTAGTACTAAGTTAATTATTGAGTTTTAAACTAAAATTTAATTAAAAAGTTAATTATTGAATTTTAAAAGTGTATTACTAATAGTTAATAGCAGTTAATTACTTATCAACTTCCATTAAGATTCATGAAAAACTTTAAAAACAATCTCTTTCGGCAGTAATACACAAAAACATTTTGCAAATTGTACCACTAAAAGCTGTAAAGTAAAAATGTCAAACTGGGGATTAATTGTTAACCAAAATCAATTTAAAAACTAAACACAGTATAAATAACATAAAAAAAAGCATGTGAAATGTTATATGCATGAATAAAAAGAAAACCCAATATAAAAAATATAAATTTATAATTAAAGTCCTAAGAATTCAGCTAGATTTAGCCTTTCATCATTGGAGCAAAAAAACCCTGAAAAGTAAAACATAAAATATATACATTTATAATAAACCACTAAAAGCTGAAAAGTAAAAATCAATTTAAAAACTAAACACAGTAGGCATTTTGTTCTTTTGTATTAAAGACTTCCAGGTGTTGAACAACATGAACATTTATTGAGAATTAGAAAAACAAAATACAGTCGGACCTCTATTTAACGAACCTCTATTTTGCGAACTTTTCCTTGGAACCAAGAACATTTTGTGAATTTCTTCGTAAAATAACCTCCAAATATCGAAGTGCATTCTCTGTTTAACGAACTTTTTCTTCTGATCTAATATTTTTTTCTCCGTCTTTCTGAAAATATATCTGATCATTTCAAACTTATTCTTTCATTTAACACATTTTATGGTGATCAATGACCTTTAACTGGTTTTACCAGTTGCCTAACTCAATGTCAATGAAATTCATTAGTTTTAAAATTGAAAATGCAGCATATTCCTTGACAATGTTTAGTTTTATTCTTGTTTTCCTTGCAGATTTCATTTTTATGGGTAAGATATATTAAAACAAATAGATATTAATTTACAAAATAAAGGTGAGATTAATTACTTTTTTAATAATATTTAGTGTTTATGAATTGACAATCTGTTTTGTGTAGTTTAAAGTATTTTTAAAAGGGGAATATCTATTTAACGAATTTTCCATATAACGAACTTTTTTTCGTTAATTAGAGGTCCGACTGTATATCACAACGGACTGAGATGCCCTACTCAGCGATCCCAGGAAAGTTCCACTTCCTTCTGTCTAAAGTTCAAACATCACAACTATTATCTCTGAAATGCAGAGTGCGGTATATTTCACTGTAAAAGAAAAACTCCATAAAAAAGCAGACTTGATTTAAAAATTTGACGGTTTATTTACAAATATTTTAAAATAAAGCAAGCTAACATCCTACGCCTGCACACCGCATAACCATCGCTTCTGCCATGCAGTAGAAATAACTTCTTCATCAAACAACATTATTTAATGGAAACAATCCAGATTAATCCGATCATGACAATACAATGACCAGTTAACTTAAAATAACAAAAATCAAGGAACAGTATAGAGAACATCAAGTTAAAGTGAACGATACGCACGTGTACCAAGTTCTGAAAGACGATAACTTAATGTCGTAGTTGTAATAACATATCAACATAAAAATGAAATTACAACTTAGAAAATATTGCATCATATTGACTCAAGTATCTATAGAAGTTGCCATCTTCAGTTATTGTAAAGTATCAAGCACGCAAACAATCGCAGGTGCAGGAACCAAGCAAATATAATATTACATCACACTGGTATAAATGTGTAGAAACGTCACACTGGTAGGTTGAATCATACTGAAAAACATTATACACGCTTCAATAATAGCAAAACAAAACATAGTAAAATAGATCTTGTCAGTTATTCATCTTTTAGTGAGAATCGGTAGAGTATGCATTAAAACTATTAAAGTAACAGAATAAGTGTACACAGAAAAAATTCAGTTTTTAAATCTCTTTCCAAATATGAAACACTTATGTACTTTGATGGAAAAAAAAAACACAATTCAAATATGGCCGAATTTTATAATGGTAGCCGGAATTGTGACACGACATAGGAATTGCTTTATTTATATAGAAGCAAAAAATAGCAATTACCGACACTTTAGATGTATACAGTATTAACTTATTTGGAAAAGTTTTCCAACTATAAGATAGTGGCCAGTTATATGAAAAATAAATGTAAAGATCCAAACAAAATATATAATAAAACACTCACGTCATATAAAGTAACAATATTTGGGTGTTTTCCATGCCTGTACAAGATTTCTATTTCTTCTGAGCAGTCTCTATTACTTTTCTTGATGACCTAAAGAACATTTCACACCTCATTAGGAAGCTGCATGATACAGAGTTTCAGAGTCATTCAAACTATCAAAATTGAGATTTTTAAGCTTGGACCTTTCTCAATACTACTGTTTTTGTTGCTTGTTCTTAGTGGGCATTAAAATATATGCGTTATGCTGTGAATTTTTATACAAAAGGTTTTGCATACTCAGGAAATAAAATGAAAATTGCAGACCTGCCAAGAGCAAAATCCTGCAATTTTCTACCGTGCAGAAAATAATCGACATAAAACAAAACAGTATAGTAAAAAATTATAATAAAACAATTATAATGTATACTTACTTATAGTTTATAGGATCTCTTTAATA
Organism: Dolomedes plantarius; assembly: GCA_907164885.2. Lineage (NCBI taxonomy): Eukaryota > Metazoa > Arthropoda > Arachnida > Araneae > Dolomedidae > Dolomedes > Dolomedes plantarius. The sequence continues at coordinate 216,490,514 of OU015495.1, forward strand.
ATATTACATAGTTAAAAATATTTCCTTACTGTTCAACTCATCTAGAAATTATAATATTAAACAAAAGTTATATATTTGAAATTTGTAATCATACATTTTAATGTACATCATATTTACACTAGCAGGGACCCCAGCAGTCTAAATTTTGAATACTTCTATTTCTTTATAATGTTTGTTTTAATTAATTGCAGAAAATCTTGGAATTTTTGAAGCATTTACTGTAGCTGATTTTGCTCTTTTTAAAAATTCATTGTCAAATTGTTCTTCATAACAGTGTCCTCGTGGGTTCGATTCGCGTATTAGCAAATTTTCTAAGGTTTCCCTCGACATAGATGACCTGAACTGAGTAGATATTTTTGTTATGTAACTAAAAATCCTCTCACACTGTGCATTACTGTGAGGAACTGTTAAAACCAGCATTATCCGGTAATAATAGCGTCCATTCCGGAAACCCGGAAGATGGATTAAAAATCCGGTAAGTTGGCAGGTCTGAAATTTCATTGAATACTTGTGTTTACGACAAAAATGAGGACAGCCACAATCAGGCATTTGAAAGGCTTTCACATTCAAGAAACATCAGAAATGAAGACACCATAATGTCATTCTTGGACAATAGAAGTAAAAAAGTAGTCTCGGGCCATTTCTCGGAAATAAAACCCCATTCATATTTCTTGCATACAGGGGAAAACTTCTGTGAAAATGTTCTTAACGTTCAAAATTAACACTTTGAGGTCTAAGCCCGAGTGTTACTCGGGTTCCCATTTTCTATGAAGCGAACTAAACACGAGAGTCTCTCGGGGTCAACTTCTAACTCTCTGAATTACAAAAATACCAACTATAAACGTTCGCCATCTTTTTAGATATTATGTATGAACATTCTAGTTTAAAATTTCATGTTAAAAAATGTTTCCTTATGCGGAACTTTTTATTTTACTTTAAAACTATTTTTTCAATGATTTCTTATTAAATATTAATTCTTAGTATATTTAAATAGTTTCTACATTATGAATAAAATAAATTTAAAATTTATCATAAAAAAAAATTGCTAAGACATATCTTCAAAGTATTTTTTTAAAAAATATTGAAAAGTACCAAAATCCCTCAGTCCAGAGGGAAACATACGGTCGAAATAGCTCAGACCTGAAAGTGTTAAGATGGCTGCCGACTTTGTGTTGATTGTCTTCAAATGAAAGTACAATGTTTTTGGTAATTAAGAGAATTAAAAGGCTCTGGTCACGCATTAGACTGATGAAATGCCTTCAATAATGTATCAATCGCATTCACATAGGCTTAAAGTGTGTAAATAATAGAACACAATGAAACTGTTTTCTTGAAAGTAATGTTTTTGATCTCTATAAAAAAAACATCTCTATCATTATATAACATGCGATTTGAAAAATAAACTTTATTTACGAAATAAATCTGAAGTAATATTATACTAAGATTGTTACGAATTTAATTTGTAAAGAAATGCATTAATTGCTCACTGTTAAGACACTGAATGGAGTATACTGTTTAAGAGCAATATTGAATTTTAAATAAATGTAGCAGACAATATCTTATGGGTTTACTTATCAGTATCAAACTCTAACATTGCTTTGGCTACATGCGGCCCGCGGGTTGGACACCCCTGCTTTATATATTAGTATAGATATGTGTGTGTGTGCGCTATTATTATCAATATTAAAAATGGATACTTATTATATGGAGATTATATGTAGAGTCAACCAAATAATTAAAGCAAAATGACTTTTTTTTCAACAACATTTTAGGAGTGAAGGGTGACTTCAAATAAACATTGATTCTGAATTGTAGACTTTTAACCTGATCTTAAGTGCTTCTTAAATTTTTACAAAGCGGCAGAACATTGCCCTTGGGTGCAGTTCTAAAATAAATATTTATTTTTTTATGTGGATAATATCCAATCGTCTGCCGCATTAGAAAGAAAAAAAAATTTTTTTTTTGTCTATTTAGTTGTTATGCACGTGATGATAAATTTATTTAAAGTACCAGAAAAAGAAATCACGTGATCGACATTTAATAAATTAAATTCTAAAAATGAATCTTTAAAAATTCACCAAAAATCAGAAAATAGAGGAAAAGGTTCGAAAAAGATTTCATTTTAAAGGAATTTTTAGGATCTTTCTCGTGATATAAATTTTATAACCCTCAAATTATTATTTTAAATGCAAACTTAAAAAAAAGTTACAAAAAGAGCTTAAAAATTAAATTTAAAAAAATCTGAGAATTTTTCAAAAATCTTTCTTAGTGCACCCCTACACCATGCAAAATGTCAGCCCTTTAGGTCCAGTGGTTTGGTCTGTGCGTGGTATGGAACTGTTTTATATATATAGATTAATGACAATCAATTTAAAAGTTAACTTTCATATATGGTCAAATATTTGTTATAATTGCATAGTGGATTGTGAGTTTTAATAATGTCACAGAATTCTCTCACAGCCGAGCATTCCACCCATGCATCGCTGAAGATTGTGCCTGGTGTCCATTACTTTTGAACTGAACATAGTTTTAGTATTCTGACCTTCAGTTTGTTCACATTCTGCCTGATTCAGTATTTTGTGGGAGGGGAAGAGCTCTTTAACTTTCCACATGATAGAAACATTCGCGCTTCTGCTATCTCTCTCAATACTTTTTTAGCTACTATATGGGGTGTTTGAGGTTGTTACATTTGGCAAAGTCTCGAAAACGTTATTTATCAGAGGAAGAATATACTTGCATGAGCCAATTAGTGACAGATGATTCATTGTCTAAAGAGTTAGAAAGTGATATTCCTAGTGATTCTGATACGACATTTTGTCAGAGACTGAGTTCACCGAGTGCCTGCCTTCCACTTCTATGAGAAGTGGTTCGACTCAAGATAAAGTATCTTGGAGGAATTGCATCCCCATACATTTAATGGAACAAATTCTCGAAAACGTTATTTATCAGAGGAAGAATATACTTGCATGAGCCAATTAGTGACAGATGATTCATTGTCTAAAGAGTTAGAAAGTGATATTCCTAGTGATTCTGATACGACATTTTGTCAGAGACTGTGTATCAGAGATGTGTAAATGCTGAAAAAGAAACTGATTTATTTACTACTGTCTTTGATGATGATATACTAATGAAGAAACAAACAGTTTTGCTCAAATCGCTCCCTCAACTTCTAAGTCTGCCAAATATTCAAATTTAAGTATTGCGGATATAAAAGTGTTTTTTTGCAGTGATAATACTGAAGGTGCATAGTTTGGTCACAAACATTTTATGCCAGTAGATGATGCAATGTAGGACTTTGCATTTCTCTGTGCTTAGAGATTTACCACACTCAGGCTTTATTTTAAATTTTGTTACTTCTTGTAAATAGTTTGCGTGAGACTCTCATAGTCTGAAAACAGACAATCCTAACATTGGAAAATCTAGTCCAGATGTGACTTTTTGTTAAAGGAATCTTGCAGAATGTTAAATAGATAATGATGCGGCGGCCATTTCCTTAAGTGAAAAAAGGGTCCTTTGTTAGGAAAAGACCACAAAGAGACAATGAAAAGGCCCGGGGTGTCCCGGTGAATGCATCAAAGACATGAAAGAATGGAACCTTTGAGAAAGGGGGAAAATTGTATAAATGATGAAAGGACGATTAGACAAGGCTTCTTTTTAGACTAGACTAGGACACGTTCGAGTGGACAGAATAGAGAGGGGGGGGGGGGTCTCTTTTGAACTTTGATGATGAACCCCTCTCTCATGAATATTATCAGCGTTCTTCGGAACAAACTTATGTACCTTATTATTAATCAAGATATTGATGTTATAATAAACCAGATATAAATAAGAGCTATTTCTCCAGTTATGAATAACTCTATGAGACATTTATTTAATGGATCACGATGATCAGGTTTACAGTCTGCATTGTATACTTTTTTGGTAATTTTGAAGTATATTAATGTATTTTGTCAATTAAAACTGCAATAATTTTAATAGCACTTTCCAAAATTATTTCGTAAGGTAAGGAAATTTTCAAAAATATTTTTTTAATGCAAATTAAAGAAAAAAGATTATTAAATGCTAATTTTAATGTATATTACAGCTTAACTAATAATCTAAAATGATACCACAAATTATGACGTTAGGACTTAAACTTTTATTTTTTTTCTTTAAGTTAGGCTTAGCAAAGCAAAACCCAGTCCTGTGGTACGATTCCTTTTGCCCCAGCGAATGTCTTAGGCAGAGGCACCTGGTCGCAGTCGAGTTGATTAGCTTTTTGTGTTGTTGATCCTAAAGTTACTTAAAATGTCTTAAACCTTTTATCAGTGCAAATGATTTTGATGTAAATATTCTATAGATGTGATGTTTAAAATTTTAATCACCATTTTCTTCCCATATTGTTGTATTGATTATCATTTTTATGCTTCTTCATTTGTAGGTATATGTTTACACGTAGAACATCCAAGGCATATAGTTCATGAAAGGACCTTAGTTGAAAATTTATCTATTCTGCTAGTTAGGTGTTAATTTGCACATTGCCCTTGGGTGCGGCAGCCATAAATTTTAAACTAGTTTCTACTGAAAATTATGATTGAAAGGCTCTTAACAATTGAGTCATTGAAAAGAATGCTAAACTAGTGTAGCAGCAAAGAAAAGCTAGTGATTTGTCAGTTTTCAATTCCCTTAGAAAACTGTTGATTTTCTTTCACAAAAGTATTTTCTAAACATAATGTATATATTGATTTTTAAGCTTGGTCTGATAACAAATATGGCAAACATTGGTTACATTCAAAATTATAAATGAACTCAGCTGGTTAGGATCCCGAGAGCAAAGCAACACCCCCTATATCTTAGTTAAAAATAAACCAATCAAATGGATTTCAAGACAGTCAAATATATTTCTACAATGATAGTCAAAGTTTGACACAGTAGTGAATGGATAGAGCATTTGCACTTCTAAAATACCTCGATTTTTGTGGCAAAAATTATTTTATAATCCAAAATCATAGTTTAAACATTAATACACCTTTCCTGCTGAAACTAAAAAGATAGAATATGGCAAAAACAACTATTCGGAGGTAGAAGCATCACCTTACTTTGACAGCAAATTCTTTTCTCGTTGCTTTATGGTAACACTTTCGGCAAACAGAATAGGAACCAAATCCAAGAACAGATGACAACTCATATTCCTTGGCAAAGGAACTTTTATACTGAGTTCTCCGAGAAATCTAGAAAGCAAATAGTATCAGAATACACGAGCCATCACAATCAAAACATTGCTACAAAAACAAGGAAATCAGTTGGGTTTATAATATAACCATTTAAATAGGACAGATGGGGTAGTCACAAAAATGTTTAATTGCTCTAATCCATATCAATTTCTTTACTTTAAGCACAATATTTTACAGATATAATCTCAATCTGCAATTAAAATATTTAGATCAAAAGTTTTCAAAAGAACTCTGCAAGTATTCAATCATTGCTTTTTTTCTTTCTGTTTCCAAAATCTAATAACTTCACTAACAAGCTAAAGTCAGCTACTTCATTGCTATGGAAAAATAAATAATCTAGGCATAGATAGAACAAAACTTAATAGTGCAGAATATAGATCTTTCACAAAGCATATAACATAAAAGATTTTGTAAACTGAGGAGCAATTAGTCTTAAAATTTGAAGCAAGGTAAATGCACATATAATGGGCCACCCTTTACAAATGTCGAGAAATTAAGGTTTTTAGTTACCTTAGGCAGTGGAAGAGGTGAGGGTCATTGGCTAATTCAGATCATTCCTTTACTTTGTGCGAAGTGTAATGTGTATTCTGCTAGAGAGAAGAAAATTTGTGTTTCTTTTAACGTCCGCTTAAGAAATCTGTTAAGGTAAGTGAATTTTTCAAAAAATTTTATTTAAGTACTCTAATGCCTGTTTATTGACTTAAACTACTATTCATTACGATAGTATGTATAATTCAAATTTTAAAGTGATTCAATTGTCAAAATAGCGTGGCCCATCATAGGATCCCGAATTGTCACACTGTCTCCGTATTGGGCCAGCCTGTGTACTGCTACAAATTATTTTTTCGGAACTGTCAATATTTGCAACAACATACCAGCTGTGACTAGTAAAGCGATACATCACCGGCAACATTAACCACAATTTTTAAGTAAATTTAATTTTAGATGTTTAAGTTAATAAATTTATATTTCAGTTTTTATATATTTAGTGTAGTTGTACTGTAGTTATAAAATGAATAAACTGGTTTAAAAATATACATCATGTTTTCAGTTCCTTTTCTTTCCAATTTTATGATATTGTAGAAGATTTTTGTTCCATAACAGATTAAATAGATGACCCATTGATGTTGTGATGGGCGATATTGATGGCCCATTATAAGTGCATCAGGTTGGTTATTTATTTATATATATATTTTTTTATGAATGCAGTCAGTGCACTCCAATTGCTACTACAGATGTGAGACAATTGGCAGGTAAAAATTTGGACCAGTTTGCTTTATCTATAGCTGTGAAAATTCAGATTTACTTCAATTTTTCTCTTAACCAGCCCATTACTGGTGAGTTTACCTTAACTTAAGGTATCTGCCTGTGTTGCGTATCTCTGTTCTATCCAACCTGTTGCAGAAATTATGAACAAAATCCTAGCACAGGTGTGATGGACCTACAAGCCATCTAGAGAGTTCTAGTTTTGTCTATGGCTATTCAAAATTCTCATTTCTTATTATAGCTTCTGATAGAATATTTTTGTTTTTTTTAGAACGGATGTTTTGAATGCAACTAGAGTACAGTGGTACCTCGACTTACAACTTTTTTCAAGATATGAGCACACTCTCGGTAGATTTTTTACTTCGAGTTACGAGCTAAAATTCGGGTTACGAGCAAGCTTCAGATATCCCACTGCTAGTTTGAGCAGCGAATGCCATGTTACGTGGTCATCAAATGAGAACACAAGAGGCATATAATATTTATAACCTTTATGTACAATTAGTATACAGCTGTATACATATTATTCTGAGACTGCTATCCAGTCTTAAACTGAGTAATTAACAACCAACAATTATCACCCGGGGCAGCTTGCTCTGTTCAAACATGAGTCGCCATCTGAAACCGAACAGCACCCAACCTCTCTCGCAGAGAGATAGCTTCAATTCCCTCCCCCACACTGAAACTCCCCATGGGGTCTAGGGTATGGGATGGCCTTGGTCCTAGGTTCGCAAGCTCTCACCTTTCTACAGATTCTGAGAAAACGTTCTTCCTTTCTCCTCCTCTTCCATCAGCATCTTCAAGTCTGATCTCCAAGGTAAATGTTGTACATTACACTTAATAAAACAAATTTATTGCAGTACATTATATTGTATTGCGTTTTATACAATGTTCATTTTTTTATAAGCACATTTTCTTATTTAAAAACATGCAACAAAAAAAGGGGTGTTTTGGGGAGCCTGGAATGAATTAATGGCATTTTCATTCATTTGAATGGGGAAAATTGATTCGAGATACAAGCTCCGTCATGGAACGAATTAAACTTGTAAGTCGAGGTACCACTGTATTATAGTTGAAAATAAAAGGATTAAATAAGAAAGACTTGAAAATGAAATTTTTAAAATATATGTTGGAGATTAATCTGCAATTGAAAGGTTCAGGATCGCTCTCACACTGCACACAAAAATTGGAAAGTAAATATAGTTTCCAAACCGTTTGGCAATGTAACAAGAATTTCAAATAAACTGACATTCATCCAAAATATATTAACATTTTGGGTTATTCAGTGAATGCCATTTAAACCAGATTTTATGTTGAATAGCATTCTTTAGTCAATTCATCTGGGCAAGTGAGATTGGCAGTACATTGGAATATCATCAATAGTATTTCAAGATTTTCATCAATCATGACTTCACAGGCATATTTAGTATAAGGTAACCAGACGTCCCGATTTTTGGAAAGAATGCACGACAAGGGAATATACGGCTTTCGGCAGCCATGTGGCTATTTAGCCAGGATATGAGTTTTACATTATTTTTGCTCATTTTATAATGTTAACAAATAATTGTTCAACTGATTATCAAAGTTCACATTGTTGATCAGTTGTTAGAATTCCAATTTTGAAACAAACCATGTTCCATACAATAATGTGCTAAAAATTGTGGAATAAGCGCTGTCCTTACCAAGAACTAATGCTACGACTGAACGTATTTTTTCTATGGTAAATAAAGTGTGGACATCAGAAAAATCACAATTAAGTGTTGAGACTTTGAAAGCCCTTCTATGTGTGAAATAAAATTTAACAAATTCTTATGAAAAATTTCATGGCCTTTTAAACAACGACAGCAATTTACTAAAAAAATTCACGCAAATGAGAATTATGCCAAAGAATAAAATACTATACATAATTTTTTTTTTAATTTATTATATTTGTAAATTGTACTTACGTTGAAATTTAAAAATATACCGGGTAGTTGTAATTAAACTTCCCCTGTAAATGGCATCCTACAGCGCAAACGGGTGAACGGAATGCAACGAAATTTTGTACATGGTCTATGCACGAGATGCGCTCAAGGAATTTCAAAGAAAAAAAAATTTAGTTCCAAAATGTCCACCAGAGGGCACCTTTTTGGGAAAAACATGAAATTTAACACTTATTGACTAGTTTCTGATCACCTTGTCATCGAACCACTTTAAGTAAAGGTCAGGGAGAAACAAAAACAGTTCAGTTTGCAGAAACAAGAACAGATTAGGACGAAATTGCTCAAGAGGAGCAGTTGTTAAACGTGTCCAGGACAATGTAGGGAAAGCGAACGATCGCACTGAGCGAGCTGGTGTAGGTGTTGCGACGTTGAAAGACTTAAAGAACTCCATAACACTTCATGTGCGAAGCCTCACAACTGATCAGTTACGATCTGCCGTTGAACACACTGACCATCAACTTGAAATTTTGCAGGTGTTAGATTTAGGCTACACCGTCGGAGTTAACTCCAATGATTTGTCATTCAATCTGAAATGTACTTAACCAAACTATGAATGACTTCACAATTGCATGTATTATTTATTTTGTAACATCAGTTTTCCATTATTTAGTAACTGTCTATTTAACTGTATATTCTTGCATCACATTGAGAGTTGTTATAAGTATCATCGCATAGCTACCGCCAGGATGGCGTTGACAACTGTTATCACAGGTTGTATAGTTAATTTAAATTCTTATGTTTAATAAATATATGTTCGTTTTATATTCTTGTCTCACTTTATCAAACTGCCTCACTTTAATTGTGCCAAAGGGATTTTGTTAACCCTCCATGATACAAGAGTATCATGAATGAAGGTGGTCACGTGGAGCAGCTTTCCCTACATCATCCTGGACACGATTAACAACTGCTCCTCTTGTGCAACCTCGAACTAATCTGTTCTTGTTTCTGCAAACTGAACTGTTTTTGTTTCTCCCTGACCTTTACTTAATGTGGTTCGATGACAAGGTGATCAGAAACTAGTCAATAAATGTTAATATTGTTTCTGTATTCCGTTTTGGTGTTTATTGTGTTAAATTTCATGTTTTTCCCGAAAAGGCGCCCTCTGGTGGATATTTTGGAACTAAATTTTTTCCCACGAAAGTCCGTGAGCTCATCTTGTGTATAGCCCATATACAACATTTTGTTGCATTCCGTTCACCCGTTTGCGCTGTAGGATCCTGTTTACAGGTAAGTTTGATTATAACCACCCAGTATATTACAATACTATTTTTGCGTTCTATTGTTGCTCAAAAATAGTATTGTATTTTATAGACCAAATAGTATTGTATCTTATAGACCAAATTTTTAATCAAGAACGTGTTGCATGCTGAATCATTGAAAAATAAAGTAAATGCCATACATCAGTAGTGATTCCAGTGGTTGCAGCCTGATCTTCATCCAATAAGTTGGTTGCAACATAACTAAAACCTCGGAAAAGTTCATGAGCAGTAGCACTTGGTGGAATGCCAGGGGAATCTAAATTGAAAATAAGTATTAACAAAACTTCTGCATTCATACAAATCACTAGGGTTTCTCATTTCCCAGCAAATAATGGATCCCGGGAAACTCTGGTTTCTAATATTTATTATTTAAAAAAACAAAAAATCATTTCGTTTTTAAATAAAACAAAAGACTTAATTACTAATAGAACAAAGGCAATTTATTTATTAGAAGAGTTCTTAAAATACGTTCCGAGTCAAACTAGCGCATTAATTGAATTATCATTGAGTCGTGATCTAATTTTGGTGACAAAGTCCAGCAGTCGAAAATACTCTTTCACTTTCCACTGAAGTTGGTTTAATAGAAAGAAGAGCATCTTCAAATTTTGTTAATTTTCTACTCGTTAACAGAATTTAATTTATTTGAAGAAAGTCTTAAATTCATTATCTCCGATATTTTGTTTCTTTGTGCTCATATTTATAGCATTTTCAGGCTTTCATTTCAAAATATTTGACGGCATTACTAACTATATTGTTTTCCGTATCTGAAATGAATACGCTATCTTTATTTTCAAACTTAATGTTTTCTTCAATAATATTTACTGGAAATAGGCAGTGAAACAATTCTTTAGATAATTTAATCATTTCGGATTTTGACAACATTTCAAAGAAATTATCATCTGGTTTAGAATAAAATACTGTATTCTAAACCAGGGTATCTTGCCAAACCCAATAGGGTTGCCAGAAAACAAAAACTGCCAAACAACTACCAGATTTGGCGAAAAATCGCCCCTTGGCATCCGTTGCGTATATTACATTTATATCTAAAATAATTAATAGGGTCTCGATATAGATGTTTGAAAAACCCAATCAATAATAATCAATATTATTTGCGCAGTGGTGCTGAGCATGGTAATGGCTCAGAAATTAAACTTATCTTTCAACATAAAAAAATAAAATAAAGTCGAGCCAAACCAAATTTAAGATAAAAAATTAAAGTCATTTATTTAACTTTAAATAATTAAAAACTTTAAAAAATAAATACATTAACCGGCTACATTTCCGGTAAAAAGTTACAAGTAACAAAAATACGATACAAGACGAGTACGATACGATACGAGTATCACAAAAATAAATTAATGCAACAGCGATACACCACCGCCAAACTACAGTTTCATTCGTTATATATAGTCCGTAAACAAGGTTAACGAGCTGCAGTTACCCTTTAAGCAGCCAATCACAAAACAACGAAAAACTTGAATATTAACAGAAAATTTGCAATTAGCGAATCAAAATACAATGAGAGTTTAACTTTCGCCAGAAAATGACGGTCACGTCATTTTCCAACATGGCGTTGTTTACAAATAAAAGTTCGAAGCTTTCGTACGGCGTACCTCGCGGTAAAGCTAACATACGAGGATACCTGATTAAATTAAAAGGAAATGATAGGCGTTGGTACTTATGTATTAACGCCACTGCAGCTACAGATTTGGCAGTTTTTAAGTGCCGCCAATCTATACCTAAAATTTTTGCGACAAATCATAAAATAAAACACTATTTAAAATCAAAACACTTTAATATATATATATTTTATATATATATATATATATATATATATAAATATATAATAAATAATATATATATATATATATATATATTGTTATTGATTGGCGTAACTTCAGCTGCGGTGGTGTTAATACATAAGTACCTAGGCGTTTTATATGTTTAGGTGCTTTTTTATTTGTGTATAGTTACCGGGATATAATCAAAGTTAGGGATAGCGACCTTTATAAGTAAAATATGCCTTACTTCTAACAATAATCCCAGGAATCGATTATTTTTACCCGGGAAATCAGGAATAGATATTTAGTGAATTTCCCTGGAATCGAGAACGAGAAACCCTACAAATCCCTATATAATACATAAGTGGAAGATACCATTGAGAATTTCCTTCGAACAATCATTTAAGTGGAAAGGAACTGCTGGGATAAAAGGAGGCTTGAATTCCTTCTTCAAAAGCTTTTCAAAATCAATTGTGGAAAAAAATGGATGCTGTCGAACCTCTGGCCCAGTTGCTGAAAGAACAATCAAAGTATTATTGAGCTTAATAAACTTCAAATAACACAATTTATTAACATTTTACTAGTGGCTACAAACCAAGTCTGTTTGCTGGATTTCTTTTAAAAAGAGCACGCAGTAAGCTTTGAGCGGGTTCACTGAGGTATTCTGGCATAGGTAGTCTTGCCCTGTCATAACAGAAATTAGATATTAAAATACAGTAACCACCACTTATAGTGATCAATATAGCAAAAAAAAAAAATATATATATATATATATATATATATATATATATATATATATATATATATAGTGAAACCTCCCTTAACGGACACTCCTGAATAGCGGACACCTCTAATTAATGGATATTTTTACGAGTCCCAGTCCTTTTATATAGGACAATCCATGTTATTCCCTCTGAATAGCGGACAGGTATTTTTGAAAAACTTTCAATTATTTTGGTAAATATTTCAAAATTAGAAACTTTTAACGCCTCAAATGGACACGTCAGAACATATTTTTTAAGCAGATTTGAGTTGAAGAAAAATTTGTAAATTCAAATGAAGTAACAGATTGGATTGGAAAGCTTAAATCTTTGTGCAAAGGATATGATGACAGAGACATTTTCAATGCCGGTCATTCTGGCTTCTTTTGCCTCGTCCTTCCAGAGAAGACCTTATGTTTTAAGGGTAAAAAATGTAGTGGCGGGAAAATATCAAAAGAGCGACTCACTCTTTTGCTGCGTTGCAACATGCTGGGAGACTTCAAAACTCCAATTGTTATTGGAAAAGCTAAGAAGCCTAGATGTTTCAAGAACATTAATGTGCGAAAATTTAATGTTTCGTGGAAGTCAAATAAGAAAGCGTGGATAACCACTGAGATAATGAGCTATTAGATGGTGGAGTTAGACAACAAAATAAAAAATAAAAAGAGAAAAATCATTTGTGATTAATTTTAAAATTATACAATACACAGAGAACACAAGTATACATACTTTAATTTCATAAGACTACTGTACACATGCATAGTAATCTAAATATCAATATAAAAGGGTTTAAAAAAAGAAATTTCATTTATTTAAATTAGCAAACTAGTTGTTCAAGATTTCTTACTTCATAATTTGTGTCATTGTCTCCTTCTTGTTTGAGCCATGGAAAGGAAGACCTCCTGTTAGCATTTCATACTGGAAAAAAATAAATACATATTACTAAAATATAAGTAATATGCACATCGAAATACTAAACATTATAAACAGCACATGATATACCAAAGTTTCCCACAATTTCTTAATCACAAGCTTATTAACCCGTAGACCATTACGAACGTGCTCAGCACGTTCAGTCTTTCCCCCAGCGTTACGAACGCGTCCATCTGGATATTCCAATGTTTTGCATGTTACAAACGCGTTCTAAATTGATTTTTTCAATCATCAATAGTTGACAGCACTTTAAAGATATTTGAATACCATTTCTCTTGATAAGAAGTAGATTTTTAGGGGATTATTTTTAGAATACATGCAGTATAAAATGGCGGAAATTTTGGGTTTTCAAAAGGAAGTGATTGCCAGAGTGATATTCAGATTTATTCGATGACAAAAGTGATGAATAGACTATATGGTATAAACATAGTGAAGTGGGTTTATGCATATCACCTTGCTTTAAAATATACCATACTATAAGAAATTTATAACCCAAAACATCTGTACATTATATAATTATATATTATGTATTCTTAAAAATATCATGTTTCCCTTATTTTGTACTATTTATTTTGATTTAAATAACTGTACAAAATTCTCATTTTTTAATGTCCATTCAAAACAAGGATCCTCCGAAACGCGCTGCCAAAAAAACAACCCAATGGTGGGGGAAAAACCAGTAGGCGAAAACTCAAAGGTCTAAGGGTTAAGGATTATAGTAAGCTTTATAGAGACCTTAATGCTATAAGAAACTTACACAAACACTCATGTTTGAATAAAATTGGGTACAAGATTACTAACATAATATGCTAAAAAACACCTTACTCCCAATGTATAAGATCAGCAAAGTAGGCTCATTTTTTTAAACTAATAAATTCCTGTGCTACTGAAAAAACAAACAAAAAACATCACTAACTGAAAACTCGCGCTTTGCTGCGGAGTACATTCAAATTAAATACAACGGTCAATGTATGCAATTGATGTAAAATATATACATACATATATATATATATATATATATATATATATATATATATATATATATATATATATATATATATATATATTTATAAAAAAATCTTAAGGATATTTATTTTTTTTGGATAATATCCAATCGTCTGCTACATTAGAAAGAAAAAATATTTTTTATGTCTACTTAGTTGTTATGTGCATGACGATAAATTTATTTAAAGTAACAGGAAAAGAAATCACGTGATCGGCATTTAATACATTAAATTCTAAAAATGAATCTTTAAAAATTCACCAAAAATCAGAAGATGGAGGTAAAGATTCGAAATAGATCTCATTTTAAAGGAATTTTTAGGATCTTTCATGTGATATAAATTTTATAACCCTCAAATTATTATTTTAAATGCAAACTTAAAAAAAAGTTACAAAAACAACTTAAAAATTCAATTTAAAAAAATCTAAGAATTTTTCAAAAATCTCTTAGTGCACCCCTACACTATAAGAAGAATCGCCATGCAACATTTCAGCCCTCTATGTCCAGCGGTTTGGTCTGTGAGTCAGTTACAGAACTGTTTTATATATATATATATAGATTAATGACAGTCAATTTAAAAGTTAACTTTCATATATGGTCAAATATTTGTTACAATTGCATAATGGATTGTGAGTTTTAATAATGTCACAGATCCCAGCTTCTGAGAAAGGGCACCACACTCCATAGAAGAGGGGACACAGCTGCTAATCCTCACATACAATTCCAGTGCTGGATTTTGGAGGGTGATCTTCTCTCAAGTTAACACTGCAAATTCGACGTATACAAACTGTACAATAACTGTACATAAAGGTTGTCAATTTTGTCATGTGCCCATTCGATGAGAACATTAAAATATATGTAACAGACACTGTGGTTCTTATATCTACAGTCTCAACAGAAATTATCAAAAAACAAGTTTTCAAGTTTTAAGTCACAATAATCAGTAGGTATCTATTTGTTCTTGGAAATACACAAGCACATAAACATAAGCAACTTACATAACTCCTTAAAACAAAGCCATATACTTCTGAAGATTATATACAAGTTTAAAATTTAGGAACATTAAAGATACTTATCAAGGTCATTAGTCTTAAGGTGACTGCCTACGTTCGGAGCCAATTTTTTTAAAAAATTTGTTTTTTTAAAGGATTTTTTGGTCTTTTATGGTAAAACGGCATTAAAAAAAAACTTGCCTGTAAATACCATACTTTTTTATAAATTGGTCAATTTGCAGTAATTTTTAATGAAATTTAGCTAAAGCGCCTATCACTCTGCACAAAATTTACTATTGCTACTATTTTAATTTCCTCCTTGCACATGATACATATAACAGTTATCTTCAAAATGACCTACAATCTAAGAGAAATTTTAAAATGCAAAAATAATGCATGCAATTTTATGTTCCAATATGAAAATTTTCCCCAATTTGTCATTCCTTTCCTTATAAAAACAGTCCCAAACAAAAAACTATTTATTGTACATCCTTTCATTAACAATAGCATCTAAAACATTTCCTGAAAATTTTATCAAATTATATGCATTATGTGAAATATCATGATAACGGTAGAGATTTGTGCTAAAAAACATAATTCTGAGAAAAACGCATTTAAAGTTGTTTGTCACTTCAATTTTGTTGCAGACTATGTTTTTTAAAATAGCTATAACTCTGCTTCTAAATGATGTAGAATGAAAATCAAAACGGTTTTGAAAATAGAGAAGAAAAGATTGAATTTCGAAAAGATTGAATTACAAGATTCTTGCAAAAAATAAAATTTACCAAACTAGTAAAAAAAATGGCATTTTCAACGTAGGCAGTCACCTTAACTAAAGCAAGAATCTTACACCTCTTCCTATTTAATTTTCACTGCTCTCTTGTGAAACTACATAAACATGAGTAATGAACTTACCATAAGTACACCAAGAGACCACCAATCTGCAGCTGTTGTATGGCCTTTCCTATTAATAATTTCGGGAGCCATATATTCTATAGTTCCACAAAAAGAAAAGGCTTTTTCATTATTTAAAGCTTCTTTACATAGACCAAAATCAGTAAGGCAAATATGTCCATCTTCTCCTAATAAAATACTATGGAAAGAACAAAACATTTCACATCAACAATTCCATCTAGAATGTTTTTCTGTTAGAAATACAGTTGAACCTCCATATATCAAACTTCCCCATATCGAAATTTTCTATATATCGAACTCTTAGCAAATCTCCATGTTCATTACATAGAAAAACTGTTTCTATATATCAAAAAAAATTTATATATATCGAAATTTTTTTTTCACAACAATTAGGAGATTTTATTCCACTTTAGAATAAAATCTCCCAATTTTTGGCATTTGAAACAATACGTTGTGGACTTTCATTCGCAGAAAATGTCCCCGATGAAGTTTTTAGAGGACTGAATAAATGCGAGCATTACTTTGATGAACTTTCCGCAAAACTGGCTGTTCAGCAAGATATTCATAGCTTTTTTTTAAAAAAAGAATGTAACTGTGATCACTGTAACCACTGTCTGGATTATTGTTTTTATTAAATGTATATAGTACTCAATAAATCTTTCATATTAATTCATTTTTTAGTTATTAACTTTCATTTAAAGTGATTCGCATATAAATTAAAAATGGAGTTTCGTATACGAAAATTAGCTTTAAATTTAATGTTTTAGGAGAATTATGATAAAACTAAGATCAATTCTATATATCGAATTTTTTCCGGCATTTTGCTACTTCGATATATGGAGGTTCGACTGTATTTATATAAATAAACCAATGCAAAAACCAACACATGGAAAATTAATACAACATTAACTTCAAAAATATTTTTGATAAACTTATAAGCTTTTTAAGAATAAAATTTTTAAATCAGGTCCTGATATATTTAATAACTAAAAGTTAAATATTAAAACATTCATAGAATTTGAGTTAATTCTCATCTGAATATACTTATCTAGAAGAGTAATAGTTATAAACATTATATCGAAGCTATATTAGGTACAGTAACGACCGCTTATAGTGATCAGTGGTTATAAGAATCAACCATTTATAAGAATCAATATCGCAAAAACAGAAACAAATGTATTATTTCCATGTTAAAATTTTCGGTTTAAAGAATCAATCCACCCGTTTTAAGAATCAGTTTACACTCTTCACTTTCCTTTCGTTTTTCCAAAAAAACCACTTAAACCCTCCAAAGGTACGAAGTTCTTTCTTTATTCTTTTTAAAAGAAAGAGTGATAAGATTGGATGGAATACAGTCGTAAAATGCATCCCTTTCTTTGTTAGACATAACGTAATAGTTTCCCCTTAAACGCTTTAGCTAAACACTGTCCTATTAGCTTGACAAAGGGGCATCCTACCCGTGTGGATCTGATTTCACTTTTCTCCACTGACAAACAAAGACAGGGACTCTTTTTTCCCTACCTCCCACATCCTGGTTGCGGCTTCCTGGACCCTGAAACACATAAATCCTCGGGGAAGTGCCCATTATCACTTAGGCAACCGTGAAACGTAAAGCGTGAAACGTAAGCTAGAAGGTGACTCTTCGTCTGAGACTATTAGTATTGAAAGAGGAATAAACAGCCTCCAGAAAACTTCATTACATCAAACTACCACAGAAAACTTTTTCTTGCTCCCTTCCTGTAGTTGAAATGTTAAAACTGTTAAGCAGGTATGTTGTAACAAATATTGAATTTTTTCTTCTCTTACTATAATCATGTGTATCTACTTATAGGTCTAAAAATTAAGTTGTATTTTTAAAATTATAAAAAATAATTTTAATAAAAGATCCGTCCAAGCGATGGAACTGCAAATCCCAAAAAGGACTTTCAACGGATTAATTTCTTTGAAACAGGTGGTTTAAAAATACAGATTAAACTGGTCTACCGGTAAAACACAGGCCCTGACTGGCCGTTAATTATTCAAAGAGGAAGTGATATACAGCAAACCTAAACGGGCTTAAAAGCATTTAACAAACAGAAACCTCATTTGGCATTTTATCGTCAAAAATCTAAAAATTTGGTAAAAATGTAAAAAAACATCGCCAAAAAATATCACCATCTTATTCAAATCGGGAGCAATAAATGGTTACCTTAAAAGCATTTAACAAACACAAACCACATTTGGCGTTTCATCGCCAAATTAGCAAAAATCTAAAAAACGTATCGCCAAGCTGCGGCACCGTGTATTGGGAATGAGCCGAGAGGGTTTTGTCACATAAACAGTCTGTGGATGAAGGCCAGGAATAACATGAATATCGAGTGAATAGTGAATCGTGTGCAGAATTTGCGATCTTTTTAAATATGGACTCACTTGCGAAAGAATTGGTGATAGCAGCAAAAAGTGAGAGAAAATATTATTGGAAAAACCCATAAAAATATAACGTTAAATTTGTTATAAGATTTAAAATTTTTATTATGCTATATATATATAAAATTAAGTTTCTATAATAGTTAAAATAAAAAATATAAAAAATAAATTAAAGAAAACTGCATTTTAATTTTTTCATACATAAAAAGTTTCCTCAGAAAACTAGGCAACGGCTGACTGGTAATGATGATTATGTTCAGTTTTGAGCTATTTGTCCCGGAATCGTCAGAGAAAAAGTTGGCAACCCTATGTACAGACCCATGTTGTACATTTAAAATTACAAAATATGTGAATGGAATTTTCTTCTGCAAATTGTATAAGCAAAGTTTAACCTTGTGATTTAGAGATCATACGATTGTTCAAAGTAAACTATAGAAACCAAGATTTGAAAAAAATCTAGATATAGAATTCAGAGATGGGGGGAGAGGAAAAAAAAAATTGATAAACATTCTAGAATCTCTTCATATGATTTCTTCAGTATGGGAAAATATATCAAGCCCTTTTGTGAAAATTAGATAGGAGAACTCTTGTACCTAGGGCCACCATGCTTTATTTAAATAATTATTATTTTGCAGCATTTTTACTCATTGGAATGAGTGACAACACTGTTTCAAATCATAACAGCCATTTTTAACGAAAGCAAAAAGAAGCTATAGTTAAATAGAAAAGAAAGTCTTGATTTAATGATCAAAACTAAATTTTTTCACTTCAATTTGAAGTCTTATTTTGTGAAATTAAGTGCAAACTTATGTTTTAATGTATAGCAGATATTTTTTGTAATCATTAAAGGAAAAAATTAAATGCAAACAAAGTTTGGTTTCTGCAGGTCTTTGGCTATGGAAGCCATTTTGCCAAAAACAACATCTTGTACCTAGGGCCATAATCTTGTCTCGTACCTCTGGTAGAAAAGAGGTGGACGAAAACGTGGCAGGTGTAGAATTCTCACTGATACTCCCGAGAAAAATGAAATTCAAGCACAAATATTGAAAAAAGTAATTGTTAAAAAAAAGGTTACGAAATCTGTGTTTGAAACAGAAAATTTATGTGGGATCGTTAAGACTATGGAGAAAAAACATACATCAGAAAGTGATGAAATAATAAACATTTCTTCCTTTAAGACACTGCCTACAATTAACATTTCTTCCTTACGAAGATTTTAGAAGTTGTGCATGAAAGAAATAATGCATAAAAATTGTTTTTTTTATTGTAAACAACAATTTCAGTGTTTGGAAATAACTGGCCCTATGTACAATAGTATTATTGTAGCTAAGGCCATTTGTAATTTTTTTTTTAATTTTCAGAAATTTTTATTTAAAGAGAATAAAGCAAGTAATGTATACAAACTATTTTTGTTATTGCAAGTTAGTTATAAGTAAAGATACTGCCATTTGAAAATAGCCGGCCCTAGGTACAAGAGTTTCCCCTACTTCGGATAACGATGAAGATGAGGCCATTCAAGCTTTGAAAACAGTGGAATCGTTCCTTTCATAGTGAATGACAAGAAAAACTCCTGTTGAGAATGCAATTTTTGCTATAAATAGGACACAAAGTAAAATAACCGATTTATTTAAAGCAGAATTTAGAAAACCGATGTCTAAACCAGTGTTTCCCAACCTTGGGTATGCGTGCCAGTACCGGTACACGGACAAGCAGCTACCGGTATGCGAATAATTTTATAATTTAAAACAAAAATCTATTAAAAATCTGTATTACGAAAAAAGAAAAGAAATGACTATAATAACTAATAATCCATACGTTTTATTATTTTAGTTTGGAATTTCTTATCCATTCTTTGTGTTGTAATACTTTATTGGGATTTACCCAATCTCAAAAGATGCCGTCTACACCTGAATGTGTTATCTATGTCCGCCCCATAAAAATTTGGCACTTGCCTGCGAATTATAACTGTGTCCGAGTTGTACTAAAAATTGTGTTTCAAACATCTTTAAATTAATTGCATATTATTAATCAATAGTAATTGTATTATTAATAAATATTAAGAAGCTGTTAAGATAAGTGTATTAAACTCTCAGATTTATTTAAAATGATTTTTCATATATCCTCATTTATTTTGTTCTCCATTGCATTTTATTCCCCCATTTCAAAATTTTTGGTCTTCGGTATGTCAAATTGTTTACAATGTACAGGTACGGTACCATAAAAAGGTTGGGAACCCCTGGTCTAAACCATTGTAAATGAAGAAATAAAAGGTATGTTTTCTAAATTAGTCTTTATTTAATGCTCAGTGTTTTGTTTTTTGCCCTCCCCTACCCCGCATATATTGTCATTTCTTTATGGTCCCTTGAATAACAGTAAATTGGGGTTTCACTGTATTAAGTCTTTTGCTGAAATTGAACCACTTCAGTAATATGCATTCTAATAACCCCATTTCGAAGACAATACAAATCAAAAAAATTCTGCTTCAAAAATTAGAGAAAATCCAGATTACTTACTTTTCCGGCTTTAAATCTCGATATATTATTCCCAGAGTATGCAGATGTTCAATGGCTAAGACAAGTTCGGCAAGATAAAATTTGGCATCATCTTCAGTAAATATTATCTAAAGGGGAAAAAAAAAAATATGTACTTTTAATTCTAGTCATATTATTATCTCGGAAATGCAGAGTGCGGTATATTTCACCGTTGACGAAAAACTCCATAAATAAGCAGACTTCATTTAAAAACATTTAAAATAAAATGAGCTAACATCCTACAGCACATAACAAGCACATGGCATACAACTGCTTCTGCTACGCAGTCAAAAATAACAAGACTGTTTTGCATCTTCTTCCTGAAAACACATTATTGAATGGAAAAATGCTAATGTGACATAAACAAGGGAAACAATCCCGATTAATCCGATCATGAACGACCAGTTAACTAAAAATTACATATAAAGAACATGAGGGGAGTTAAAGTGAACGAAGTTCCGATGTTTAGGAAATCGAGCTTATTGCCGAAGTACTGAAAGACGATAACTTTGCAATAAATATATTAAGATTTCATTTTTTCCTCAATGAGGCAAGCACACTACACTTTTGTTGCCTACTTTAGTATTAGAGCACTGCTTTGAATGAGAAGACACCACAGGAATGGGATACAAAAATCACATTGCTAACCACTAGAAGAGAGGTGGGGAACCTTTTTACCATTAGAGGCCACATAAGTTGATCAACCTATAAATGTGACTTTTATCAAATTATTATACTTTTAACAATTTGGTGCATCATATAGAAAAATAACAAAGTCCTTATTTATTTATTATTTGACATAAAATATTTTTGTATTCACGTAAGGATAAAAACTTGTTATAACATTAATCATTATTATTATTTTTTTTTTGCAGAAAATATAATAGGTTTTAACGTACATGGAGTCAGTCACGACAATAATAGTAAGAAAATAGTTTTTGTGTAGAGATCCTATAACATGTCTGGTAGTATTGCTAAGAAACTCTGAGCATTAAATGACATATAAAGTGTAGTTAAAGTATCGTACAATCAAGGTAAACAAAGCTCATTTGGATAAATATACAATTGTAGCGACTTTAGACGACAATTCCAAAATGTCAACTTTATTTTGGCCGACACTACATACATTCATGTCGTTCTTTATTTAATTCTATTGATTTGGAAATTGTAATCTATATAATTAAATATTAATTAATACAACTGCTAGTTCCCCACCTCTGCACTACACAAAGTAAGCAGAAATAGAGTTGAAGGAAAGTGAAATCAAAATTTTATCACAAACCATATCAAAAAGTCACTTACTTCTTTACTCAGTCTAGTGAATAAATCTCCACACTTTAAAAAGTCAAGTATCAAATATAATTTGCCCTCAGTCTGGAATGCTGGAAATATTTCAATAAACAGTAAAACTTTGATTCAAAAAAGATCAAGTTAAAACATAGCAATAAATTCAATAAACTCATTTTAAAGTACTTTCATATTGCATTCTCCCCTAAAAGAAAAGTTTTTTTGCCCTGATCAAGTTTATTTAACTTCAGAAATGAAATAAAATGCTGAAAGATCAATATGCAGTTAACAATAACGTGCAAAATTTAAAAAAGTGACTTACCATAATGTAACTTGACAATAAATGGATGATGAACTTCAACTAAAATATCTCTTTCATATTTTGTTCGGATTCTGTCCCTCACTAACAACAAAAATACAACACATTAACTTAGACTCAATCAAATCTAGAATAGGAGAATTATCTTAATTTTATAATGAACTAGCTGAAAACCCACGCTTCGCTACAGAGTACATTCAAATTAAATACAATGGACAATGTATGAAATTAATGCCAAAAAAAATAAATATATATATTTATAATAAATGTGACGATCAATGTATTAAATTAATGTAACATATATACATATATATATATATATATATATATATATATATATATATATATATATATATATATATATATATATATATATATATATATATATTAATAAAAAAATCTTAAGGATATTTTATTTGGATAATATCCAATCGTCTGCTGCATTAGAAAGAATTTTTTTTTGGTCTATTTAGTTGTTATGCACGTGACAATAAATTTATTTAAAGTACCAGAAAAAGAAATCACGTGATCGGCATTTAATAAATTAAATTCTAAAAATGAATCTTTAAAAACTCACCAAAAATCAGAAAATCAAGGTAAAGATTCGAAAAATATTTCATTTTAAAGAAATTTTTATGATCTTTCTTGTGATATAAATTTTATAACCATCAAATTATTATTTTAAATGCAAACTTAAAAAAAGTGACAAAAACAGCTTAAAAATTTAATTTAAAAAATCTAAGAATTTTTCAAAAATCTTTTTTAGTGTACCCCTAAACTATAAGAAGAATCGTCATGCAACATTTCAGCCCTTTAGGTTCAGCGGTTTGGTCTGTGCGTTGTATGTCAGTGAGTCAGTCAGTTACGGAACTGTTTTATATATGACGCGGTGAAAGGCAAAGTGATGTAAGTCAAATTCTCAACTTTTTTTATTTGAAAGCAAAAATGTAATCTCCATGTTCAATTCATAGTGGAATTGCAAATTATTATTTGCAATATTATAATAATTATTATGAATTATAATTTGTTCAATTTATAGTGGAATTTTTCGTAGTTTTTGTAGTTAAACTCTTGCCTTTCACCGCCTCATATATAGATTACACTAGGATCTCATTTGAACTTGAAATTCAGGTGCTGTATAAAGATGGTAGTTTTGATTGTACTAGTAGATTCTATTGACATTTCAGTTCCAGTTACATGTTTCAACTTATTCATCACTTTCTTTTCTTTCTCAAATACAGCAGGAACTTGTATGAGAAGTTTGCTGGCCACTATTCTACGTGGACATCATTTAGAATGTGTACACAAATTGAGTCAACAAAAATTTTGCATACTAAAAATGGAATTAATAGTGGTTAGAAAGTAAATCCCGACAAAAACAGTCCTTTTAAAATACAGAAAAGTAAACTAAGGAATATTCCTTTTACAGATATATTGAGATCAGAGTCGAAATCATGTAACAGTGGGAGAAAATCTGTCAGAAAGAGCATACAATGGAGAAAAAGTAAGCATGAAAGCTAGTTCAAAAACTCTCTTCAATACATCATTAACAAAAGAACATATTAGAATTCATTGTTAAAATCTATAAATAAATTGACATACATATATGAAGATTAAAGAATAAGCTTAAATTTAGGGTATATTGAAATTCATAGGAAATATTTAAATTTAATCTCATAGGGTATATTGAAATTTAGGTATATTCTCAAACATCTTGAGAATGGCTTTATTTAAGCATTGAAAAAGAAATAAAAAAATGTTCAAACTAACAGAAAATCATAAAAATAGTTTAATAATAATTTCACTTTTCAATACCGCCAACATTATCATTAAATGAAGGATTGTTCCTTGAAGATAATACCCCTTCCCTCCGGGCTATTTTCAAGAGCTGGGGAGCATTTCTATTAAGATCACATTTCTTTGGAATACTCAATACTGTGTAAAATGAGAAAGAAAAAACAACTGTCACTGAGCTTAAGGTGACTGCCAAATTGAAAATATCATTTTTTGCAAGAATCGTGTAATTCGATCTTTTCTCTTTTCAAAACTGTTTTGAATTTCATTCTACAGAGTTACAGCTATTTAAAAAACATATGCTACAAAATTGAAGTGGCAAATAATTTTAAATGAGTTTTTCTCAGAATTTTGTTTTTTAGCACAAATCTCTACCGTTATCATGATATCTGGCATAATAATGTATAGAATTTGATCAAATTTTCAGTGAATGTTTCCGATGCTATTGTTAATGAAATGAAGCACAATTGGTGTATAATAAATAGTTTTATATTTGGGGCTGTTATAAGGAAAGGAATGACGAATCAGGGTAAATTTTCATATTGGAACATAAAATTGAGTGTATTATTTTTGCATTTTAAAATTTCTCGTAGATTGTACGTCACTTTGAAGATGACTGTCATATGTATCAAGTGTGAGAAGGAAATCAAAATTATAGCATTAGGATTTTGTGATAGGTGTTTTAGCTAAATTTCATTAAAAATTACTTCAAAATGAACAATTTATAAAAAAGTATGCTATTTGCAAGTAAGTTTTTGTTCCTTATTTAAGTGCTTCTTTACCATAAAAGACCAAAAAATCCTTCAAAAAAAAATTTTTAAATTGACTCCGAACGTAGGCAGTCACCTTAAATCCTGGATTGTTAAACCTATACTTTCTTCATATTTTGGCTACAAATCAACTTTTTTATATTTATCTTTACTTATATAAAAGCCTAGATGTAGGTAACCATTACGGGACGGACCAAGTCGGGAACATCTTAACATTGCGACGCCATTTTCTTGAAAAATAATACCACAAAAGCGACAGATTTTGAAAGCCCTTTAAAAAATATGAAAATTTTGAGCGAACACCCTAGCTCAAAACAGTTTAGTTTTTGAAATATCTTCAAATTAAAATATCCATTCAACAGAATCATTTATTCAATTGAGTCATTCACTTGAATTTCAAATTCATTCTACTCCATGGTTTTTCATATTCCATTTAAATAACTACATTTTTAATGTTAATTAAATTGTGTTTCACGTTTTATTTTATTGTTGTTTACTGCTGTTTAAGTATCGTTTTCAGCAATGCCTGCTGTGTGGCGAGTCATTCACTTTTGAATCAGTTTTGGCTTAGTTATGATTTAGTTTAGTTTAGTTTTGTTGTTTACTGCTCTTTAAGTACAGTTTGTGTTATTTAATTGGCTAACTTTTTGTATTTTTATTTAATATTGATGTAGAATTTTCCACTTAAAGGAAAATTATATTTTTCTGGAACCTATATAGCATTATGTACCTGTATTCATCGTAGTATATGTTTAAAATCTTTCTTCATTCAAAAATAGAATCTTCATGCTTTTGTTTGTTTGTTTGTTCGTATGAACTCTTATGAGAAGGAAATGCTGATCAACATTCCATCATTTTTGACAGGGGTTATATACTAGTTTTTAATAGTGTGCTTGTTCTTGACTATGGAACTGTGAAATCCCTTTTAGATATTTTTATTTAATTATGAGGTATCCTGCTCAGTTTTATCGGGTGAACTTCTTAATATATATTCTTGAATACCTTCAACTTCTTAAAATATATTTTATAATCTATATATATAAAACAGTTCCGTAACTGACTCACTGACATACAACACACAGACCAAACCGCTGGACCTAAAGGGCTGAAATTTTGCATGGCGATTCTTCTTATGGTGTAAAGGTGCACTCAGAAAGGTTTTTGAAAAATTCCTCTCAGATTTTTTTAAATTAAATTTTTAAGCTGTTTTTGTAACTTTTTTTTATAAGTTTGCATTTAAAATAATAATTTGAGGGTTACACAATTTATATCACGAAAAAGATCATAAAAATTCCTTTAAAATGAAATCTTTTTCGAACCTTTACCTCGATTTTCTGATTTTTGGTGAAATTTTAATGATTCATTTTTAGAATTTAATTTATTAAATGCTGATCACGTGATTTCTTTTTCTGATACTTTAAATAAATTTATCGTCACGTGCATAACAACTAAATAGACAAAAAAAAATTTTTTTTCTTTCTAATGTAGCAGACGATTGGATATTATCCACAAAAAAAAAATAAATATTCCTTACAATTTTTTTTATAAATATATATATTTTTTATATCAATTGTATACATTGATCGTCATATTTATATTTTTTTGGCATTAATTGCATACATTGACCGTTGTATTTAATTTGAATGTACTCTGTAGCGAAGTGCGGGTTTTCAGCTAGTCATATAGATAAATATGCATAAAATCTGAAACTTATTTAATAACATAAGAGCAAATTTAATAACATACATAAAACCTTAAAGTACCTTTTAAACTTGCTTTCTTCAATACTTTCATAGCATACAGGGTATTTGCATCAGGGCCAATTAATTTCTTCACTAAAAATACCTACAAAAGAATAAGAAAAAATAAATATCTACCTTAAATAAATAGTGAAATCAAAGTACCTAAGTTTTTTTTTTTTAATTTCTAGCAGTGGCACTTGATATGAAATCCTTCACCAGTGTGTACCAACACACAACACAAACAGATAAAAGAATAAAATACTAAAATACATAAAAATTAAAAAAGATTGCATCTACCAAGTGTCCGAAAAATGACCGACGATTTGAAAAATCAATTAAAGAAAAACGGAAGGTGATAGAAATGTATGGTTTGCTGCATTCTGCTTAGGCAACCAGGGAATTTATTCTCACCAATTTTCAAAATTAGTTACAAAGTTCCTCAACAGATGGCGCTGCTGACTGGGAAAAACTATAAAACAACGTTTTCAAAGGAAGAAGCATACGCAAAATGGCATGGATTGGCCTCCCTATTCGCCAGATTTGACACCTTGCGATTTTTTTCTTTGGGGGTACTTGAAAGACCAGGTGTATCGTCACAATCTACAAACTGTAGATGAACTGGAACAATACATCTCTGCTGCTTGTCAGAACATTCAAACTGAAATGTTTGCACGGGCGTCTACGAATTTTATCCTCAGACTGCGCCACGTTTAGATAATAACCACCGTTTGCAGCAACAACATTGTTTTGTAGTTTTTCCCAGTCAGCAGCGCCATCTGTTGATGAACTTTGTAACTAATTTTGAAACTTGGTGAGAAAAAATTCCCTGGTTACCTAAGCAGAATGCAGCAAACCGTACATTTCTATCACCTTCCGTTTTTCTTTAATTGATTTTTCAAATCTTCGGTCATTTTTGGGACACCCGGTTTAATTTTGTCAACAGAGGACACAAAGGATTTAAAAATAAATTTACAGGTTATAAGTGTCAAACTAAAAGATCCAACCAGTTTGAATGGCCCAGAGTCAATCCTTAACTTGCCAGTATCTATAGCAGATATTCCCTGGCAATGGTGGATATTTCTTGATGTGTACAGTACCTATTACACTGGCAGATTTGCCCAAAATATAGTGAGGGCAAGGAAAAATTTTAATTTTGAAAAGGTTGTTAGCCAAACAGTCATGTCTGGTTTTCAGCCTAAAGTCTACATCAGCATGTCGTATTTGATGATTTGGTATGCCAAAGTATCCTACCAGCATTAGTCAAATACTTCTTATTATCTAATACGATAATTTTTTTTCTGTTGCATTTTTAATTAATCTCTTTATAAAACAAAAAGGTTTTGCATTCTGTGAATACTGAATTATATTTTTGCTTTTCTTAGTGAAATAATCAGCAACCTTGTTTCCAGACGTATTGCAGTGTAGTACAATACATTTAATTTTAAATGTTCCAGATTATTGAATATGCAATGGAATGTGAAAGGTTACTATATTTTCAACATCATCTACTCTAAACTTCTCCATCAACAGTGGTAGAGTATGGGTCTAGTGATATGTAATGCGGACCAGGCTCTAAACTCAAGAAAATCCTAGCACCTGCATTTTCCTACCATTCAAAACATGAGTCATCCATGTACATGTGCTGTTAATTGTTTCATGGGTATCATCCCTTTAATACGATATCACTCTCCTTTTTCTGCATTAGATCAACTTTACTATCTGCAGAAGATATGGATGAGTCAAGAGGAACAGCATCACTTTGGGTTTATCTGGAATATTGAGTTGACTTTCATTTTCTAACCTTTTGAATCCCTTCTTAAGCTCTTCAACAGTTATTTGATGGTAAATAACTGTATGTATGTAAAATGTTCCTACACAAAGCTTTTTGTTGTATTATTCCATCTATAGGTTTGTTATTAGTCAATAGTAACATCACTTGACTTGGGGTCATTTCAACTGCACCAGTTATCAATTATAAAGCCTCATTTTGAGCAATTTCTAATTTTTCTGCAACTTCTCGACAAGTTATAAGTCATGATAGGCTTTATAATCAACAATTATTACAGTATCTGTGCAATTAATAAATAAAAAAAAAACTAGCTTGTGTCAATACAAGAATATCCGTCTACATTCAATATTTTTCCTTTTCTTTACATCATTGCTAAAGAATTACATCACAATTTATGTTAATGTTTATTTTGTTCACATAATTTAGAGTAATTATTTCTCTTATTCAAAAATATATACATCTGTTTAAGGATATTTACAAAAACGACAAAAAAATTTTCACTTTGGCTTCGAAAGATGGCAAGGTCACAACTAACATTTTGTCAAAATAAATAAAATTAAAAGTTTAGTGATTTCCTAATTTTACTAAAATTTAAACATTTCATTAAAAGAATAAAATATTTCATTAATAAGTATAATGAAAAATTTTACAACGTACAAGCCCACGAAATTTGACTGCATTGATGCAGTAAAATTATCTGAAATACCACACAGAAGTTTAAAAAAAATAATAACTAATCTTTCTTTAAGTAAGCAAAATTAGTAAGTTACACAAAATTTGGAAAGGATTGAAATGTACTGATATTGTCCTAAATCTGAAATAATTTTTAAAAATCAGTTGTTTCTAGAACAGGTGTTTAATGTTATAATTTACTGGTCCTTGAAATGCTGTAGTAAACACTGAAAAATTTACCATAACAGAAATTTTTTAATAGTTAGGACACCTACTTTTATTAAATATATTTTAACACTAGAACCGCGGAGCGAGTCAATTTGACCCAAAACGATGTTCAATTTATCACCACGGGAAAAGTATTGATTGAAAAAAAATTCCTTTTATGACTTTTAATGATTTAAGGTGAAGAACAATTTACCAAATTTAAAAATTCATAACATAAATAATTTTCCGATTATTAACACTTATACCTAGAAACGCGGAGCGGGTCAATTTGACCCGTAAGAAATGTTAATGCACAAATGACGAAAAACAGATGCATTTTCTAGGAAGTAACTCTAAAGTACTTCTACCCCACCCTGGAATTCCTGAAATGAACTGTACCAGAAGGGGTAATAGTGAAGGTTTTCAGTCAAGGTCATACCTTTTTTATAAATTGATCAATTTGAAGTAATTTTTAAATGAAATTTAGTTAAAACACCTATCATTCTGCACAAAATCCTAAAGCTAATATTTTAAACTAATTTTAGCTTTTGATTGTGGAAATTTTTGATGTTAAAACATGTTAGCAATGTATTACATATGCATTATTTTGTACGTCAAATATAGTTGCACATTAATTTTATAGAAATTTGAGGTATGACTTTCTTAAGTAGCATGATTTATTTTTTCTCGATGATATCTTTTTCTTAATTGTCATATTTTGAGAACATAACTTTTTTAAATTGAAAAAAACACAAATAACAGTTTAGGTTAACAAGAATTATTGTCAAGAATTATATTTCACATGATTGGACAAGCCACAGGTCAAGAAGTGTTGAAATTAATGGAGGTAAGGTTAATTTTTTTTACATGCAGTAATTTTTTCATGTCCTGATAAATGATTCATAAATTAGAATTGATAGCTGATTTATACCTCATTTATGTTTTTAGAATTTAACTTCTTACTTCTGTTTTAACTTTCTTTTCTATTTTACCATCATGTTTTGTTTTGCTATTATTGAAGTGTGTAAAATATTTTTCAGTGCTTACTACGATTTAAAAATTTTTTTGTATTATTGGACTGGGCATATCTGCCCGCAGCCTGTACTTTTTATTCATACTGTGTTATTTATACTGTTATTTTTTCTACGTTATTTATACTGTATTTAGTTTTAAATTGATCTGGTATTGTTTACTTTTCAGCTTTTCCCGAATCTTTACCCCGGAAAGAAAAGCGAGACTGGAAGAAATAAGACAACAACAGCAAAGAATAGTTGGACAAAAACCACAGGATCGTCATGATTTGTTAGCAAGAGTGTTTCATCAAAAACAAAAATCACTTATGAGTCTCATCACAAAGGCAAAGATTTTTTGGAGAAGTTAGGTGTCATATGTACACCATAATTGCAGTTTTGGCTGATTTAAACTCTGTATTCTCACATTTTGATGCCCCTGTAGCAGTAGTGGATTACATGGTTAACTGGAGTTACTCAATTTGTTCCATTTTAAAGGAATTAGGCTGTGGTTCATATGAGAATGGCATTTAGAAACATACGGCATATGAGGCAGATATTACGGATCAAATAATAGCCAAAGATGACACCACTTCAGTCAGTTGTCACAAAACAACTGTCTCTGTCCGCATGTTGCAGAAGCTTCCTCTATACGATTTCTTCATTCGGAAATGGCGTTTTGAAACATAAGGCATATGAGGCAGATATTACAGATCAAATAATAGCCAAAGATTGCAAGTGTCTATAGACAATGTGTGGATTATCCCGTATTGCCCTCTACTAACCACAATTTTCAATGCCCATATAAACGTAGACTACTGTAATTCAGTTTTATAGTGTTGCGTGTGAGTGGAACACTAGTGTGTGGTTTTCAAATGATTTTAGCTTTTACTGGAAATTAGCAGAACATTAGCATCCAAAACAGTAATCGTTTGGATAGTATTTATATACACAACTCACTACCATAATACTTATAAAATTTATATTTTAATGCATTTCGGTTACTGCTGTTGTTTGTAAACACACGATCTTCATTGCCATGCTCATTTCAGAAATTTCTCATTGAGATGATGCTCATTTAATGCGTGTTTTCAAAAGTGAAATATACCATGTTCTTTAAATGCCCCGAAAATATTTCTATACTGGAGATGTAGACAGATTAAAGAATTTAAGTAAACTTTTGTGTAATTTATACATTTGTGTGTGTTTAATTATTTAAATTAATAGATTTATATTTTTTATACATTTTATTCTTGCATTCTTTTAGGGGTTTATAGTGTTGGTGTGAGTGGAACACTGGTGTGTGGTTTTCAAATGATTTTAGCTTTTACTGGAAATTAGCAGAACATTAGCTTCCAAAACAGTAATCGCTTGGAAAGTTTTGAATTTAATTTATTAAATGCTGATCACGAGATTTCTTTTCTTTTTGTGATACTTTAAATTAATTTTGCGTCACGTGCATAACAACGAAATTAATTGACAAAGAAAATATTAAAATACAGTAAAAGGTAAAATTTAACTACTAGACAAATTGAGATGGAAATTTTTAAAAATTTAGTTCAAATTAGTATGTTTTATGGATATTAAATCAAATCTATATATAAAACTGTAATTTCCTCTCAAAATATGCTTCGCCATGACGATAATTAAGTCCCAAGGCCAAACTTTAAAATATGCTGGCATACATTTACGATAAAATTGTTTCTCGCACGGTCAGTTTTACGTAGCTTGCTCACGCGTAAGTTCGCAGACGAGCCTGGTAATATTAGTTCCGCCCAATGAAGAAACAAAATATATTGTTTATAAGAAAATCCTCTAAAAAGCAATTTCACTATTTTTTCATTGTAATTATCCTAAAATGTACCCCGTAGCGAAGCACAAGTATTCAGCTAGTGTAAAATAAAAGTCAAAATTCAGTCTGCTATTAAACTCTGAAACATAATAGCGAACCTGAATTGAGATTTTTTTAAATTTTAAACAAATTAAATAATTGCTCATACTCAAAATTTTAAAAAATCCTTACCCTTCATAAAACTATTTTCTGTCTTGACATTTCAGATAAATTTTATGGTATATTTCCGTTAGACAGGTACAAGTTATATATTGCCAAATATGGCTCTTAAGTCACATTTTGTTTAATTAACTGCAACTCCTGTGATACGTGTATGTGAAAGAACAAAATATATAATAAAGCATTCACTTTGTTCTTTAAGTAAATAATTAATTTGGAGGCCAAAAATCTTTAATTCCTTCAAGATGTCTTTAAAAAGGACCCTCTTTTTACCATCGCTCAAGAAATTCAGCCAGTACAATTGCAAATGGTGGCTTGCCGTTTCTCAGTGTTTTTTCATCACAACTCCTCAATCTTTTGTGAGATTGTGAAAAAAGCTAAAAGTTTGTGGTTAATTTGTTTCCAATTTTTATTCATGTGAATTTCGGGGTTATATAGCTGGGTCTCTGAACTTGTGTTCTCTCACATGATTCATACCCATTGATCTATGATTTTCTTCCAACGTTTCGTGTGTGACAATGCTTCTTCAAAATAGAGTCCATCTATTACCTATTACACTGATTTCTTAGGGTTGTTATGTTGGCGACTTCTCATACTCGCCAATGACGATACTGAATAGAACAAACACCAAATGTGCCCGGCTAACGGAAAAGTACGATCTCAATAATATATGTAAGAAGTCAAAGAGATACAAATTACATACCTTTCCAAAAGAACCTTGACCTAGGATTTTTATGAGAGAAAACTGATTAAGATCAGCCTTTGCATGACCAGCTTTGGTAATGTTGGTTAATTCAATTTCACAGATCCCTTCGTTCAAAATACCCTCTTTAGAATCCTGGAGGAGAGAAGAAAAGTGAATGCTTTTTTTCATTCCACATAATGCTGAGCAATAATCAATGTACCTTCAGAGATATATTAATAAGGCATATTACATGACATTATAATAAATTAGTTCAGACATTTTAATCACCTACTGTGCTCAGAATAAAGGGTCACATTCAAAGTATCCTAAACATGAACATGATTAGTGATATTACTGCAATTCCTTAAAATTTTTCAAACACATTCTTAATTATTAACCAAAATGGCCATTAATGTTTACTGCAAACCTAATGAAAAGCATATTTGAGGAAAAAAAACGAAACAGATATACCTGCCAACCAATTTTTAAAAAAAAATTAGATTTCATAAGAAATTCAGAAGTTTACACCACAGCCTTTTTTACAATAATGAATGAGAATTACTTTTATTATATCTTAAAAGAAAGAAATAATTACTAATCCCACAGAAGCTTGTTCAGTAATACTAATACTCAATTTCAGGAGGTCATCCATTCTATCAAAGTAGATTATTTGGTGTTTGAAGGTATTAATACACGAAGGGAAAAAAAAAGCAAACACACATAAATATGTACATACATATACATTCCCATATACATTTATACATACATACATGCATATGTACACACACATATACATATACACACATGTGAACACACACCCACACATACATACTTCACAAAATCATAACAGTATTTGACTGATTTAAATATTTAATTATAACATAACAAAACAGTATACACTTCTGGTACCCAGTACTTCAATCTAAAGAGAACATATAGAGCACATGGGTCCCTGACTCGACTCAACTGCACTAACTTAACAAGTCGTCATCTGTGTATTGTCTATGCCCTGTAGCATATTGAAACGAAACGTGTTCAACTGGCGTGGTATCCGAGTGGTCTAAATTAGCAGGCCAGAAGTAATGAAAAACTTAACTTTTATTTACACAAAACGTAAAAAGAGAGATGTTGGTTCGAGCAGTTTACAGTATCACCAGACTGGTGCAAAAGATTTTAATAGCGGCAAACTCAGTCTTTACAGGGAGCAGAAATCTGGCCCAGATGTTACAGGGGCTCTCTCGAAAAAAAAACAGTCTTGCATAAGGTAAATGCACCTATAAAGGGCCACCCTTTAGAAATGTCGAGAAATTAAGGGTCTATTGTTACCTTAGGCAGTGGAAGGGGTGAGGGTCATCGGCTACTACCTGCGAGGATCCCTTAGCATTGGAATTCAGTTCATTCCTTTACTTTGTGCAAAGTGTAAGGTGTATTCTGCTAGAGAGAAAAAAATTTGTGCTTGTTTTAATGTCCGCTTAAGAAATCTGTTAAAGTAAGTGAATTTTTCAAAATTTTTTTTTAAAGTATTATAGTGCCAGTTTATTGACTTAAGCTATTATTCATCATGACAGTATGTGTAATTCAAATTGTTCAGTGATTAAATGACAAAAAACTGATTCCATTGTCAAAATAGCGTGGCCCATCATGGGATCACGAATTGTTACACTGTCCCCGTATTGGGCCAGCCTGTGTACTGGTACAAATTATTTTTTCGGAACTGTCAATATTTGCAACAACATACTAGCTGTGACAAGTAAAGCGGTACATCACGGGCAACATTAACCACAATTTTTAAGTAAATTTAATTTTAGATGTTTAAGTTAATAAATTTATATTTCACTTTTTATATATTTAGTGTAGTTGTACTGTAGTTATAAAATGAATAAACCGGTTTAAAAATATACATCATGTTTTTAGTTCCTTTCCTTTCCAATTTTATGATATTGTAGAATTGATTTTTGTTCCATAACAGATTAAATAGATGGCCCATTGATGTTGTGATGGGCGATATTGATGGTCCATTATTGAATGGCCCATTATGGGTACATTGAATAAAATAATGGCACATTATAGGTGCATCAGGTTGGTTATTTATGTATATATATTTTTTATGAATGCAGCCAGTGCACTCCAATTGCTACTACAGATGTAAGACAGTTATTAAAATGGCAGGTAAAAGTTTGGGCCAGTTTGCTTTATCTATAGCTGTGAAAATTCAGATTTATTTCAATTTTTCTCTTAACCGTCCCATTACTGGTGCATTTACCTTATATACCCAGTTTTGAAACCTTCGCCGGTGACGACCAGTTCTTAGAAAATTGCGGGATTTCAGAGGGAGAAAACGAGGAATTCTGTGCTCGAAGGCAGTCTTGGATTTAGTGACATTTTAATGAGAACATATTGCATCAGAATACTCTGACTGACAACCCCGGTGGACATCTTTATCAGGGAGAAAGGCAGTGTTTGCCCAATTCACATTATGGTTAAATATTATCATTTACTGCAAAACACATCAAAATGTTATTTTCCACAAATATTACAAGTTATTTTAGTTTTACAATTGCAAGAAACATGCTTCATTTTTAGACACTGAAAACAGGCACCCTTTTTTATTAAAATAAGATTTCCTTTCATCTGGTGTTAAACTATGCACATAAATAGTACAAGTAGAGTTAGGATGCACATAAATATACAAGTAGAATTAGGATGTGATTTATTGCAAAACATGCAATATTTAATGTTTTCTTTAATCTTTGAGCTTAATAAGTCTGCAGCTGTGAAATGATTTGTTTTTCGTGAATGTTCACAGAATTTCTTATAGCCAACACTCAATCTGTTTTGGGCAAGTTCAGTTCATCTGGGGGTAGGAAAAAAGGATTCTTCTCTTGATTTCCACTTGACTTTACATTAACACTTCCCACATTAACAACTGGTATGGTAATTTTGCCTTCTAACACTTCCAATTATGAACTAAAACTTTCTTTTGGATTATCAAATAAAACAAGCTCATTAGCAATCTCATCTGTCTTTGCTTTTACAAAATTCACAGAATTGCTTTCAAGCAGTACTGGTCATTTGGTTTTTAATTCAATTTTTGGTGGGTCTGCCACACATTGTATTTCATCAAATGGATTATTTATAGCATGACGTATATGGAGATTTTTGCCAATACAAGCGAACACTAAATCTTCAAGATCTAAGTATGTTCTGTCAACCAATAGGTCCTATGAAGTCGTGATGTCTTCTACTATAAGAATCGCTATATTCTTTCCTTTAATATTGTTGGTTTTTCAACTTACATCTGCGGCCATATTAAAATTAGCCAGCATTTGACATCATTACTTTTGGTGGGCGTGTCTTTGATAATCACGTCAAGTGAAGATTTCGCTCAACTGATGCGTCATCATTGTTTTTATCATGCTTTTTTTTTTAAAGAATAGAAATATTCGTTCCATCTCACTAATGTGTTGTGAGTGTTCTTTTGTAATCTAGAGCAGTGCTCCACAACCGCTGTGCAGCAGCACACTAGTGTGCCGCGCGGTGATCTTGACTGTGCCGCGGTGAGTTTATCGATTATGATAAAAAAATTAACCACTGCATTAAATAGTAATTTTTCTAAGTAAAATATTCCTCTAACTTTTTGTTAATATGAAAATTTTCTGGTTCGAAATTATACACAAAACAAAAATATGTTAGCCATACATTGTATGCTCGAGCGTCGTATTTCTGGATTTCAGTTAAGAAAGAATATCCACAAATTTCTGACAAGGCCATTGCAATTTTGCTCCCATTTTCAACGACATACTCATGCGAACAAAGTTTTTGGACACTGGTTCTAACTGAAAATGACAAACGATCATATTTAAAGGGCCTTGACCATGAACTGTAGCTCTTTCTATTATAGAGGTAAATATAAAATGCACATTTATCAAAACAATTTCAAATATCTCATTAATAAATTAGTTATGTTTAAATAAACTTTGATTTATTAGGCTTAAGTAACGACCAAAAATCAAATTTTAAAATAAAAATTTAAAGAGAAAATTTTTTTACTTGTAAACTAGAACTTTATATTTTTGTTCTTGTGTTGGTGATTTATATAAAATGATTTATATAAAACTTAAATTATTATAATTATCTTGATACATAGCTATTTTGTTATGTTTTTTTTTTTATCTAATAAAAACATACGAATTTATTGTAATTTATATATTTGCAAGCTTTTTCTTGTGGTGTGTCACGGAATTATCGAAAAAACGTTGTGCCGTGGAAGATAAAAGGTTGCGGAGCTCTTATCTAGAGGATGCCATGCTCAGTGGCAGATTTGTGCTTTTAAGTTTTTCATATATATATATATATATATATATATATATATATATATATATATATATATATATTTCGCTACATTGTGTATTTGGTGTTTACTTCCTGAAACATGCACTACCACTAATAGGTTATGGGCCCAGCATGCCAAAGGAAGATAGAATTATAATGTGTCCTAGTGTGCTTGCGCAGGAAGATGTAGAACACTTACGTGCCTGTTATATGTTTTCACTTTTGGACTATAAAATGCTTTTCTTGGACTCTACAAGGCAAAGATGTCGCTGATACCTGAAGGATTTGAATTATTTCGGAGTGATAATTATGAAACATGGAAAGTAGATATGCGAATTCTCTTGACAGATAAAGGTTATTGGAGAGGAAGAACCATTGGATAAAACCAACAATAGAAAAGAGAGGTCCGATTGCAAACTACAAAAAGATCGTGCATTTACTACATTGTATCAGTCAAGAATTTAGAACTCTCATACAAGATTCAACTACGGGGAAAGATGCTTGGGATTTGCTGGAATGATAGTTTGAATCAAAGACCAGAGCAAGAATAATACAGCTGCTTCACGAGTTTTTCTGTATCCGGTATACTCCCAGGGAATAGATTGGGCTATTTATTGCCCAAATCGAACAAGGAGTCAAGCAACTGAGTGATGCAGGTCACAAATTGAATACTCTTTTTCAAAGTTTTCAAGCTATTAGAAGATTACCACCTGATTACCTTGGTATCGTTCAATTATATACATATATATATATATATATATATATATATATATATATATATATATATATACACACAGTCGAACCTCCATATATCAAAGTAGCAAAATGCCGGAAAAAAAATTTGATATATAGAATTGATCTTAGTTTTATCATAATTCTCCTAAAACATTAAATTTAAAGCTAATTTTCGTATACGGAACTCCATTTCTAATTTATATGCGAATCACATTAAATGGAAGTTAATAACTAAAAAATTAATATGAAAGATTTATTGAGTACTACACACCTTTAAAAAAACAATAATCCAGACAGTGGT
Organism: Dolomedes plantarius; assembly: GCA_907164885.2. Classification (NCBI taxonomy): domain Eukaryota; kingdom Metazoa; phylum Arthropoda; class Arachnida; order Araneae; family Dolomedidae; genus Dolomedes; species Dolomedes plantarius. The sequence goes on from OU015495.1 coordinate 216,529,207, forward strand.
TACAATGATCACAGTTACATTCTTTTAAAAAAACTACGAATATCTTGCTGAACAGCCAGTTTTGTGGAAAGTTCAAAGAAATGTTCACATTTATTCAGTCCACTAAGAACTTCATCGGGGACATTTTCCACGAATTGAAGTCCACGACGTATTGTTTCAAACGCCAAAAATTGGGAGATTTCATTCTAAAGTGGAATAAAATCTCCCAATATGTCGTGAAAAAAATTTCGATATAGAGATTTTTTCGATATATAGAAACAGTTTTTCTATGTAATGAACATGGAGATTTTCTAAGAGTTCGATATATAGAAAATTTCGATATAAGGAAGTTCGATATATGGAGGTTTGACTGTGTGTGTATGTATATATATATATATAGCTGGCCTGACGATGAGTTTACTTTAGAAAAAAATTGCTGAAGAGCTTGTCCGAGAAGAGAATAGATCCACGTCCATGCCGATCAAGAAGAACAGATAAGTGCTCTCTTTGTGTCTTGTAAAAAAGGTAAGGCTGAAAAATTAATACCAAGAAAATTGAAAAAGAACAGAAAATCAAGTTTAGGACCATGCCACCGGTGTGGCCAATACGGGCATTTAATAGTGGAATATAGAGTTAAAACTGAAAATAAGATAAATATAGAAAATAAATCACCCTCCCGAAATCCTAGGAAAAACTTTAACTATGCAAATTTGGTTGAAAGTTATATTTCTATGGCTAGCCACTAGCCACCAAACTGATAATAGCAAAGCTCAAAATATGTATAATTGGATAATAGATTCCGCAGCTACTACTCACTTTACATACAACTGAAAATTTATTTAATATGAAGAAGTTAAAAATGTTAATATATCTCTTGCTACCGGGAATTCTGAAAGTGAAATATTGGGTAAAGGGACAGTGAAGTTTGCAGTAAAAAAATCGAAAGAGATTTACATTGGGAAATGTCCTTTATAACCCTAAATTGAGACGTAACCTGTTATCAGGATCAAGACTTGAAAAAGCAGGTGCACATCTAGTTAGTTCGAAAGGTAAAATCCAGATATACAATAAGGACTGGGAAAAATTGTGCTTCGTTAAACGTTGTGAGGGCTTATACCATCTGAAACCATACAAATATGCAGCTGAAGTAGAACTTCTAAATACTCAAAATGAAAAGGGTTATAATACCAGTATCAAATACAAGAGCAATAAGGAAGAAACAGCAAAATTGTGGCATAGACGATTCAACGATGCAAACTTTGAATACATTAGCAATATATCTCTAAATAACAGTGTTAAAGGAATGCCCCAAGTAAATAAGCCAGTTAATAAGTGTGAAAGCTGTATACTAGCAAAAACACCCAGAGTATCATTTAAATCAGCACCTACAAGGTCAAGAAACCTTTACAGTTAGTATTCATGGATGTATGTGTATTACATACTACTTTATAGTGTCATTTTAACTAGAACATCTAGGAGTCAGATTGACTCCTTACCTTTAAAATATAAATCCAAATTTTAAAAGTTATAAATCTTTTTTTTAAAATCAAGTTCAGTAAAATTAATATGATAAAATTAAAAGTATATCAAAAACTCCAATAACCTTTTTCTATATTATTTCATTCATTTGAAGGATGAATTTTCTCAATTTTTAATTATGTAACATACTTTTATTTTTCTAAATTTGGCAGGTGCTTTTATCCTAAGGACATTGACCTATCTTAGCCATGAAGTTGTTATTGGTAAATATAATGTTCATACTCTAAATTGATTTTTAAAATAAGACAGACAACAAATACTTTAAAATTAATTAAAATCTTCAATTATATTTATATTTAAAAAAAACAGATTTTTTATGCACTTTCTTAATATATGCATTTTGAAATAAAATATTAGTTATAACTGCACAGCATTTACTAAATAACTTCATTTTCCTGGCACTTTGCCAGGCATCAACTCATCAGTAATCTTACATAGATTTAGTGTTGTTAATGTTGCTTGTAAAATTAAGGATAAATCTTAAGCATAACTTTAACAGTTGATAAATTGGCTAATAGTAAATATCTTTATCGTATATTGTCTATTTATTTTGGCACATACAATGTACTAAGTTAAAGGTCACTCAAACATTCAAAGATTAAAAGTCTTTTTGTAGCAAACCATATATTTTTAATATTCTAAAATTAAGAAAAAGGTGTATCTTAAGTAACTTTTTTTAAACTTAAAATTCACCATAATCATAGCATATCAAACACTTTACAAAGATAATTAAAAAATAAGTATTTAATGCTAACAATATGACTATGTATAAATATTACATATAATACAATGTCATAGATAATCTGTAGATATATATGTAAATTTATAAATTTACAACCTATTTCATGAATTCTATTTGATCATATGCCATTTCTTACTGAAAAATTCTTGATCACACAAATGTTACTGAATTTTATTTCAAATTTCCCAATAATAGGAGTTTAATAACTTAAGTGTTTCAGAGAAAGCCACAAATGATATGTAACAAAAACTTCCCAGAAGAAAATTTTACTGTATTTAGTCATACAAAATGACTTGAATACATAAATACATGCTTTGAATCTATATTACATAATAATGCATTTCAACTTACTTCAGTAAAGCCATTTTGTTCTTCTATAACCATATCTTCAGTTGAAGGACACTGTAATAAACATGCAACAGTATGAAAAACTTTCTAATTTAATAATTTTAAAATTGTATTTTCCTGCACATAAAGCAAATGATTCACTAAATAGAACTGACATTCTAAGGAAACTAAAATAAGGAAACAAATGAAGTTTGTACATCATATTTAAAATTCGTGAGAAACTTTGTTTTCATAACAAGTGACACTGGTAATAAATGTGAATATTTTAATGACTGGTAGTATTTTTATCACATGCACCAGAAAGTCAGTTGACTGTAAAAAGAAAATGGAGTCATGGTTGAATAAACATTGATAAGCATGCAATTTCAATTAAGGCATAAAAGCCATACTCATATTTAGATTGAGTATTTCTTCATACGTAAAATGCACATAAAAACCAGCATCTAGTTCCTACTGACAAGTTTTTCAAATTTAAGTTGTTTACCTCATATCTTCTCTGTCTATTACAATCAAAATGATTATTGTAAATATTTGTAGAGTTCATATATATTTAGAAAAAGACGAAGGTGATGTAAAAAAAAAGTAACACATTATACAATAACACCCACATATAATAATAATTATAATAATAATAATAATAATAATAAAAAAATACAAAAAACTTCAATGATAAAAATGTTAAGTAAAATTAATTTGACAGATTCCGGAAGTACTCTTTTATTACGAACTGGACCTAATTCAGATCATTACTTTAAGTACTAACCTGACTAGTTTTATTATCTGTAACTTTAAAAGGTTCACAAAGCTGTGCTAAAGGCATGACTAAATCTATTATATGTCCCGATTGAATATTAACAATGCCTGTAAATTAGAGAAAATTTTCATCCCATATCTCACTTTAAATAACCATGCATTTGTGATGCGTGACATCATTTCCGCCAAATTTGTTGCCAAGAAACGAGGATTCTATTTAATTTGATTTACTGCAAAATGATCGATAGAACGTCACTGGCTACATCACTTTCATTTGATAGAAAACTGAAGGGCAGAAATGAATGCCACTCAGTAAAATGCTGTGTTGTCAGTTCATTTTATAAGAGGAAATTTTAGGTAATTCTTAAAATTTATTCTATTAATCTATGTAACGTACGTATTTCAACTCTTTTTTTTCATCGGATTTCATGTGTAATTATTATTATTATTACACTCATGTCCATAAATTAAGGATAATGCCAGCTCCGGCAAATAAAGGTTCAGAAACAAAACAAACGTGACTTATTCATAAAGCCCATTTATTAAACAAAAGATGAAGAACAAAAAAGAGGATGTATGTATGATACCATTCATAAAAACTACGATTTTTGCTCCCTGGAACAACTGTAAAAAATATCTCCTTTACAAAAACTTAATATTGCATGGTTGGTATGATGGTTAATACATTGTATGTCTCCCATGCGATGAAATGCAGTCCGTACAACGCCTAGGCATGCTGAGTATCAAATTATCGAGCTGATCTTGGGGAAGATTACTCCACTCAGCAAGCAATGCTCTCCCAAGTTCCGGTACACATGTAGGAGGTGGTTGACGGGCTGCAACTCGTCGGCCAAGCATGTTCCACACATGCTCTATCGGATTCAAGTCAGGTGAGAATGCTGGCCATTCCATACGGGGGATATCCTCAGATTGAAGGCATTCGTTTACGATGTTTGCTCGGTGAGGACGGGCGTTGTAATCCATAAACACAAATTCTGCGCCCATGGCACCCCTAAACAAACGTACGTGTTGTTCCAGAATGATGTCCCGATAAATGTGGCCATTCATGGTTCCGATCTGAACATGCAGATCTGTTCTGGAGCCCAGTATAATTCCACTCCAAGCGAGAAATCCTGCACCACCGTAACGGTGTCGTTCAGTGATGTTGTCTTGGTGGTAACGGGTACCTGGCGTTCTCCATATGAAAGTTCGACGTGAATAAGACTGCAAGCTAAACCTGGACTCGTCGGAAAACATCACACAAGTCCACTGTGAGGATGTCCACATTGTATGTTCTCTACTCCAGACTAATCGCTGCCGACAGTGAGTTGCCGTGAGCGGAACACATCTGACAGGCCTGCGAGCATATAGACCAGGGGTTCCCAAACTTATTTGGCTTACCGCCCCCTTTTCAGAGAAAAATTTACTCACCGCCCCCCTGGAAATGTACCATTCTATGCAAGTAAACAGACATACAAAAACAAATTTTTGGCCTTTTATGTATTTGTTTTTCTACCTATATAGAACATATGTTGCTGTAAATAAGACACCTTCAAGCTTGAAATTATAAAATTATTCATTAAAATCAACCACAGTTACATTCGCATTACACATGAAAAATTAAGATGGCTAAGGATAATAGTCGTTTGATAAAAATTACAAATAACAGTAAAACTAATGTGAAGGATGAACTTGGTGCATAGCAATCTATTTATTTATATTCGGCTCTATTTTAGAAGCATTCTTAAATCACGGCGATTAGTAATTTGCAGTCGGTTTCTGTTTTTAGATAACGGATTTGTGACTGCACTGAACCCACGTTCCACTAAATATAATGAAGGTAACTCTGTTAAGAATTTTTGTACCACAGCCCATAATCCAGGGTAAAGTGTTGGTATCTCTTTTTGCAGCCAGAACTGTTGATAGCTATGTTTAAATTTTAATTTTAATTCTTCATTTGTTGATACTTCTATTAGTTCTTCTTGTAATTTTACAAATTCCCCTGAATTTGATCCTGAAAAAGGATCCAAAACCCAATCGTGTATGTTCATTTTAATAATATCTTCAAACCGTTGGTTGAAGTCAGAATGGAGAGCCCCCAAGTTCTGACAATATATAAGCCCGTCTTCATAATGTTTTTCTACTACTGATAAATGTGGAAATTGGCTCTTCCAAAAATTTTTTTGTTCAGTAGAAGTTTTGCCACAAAAGCGGAAAGCACAGTTTTTTTTTTATTAAATTCAGATCATCGCCTTGGAGTTTTTGATTTGCGTCATTGAATTTGCTAAACAAGTCTGTCAAATAGGCTATGTCATTTTTGGAATCGGTTAAGTTGACTCGTGAATTATCATTGTTTTCTAAGAACTCTAGCACTGAGTCAAAGAGTTTATAAAATCGATCGAAACAGGCACCTTTTGACAGCCAACGACCTTCTGTATCGAGCAGCAAACGATTGAATTCTTCAACGTTTTCAGAGCAAAGTTGCCCAAACAATCTGTCATTCTCAATGCGTTGCATCTGATTTTGTTGACTGCTTGAACGACATGCTGCAATGACCTATGCAGGCATTCATTCAGAATTCTGGCAACTAAATATTGCCGATGAATGACGCAGTGCACGGCAAATACATTCGGAACGCTCTTTTTAAATATGCAAGAAAACCCCTGTAGCGTCCTATCATCGATGGAGCACTATCAGTAGCAACTGATAAGATATTTCTGAGGGGGATTTCTTTTTCTTTGAAAAACTCTTCCAATGCATGAAATATTGATTTCGCCTTGGTATCAGTTTACAAATTTTTTGCAAATAATAATTCTTGGCATATTTTTTATTCTTGTGAGAATCGCACGTATGCTGACAGTAAGGCCTCATTTCCTGGAAAAGTTTACTCATCAAGCTGAATTGAGAACTGGGATTTTTTTAAATACTCACATGAGTCTTCAACATCTTGAGCCATTTCATCATTTCTCCTTTGGACTATAGTATTGCTCAATGGAATTTTCTTTGTGATTTCAGAAGCTGGATTGTGTAGCATAGTGCGTATTACTTTAGTTATAGCCGGTAGAATTAGTTCTTCCCCAATAGTATGCGGTTTTTCTGATTTAGCAATCATTAGAGAAATATTATATGAAGCACGCAACCCATCGTCACAACCTTTGGATTCTACTGAGAAGCGTTTTGCTAATGTCGGCTTTCTCAAAAAAACTTTCCTTCGTTGCTTTAAAATAAGATAAGGTTTTATTTTTCTTATCAGCATGTACTTTTGTCAAATGTTCTAGTAATCTTGATGGCTTCATCGCTTCATTTGATTAAACTTTTTGACAAATCAGGCACATGGGTAATCTGTTCTTTGCAGGCAACGACAGCTGGCGTTGTCGTCCTGGAAATAACATGGGTCCAATCCGTAAAACTGCCAAATCGTAGGGAGCACCATGTCATCCAAAATAGTGCAATAGGCTTCGGCGTTGAGCTTACCATGAATTGGGACCAAGGGTCCCAATCCATAGCAGGAGAAACATCTCCAGACCATAATTCCACCTCCGCCGAACTTTACCGTGGGCCATCGGTTGGATGCGGTTCTTCCGAATTTCTCTGGACAGCACCCGTCGGTCTCTATCTCCCAGTTTCGTAGGTCTGCCCACTCGGGGCACATTCTGACAATCACCGCTCACCTTCCACTTCTGAATCGCAAAGGCCACTGTCGATTTTGGGTAATTCAGCTCGCTAGATATGTCCCTTAACTTACTAACCAATGGCGCAACAATCCATAGATATCTCCCTTAAGACTCGGCCATATCTGTGATACCCGACGATTAGATCTTTCTCGAAATCAGATAACTCTGCACTTCGTGGCATCTTGCATACGACTAATGCCAATGTTGTTTCCTACACAATATTTAACGGCGGAGGGTGTGACGTATATCAGGACCGCAGATATCGTTATTTGTACGGTCGTCAAAATACTTTATATATATATATATATATATATATATATATATATATATATATATATATAATTTTATCTAAAAGTTTTAATGATAGTGTGTTTGGGGTAAATACAATAGGCCATTCATGGTTAGCTTTCCCCGCTTTAAGTCATTTATAAATAATTAGTAGTACTTCAGCAGTTATAAAAAAATCTTTTTAATACAATACTTTATACATTTTATGTAAAAAACTAGCACCCAAAACTAGAGTAAAAAGATTAATTAATAATAAACTTACAAAATAATTAATATATTTATGCTTTTGTCACATTTTGCACACAAATTGTACTTATTTTAAAATTTCATCACCTACCCCCAACCCAGCATCTCGTGAATTCCATTGTAACGGACGTTACATTCACACACAAAATAAATTATAAAAAGATTATGAGATGCATATTAATGCTTCAAAATGGGAGTACGTTATTTTTTCCTGATAAAACCAATACTAAAGATAAACTTGACAGGTTTCAAAATTTATTTCTGGTGTATTTAAGCTGCAAAAAAAAAAAAAAAAAATCTTTAATGTAACGGATGTTACATAAAATGGAACTTCATTTGTACTATAGCGTCATAAGATAAAAAAATCTGTGAATCTATTATGTAAATTTGCTCAAAAATTTAAAAAATAACATCACAAGACATGTGTAGCGTTTTAACCGCTTTGCGTGGGGTTTCTTTCATGCGAGAAACAGAGACGACACAAAAAAAGGATTTCAATATTTTGTCCCAAACTTTTATTACATAATTTTTTAAGGGACACAGCACATACAACACATATAAAGTAATTAATACAGGATCATTTTAGCAGACAAAGCCATATTCGTGACATAACGACCGTTGGCCTCTGCGTTCTCCGCATCGAACAAAAAAACTCTCCTCGCAAGAAGGGTTGCCACACGCCGACCTTGACACGGGTTACCAGGCATGGCGCGCCTTACAACATGCGTGTAATTTATCAAAACCTTGACATAAAAATTAAGTCATTTTTTTCTGTAATAAAAAATTTAAAAACTATTTATAACAGACGTTACATATAACACATGATGTTGCAACTGTACCCTTAACTAGGATATTTATATTCAAAACAGTCCCAAACATGCATTTATTTTACTTTTATAGTTTTTACATAAATATTAAATTTACTCCAATTAAATTCAGTGGCATAATTTACGTAAATGATAAGGTATAAAAATGATAATTTTACTTGCTAAAAAAACTTACAAATAGATATTTTCCCATTACTTCCCCTACAAAACAAACTTAATGTAAGGAAAAAGCAATAATAGGTTCTAGTTCTAGAGGTCATAAGCTTTCCAATGATATATAACACTTAAGAATTTGTTTAAAATGATTTTCTTTCTTAATGGTTTCATGTTAGGTGGAATTCACCATCTGGAGAATATAACTCATAACAAAACTCGTTGTTTTTACAAATATATTTAAATATTTATTTAAGTGGAAAATGTCAAAACTTGTATTTATTTCATATTTGCTGCAATGATTTGGCAAATCATCTGTATCCCATTAAAACCCACAATTATAGCTAAATTAAAAAATTATTGAATGAAGATCCACTTACTGAGCATTTACAACCGTTTCAGCATCAAAGCTATTATCAAGTAACTGTATGTAATATACACTGCTGGCCACCCAAATTGCAACACCAAGAAAGACAAGAGATATCACAACAAAATTTATTTTGTAGATAACATGTTGACCAAGTATCAAATGATTAAATTTATAGACTTCTGTGAAGTGTGGTTCCTGCCAAAATCAGTAGGCAGAGTAGCCGCCATTGTTGGAGATCACCGCTGCCACACGCCTCGGCATTGATTCAAAGAGACTTTGGATGGGTTCTTGGGGTACAGCAGACCAAGCAGCTTCCACACGTTGCCAAAGTTGATCTGCTGTGGCAGCTGGGGATGGAATCTGGGTCAATCGTAGAGCAACCATGGACCACATGTTTTCTATCGGCGAAAGATTCGGAGAGCGAGGCGGCCAGGGAAGCAATTCAATCTGGCAATCGACGAAGAACAGTTGGACAATGCGTGCCACGTGTTGTCGCGCATTATCCTGTTGAAATATGGCTGTGGACAAGCCCTGAAGGTAAGGAAGGACAACTGGTTCCAACACCTCGGAGATGTAGCGCTGGCTGTTTAAAGTACCGGCAATGCGTACTAGAGGTGTGCGAGAGTGATATCCAATACCGCCCCATACCATAATACCCGGTGCAGGACCAGTGTGGCGGTGCATAACGCAGCTGTGCAGCATCCTCTCTTCACGGTGTCTCCAGACTCGAATGCGACCATCGTGGTGTTGCAGACAGGAGCGTGACTCGTCAGTAGAGACAATTTCATTCCTTTCTGCCGTCCACATCCTTCTGTCATCGCACCATTGGCGGAGGAGACGTCTGTGGTTCTGCGTCAAGGGTAGACAAAGCAATGGACGTCTTGCGGACAGACCACTCTGCTGTAAACGGCGTCGAATGGTACGCGCAGACACTGGATGATGCGTTACAGACTGCATGTGCTGTGCTATGGTTCGTGATGTGACTGAGCGATCCGTCACTGCCATGGGCACAATTTGTCTGTCATCACTTGAAGTGGTGCGCTGAGGTGGATGCGATCGAACACGCCGGTCCGTCGTACCCTCCTGCATCCAACGATCACATATCCGCATTACAGTTGTTTGGTTTCGTCCAACACGACTACCGATTTCCCTGAAAGATAATCCACAATCTCGGTAGGCCACTATCCTTCCTCTGTCGAACTCGGATACTTGATCAAAAGATGATCGCTGTTTTCGACGAGGCATAATTGATCGTTTTTTTTTTTAAAAAAAACACAAGAAAAACACAATTGCCGAACTTGAAATTGTCGAAATCTCCAAGCCTTAAATAGCGCTTTGAAGTGGCGCCACAGTCGCGCGTGATGTGCGTCTGCGCTGAAATTCTAATCATTTGCATATCTCACCTCCGCTAATGCATGTTGTAAATTTCATGTTATTTGGATGTTTCCTTCAGGGTGTTGCATTTACAGTGGCCAGCAGTGTACTTTAAGAGTTGTATATTGCATATCTCTGCTGTGAACAAACATTTTATAGACCGCTATCCAGAATGCTAGTTTTTCTGAAGTTATTCAGGTATATTCAAAATAATTTAATCTGATAGAGATAATATGGTAATTTAACGATTCTCAATTATGGATGAAAGTTTATTCATTTACTGAACACAGAAAAAAATTAAAGTCAGAAATAACAGCATTTTATTTCAAACATTTTTCATAAAATCAAAATTTTAATGCAAATAAACATTTTACAATGATTATTCAAGTGAATAAAATATGATATTCTCGGAATATAGTTTTCATTTTTGCATTAAATGCTAGTTTAAATTTAACCGACAATAGTTTGATTTTTGTTAACTAAATTGTATATTAATATTTCTGAGGGTTTCTATAAATATATTTTTTACAGGTAGATGTAAACATGCTGTAGCTTTGCTTATGTGGATTCATAGACGGAGTGAAGAACCAGCAGTGACATCAGTTTCGAGTTACTGGAAGAAGTCGAAACTTTCTTGTGTAGGCAATTCAATAAAATTCATTAAAGGGAAAGATTTAGTAAAAAATAATTTGGAGCCTTTAATACCACAAGATGGCTCATTTCGAACAAAAGTTGTTGAAAAAAGCAGACTTTTAGAGAGACAGGACACTGTTCTCACTAAATATTATAAAATGAAAGACCGGTTCATTACCGGTATTTACCGTCGTGCTTGTGCAGCAAGGTACTATACAATATTTAAAATTTGCTTTAACACACTTTGACATCTTAAAAATAAAGAAAAAACACTAGATATCGAACTCAAACTACGCAACACAATCCAAACACTGAAGTAAACAAATTCGCTATGGAGTTGAATTCTGTTGACTCATGTTTTCCCCGTTGGAATTCATGGGTGAACGGATTACCTTTTTCCCAACCTAGAGTTTCAGTGTCGTGCACTATACGCACCAATTTTTCACTCTAAATTTTGTTTAGAGTTGTCAGTTGTGGTTAAGACGGTGGGAAATTGTTGAACCTGCTCTCCTCTGACCCAACTAAGCACTTGTTCACTCAACTACACAAACACACACAAACAAAAACATACACCTTGAATTAAACAGAATGTACACAGATGAAGGAGTGGTACACCAGTACCAGAAGTGAATTGTATTACATAATGAATCTGTCATTATGAAAATTTAATGCGGTAAATTGTAACTGAAAATTATGGCTAAATGAAAATTGTAAATTAAATTATGAAGTGTTGAATTTTATGTAAGTAAATTTTAAAATGTTGGAAAAGTTCGATAAGATAAATGAAATTGATGAAGCTTAAAATATGATGTGTTAAGTTGGATCCTATGAGAAAAGTCGAATTTGTTATAGTGTCAAATATTAATGTTTTTGCCTATGAGTCTTTACAGAGACAAGATAGCTAAACAAGATGGAGGCCTCCTGGGAAACGTGGCTCCACAATATCTATTTTTCAGTACTTTTGTATTATTTCCTTGTTTTTAATGATATTTTATTACTATTTTTGAATTTATATGTGAAATGTTTTCTTGAACTGTCTAAATGGCTGGAGTGAGAATGTTTGATGAAGAACTAAAATTTTGTAACTAGTCAAAGAACTATAGAACTCCGGGGTAGCCAATACTAGGCATGGACTTGATAAAATTCAAGCATGTGAACATTTATGTAACTTTAATTGTGGCAGTCCAATTCTTACTACTTAAAATTGTTGTAGTTAATTGATATTTAAAAATAAAAAAAGGGGGTACTATTGTTAACTATTGAATACTTCATTTTCACGTGTCAAGGTAATAATAATGTAAATTTAGTGATTTAATTTTGTTTTGATTATTTTTGACTTCTGTAGATAATGTTGTGAACTTTATTGTAATGATTAATAATGTGATATATTAGTTTCTGCCTCGATTGGAGACAGCTTTAAGTTGTATATTTCATCTAGACCTCCTTCATGGTTGTGTACAATAATAATTTAATTTAGAGATAGTTAGAAAACCAAGTTAGGAATAAGGAAAGATAAATTAAATTAGGAATAGTTTTCATTTAATTTTGTTGATTAGGGACTGCAGCCCTGATCAGCATCCTTTTCAAGTAACTGTCAGTTGAGTTTGAATTAAATTTAAGTTTTCTCTTCTGGAGACTTGCCGCACTGAACTGCCATTCGTCTGCACACCTTCAGAGGACGTAAGAAGGAGGACTTCAGAGGAGTTGTAAGGAAAAACATAAAACTAAAATATAGGAGGGCTTTTGTTAGGGAAAAAGGGGAATTGGCAATCAAAAATTATTAACTCACGAAAGATCGCTATAAAAAGAGGAAGGGTTGTTAATAGCAAAAACTATCAATAGGGGTCGCCACTAGACGGGTACCGTTCAGAAAAGAGATATTTTTCGGCAGAAGTAAGTTACGTAAAAAGATTACATAAGAAGAAATGTGGAGAACATTCCATGATGAATCAGCGAAAAGATTGGGCGGGAGTGTAACAAAGGAACTCTAGTTAGTCGGCACAGAGATCCGATTGAGAGAAGACGTATGTCTTGATAGAGAATCTGGGTGGAGTGGTTTGCATAATTATGTTGGAGCTCTGATAGTAATAATGAAAATAAAAGAATTTAAGCGATCTCTGTCATCTCATCTAATCATTCGGTCCACGATTGTCTTTAATTAATAACGAAATGGATACGAAACGTGTCATATATATATATATATATATAATAAATACAACGATCAATGTATGCAATTGATGTAAAAAAACAAAAAATATATTTATAAAAAAATTGTAACGGATATTTTTATAGACAAAATAATGTAGAAGAAAATATTCAAACTAAAGCTAATAGAACATACTTTAGAATATAGTACAGTTAATGTAGTACATTTTGAAGATCATATCTTTTAACTGTATTTTCATATTTTTTTGGATGATGTCCGATCGTCTGCCGCATTAGCAAGAAAATAAAAATATTTTTTTGTCTCTTTAGTTGTTATGCACGTGACGATAAATTTATTTAAAGTAACAGTAAAAGAAATCACGTGATCGGCATTTAATAAATGAAATTCTAAAAATGAATCTTTAAAAATTTACCAAAAATCAGAAAATGAAGGTAAAGATTCGAAAAAGATTTCATTTTAAAGGAAATTTTACGATCTTTCTCGTGATATAAATTTTATAACTCTCAGATTATTATTTTAAATGCAAACTTAAAAAAAGTTACAAAATCAGCTTAAAAATTTAATTTTAAAAAATCTAAGAAGAATTTTTCAAAAATCTTTCTTAGTGCACCCCTACACTATAAGAAGAATCGCCATGCAAAATTTCAGCCCTTTAGGTCCAGCAGTTTGGTCTGTGCGTTGTATGTCAGTGAGTGAGTCAGTTACGGAACTGTTTTACATATAGATAAGAAATAATGGAGAAACATCATTCCTATAATAATGATCCAAACACGTGCGTAAGAGATAACTGAAAAGTATTTTTTCTTTAATTCGATCAATTATAAAGTCTTTTTGAGTACCATTTGCTAATAAATTTATTTCCTGCATTGATACGTAACAAATCGATGACAACAATCAGTAAATCAATTTCTTTTGATTTGGAGAAAGCACTTGTTGAAATGGAACCAGCTAAGTTTTTCTTGACTTATATATTATGTTTTTTTACACGTGTAATGAAATATGTAAAATGCACTAAATGTATGGACATAAAAGAAATTTAGTTTAGCTAAAAATAGATCAACCGCAAAAGAGAATTTGTCATGCTAGTATAGAACAACTGCATCGGAGGTACCTAGGAGCCATATCCTCGATTTCAGAAGGGCACAAAGTTAAAAATGATGATGAGAATAAATAAGTTAAAAAATTACATAATAAAATAAGTTATTAAAAAGTTAATTAAGACTTTCCGGGAAAAAGACCTCTCAATTTTGTCAAACTCCTGGTTTTTGGCCAAATTAAAACGAGAAACATGTTTTGCTCAGTTGAAAATTCATAACTTGGACTTAAGAATCATTTCAGATTATACAATACTAGCAGGGCCGTCCCGACTTTGTCCGGGTTGAACAAAATATTATACCAATAAATTTCCAGTTGATAGCCAATAGATTGTAAATCTTTTTTTACCTTAAATGTCCAATAAAAAGCGTAGTTCCAAATGTAGTTTTCTTCAATAAACCCTTTAACGTTGCCAGTTTCAAAAATCCTTTTTGTATTTATCAATACCTCCTCTACTTGAATCTTAAAAATATTAAACCTTTTCCTTACGGGGTGGGATAGCATATATCCGAAGGATATATATATATATATATATATATATATATATATATATATATATATGTTCTGGAGATTACCCTCCACGTACAAAATCGCTCTCTCTTTATATATAAGTATGGATAGATAATATAAAGAGGTTAAGAGATGAAATAAAAATACAAAAATAAAAAAAGGATTTTAAGTAAAGAATGTTTTTTTAAAAATAATATTAAAATTTTTTTCAAATAATATTCCTAAAATAATATTCAAATTAATATTACGTTAGTAAAATTTTTTAAAAGAAAAAGGCGTGCAGGAGAACGGCTAGGTTCGAACCCCTATCGTCAGAACAGAAGCCCACCGCGATAGCACCACGCTAAGGATCGTTGAAGACTTCGACACAAAAAGCAGTTGAGGACAGTAGCGGTAACAATGGAGATTGTTAGGATTAAACATAATATATAGCCTATGTCCATCTGGAATAATGTACCTTTCAAGCAGTGAAAGAATTTTTCAAATAGGTGCAGTGGTTCTGGAGATTACCCTCCACGTACAAAATCGCTCTCTCTTTATATATAAGTATAGATAGATAATAGAAAGAGGTTAAGAGTTGAAATAAAAAATAAAAAAGGATTTAAAGTAAAGAATGTTTTTTTAAATATTCAATTTTTTTAAAAATAATATTCTTAAAATAATATTCAAATTAATATTATGTTACTTAATAATTAAAGTTAATTTTTTAAAAGAAAAAGGCGTGCCGGAGAACAGCTAGTTTCGAACCGCTAACGTCAGAACATAAGCCCACCGCGATAGCACCACGTTCAAGTCCTTCAAGTCTTCGTCACAAAAAAGCGTTCAAAGCTTCGTCAAGTCCACGTCAAGAATCCTTCAAGTCTTCGTCACAAAAAAGCGGTAGAGGACAGTAGCGGTAACGATGGAAATTGGTAGGATTATGCCCCTAACTTTATTTCTACTGATCAGATATACATAATATATAGCCTATGTCCATCTGGAATAATGTACCTTTCAAACAGTGAAAGAATTTTTCAAATAGGTGCAGTGGTTCTGGAGATTAACCTCCACGTACAAAGTCACTCTCTCTTTATAAGTATAGATTCCAAAAGGTATCTTTACTTATATAAATGCCTAGATGTAGGTAACCATTCCGAGACGGACTAACATTGCGACGCCATTTTCTAAAATTTTTCTTCAAAAATAATACAGAGGCTGTTCGCACATTTTTTAGACGATTTCGGTAAGCGGTAATAAAAAATCGTTTGCTGCAAAAGAAATAATTGCAATTGTACTATGTTTTTAAAAGTCAAAATTATCGTCTGCGGCTTGAAAGTTTTGTTTTTATTCAAAATGGCGTTTTTAACAAAGCAGTGGTTCGAAGGCTACATTTATGCTCTTTCCGAAGAGAAATATGCATACTCCGTTATCCAAAAACGATGTGAGAGTCATGTTTTTGTGATATCTAAAGCGTCGATAGGTAATATCGTCAACAAGAAAGGAAAAAAAACGTCAAATTGGAGCTCAAGTGGGACAAAAATTCCAAACAAGTATCCAAGGAAAAAACGGACATCTTCGACTATTGCAAAGGTACGTTGTTTAATGTTAAAAGAAAATCCCCCTAGTCAAAGGACAGTTGCAAAATCATTAAAATGCTCGGTGTCCACTGTAAACAAAATGATAAACGTTGATTTAAATCTTAAGAAAGCGAAAAAACGCAATGTGCATCGTCTTCTTCCAAATCATATCGCTGAACGCAGGACACGCTGCAGAATTCTATATGAGAAACACTTATCCAAAGAAAAATGGAAAACAATTGTCACAATAGATGAATCATGGGTGTATTTAAATGATTGCAACAAAAAAAGAGCCATTTATTATCATAAAAGGGGAGAAAAAAATTTAAGTACATGGTTCAAAGAATCGACAGAAAGTTTTTCTAAGGGATTCATGATTGTTGCTGGTTTTTCTTATAATGGCAAGTTAAAAATAAATAGAGTGGAAAAAATGTCAAAATTAACTCCAACTACTATCAGGAACATATTTTATCGCCAATTTTTCTGAATGAAATACCATCGCTTTACCCACAGTGCCATCAATCTGTGAGACTCCATCAGGACAAAGCTAGCAGTCACACATCAAAATCCACTGTAAATTTCCTAAAAGAAATGGAACAAAAAACTGGTATCAAGGCCATACCCGTCACTGATATCCCTACTAAATCTCCCGATGTATCGCCTGTGGATTTTTGTGCTTTGGGACTTTTAAAATCTGCATTATCCAAACGTCGTCCCAAAACCCTTACAGGACTCTGGAAAGCTGTTCAGGAGGAATGGGATAGAATACCTCTTCTGACACTTCAAAAGGCATTATTATCCTGGAAATTGCGGTGTCGAAAGATAGTTCAGAATAAGGGATGTCAAATAGAACATTTAAAACACAAGAATTTTATGTAATTTAGTTTTGTGAATACAATATACATCGTCTATAAAATGTGTGAACAGCCTCTGTACCACAAAAATGACATATTTTGAAAGCCCTTTAAGGGGATGGTGGACCTTTCAAAACGATTTTTGAAATTTTTACCACAGAGATATGAAATTTTGTATATATATTCATTAAAGTATAACAATATTAAACACCTTATAAAATTTTATAAATATTTTAAAAAAAATATTTTATAATTAAAGAATTTAAATTAAATTACCCTTCTTTAAAATGCTCCTTGCGACTCAATTTTAAACTTTTCCCCTTAATTTTGCATTTATATTGCTTATAAATACTTTCTAAACAAAGTTATGTATTTTTTTGTACTTTCGTTGAAGAGTTAATTTTTAGAAAATATTTTTATGCTTGTACTCTGAATTTTCGCGAAATTTTTGTACTTTTCTACACTAAAGTTAAACTTTTATAACCTAAATGACCTCGAATCCTAAAATGGATACATAACTTTATTTTCATGTATAACAGGAATCGTTATTATAAATTTCATAAAATTTCGTCAAAAATTATGACGCGAGGAGCATTTTAAAGACTTGCAAATCTGGAAATTACTTATTTTGAGAAAAAGTCATTTAAAAGAGAATTTTTTATCTACCTTTAATACTTACTAACTCTAAAGCCACCAATTTTTCATTTTTCTTTTCACTACACATTTTAAATGCATTTCATTCCAATATTTACATGCTTTTAAAATATTATTACACCCTCAAAAAAAATTTCCAATTTTTGCTCGATTTTTGTTAATTTGAAAGTCCACCATCCCCTTAAAAAATACGAAAATTTCGAGTGAACACCCTAGCTCAAAACCGTTTAGTTTTTGAAATATCTTCAAATTAAAATATCCATTGAAAAGAATCATTTATTCGATTGAGTCATTCACTTGAATTTCGAATTCATTCATGGTTTTTCATATTCCCTTTAAATAACTACATTTTTAACGTTTAATTTTAATGTTAATTAAATTGTGTTTCACTTTGCACATTGTGTAATTATTATAAATTAATGCCCGCTGTGAGGTGAGTCATTTACTTTTGAAACTATTTAGTTTTGTTTTATTTTATTGTTGTTTACTGCTGTTTAAGTATCGTTTTCAGCAATGCCTGCTGTGTGGCGAGTCATTCACTTTTGAAACAGTTTTGGTTTAGTTTCGATTTAGTTTAGTTTTGTTTTGTTGTTTACTGCTGTTTAAGTACAGTTTGTGTTATTTAATTGGCTAACTTTTTGTATTTTTATTTATTTAATATTGATGCAGAATTTTACCCATACAGAAAAATTATATTTTTCTGGACCCTATATAGCATTATGTACCTGTATTCATCGTAGTATATGTTTAAAATCTTTCTTCATTACATTCAAGAATAGAATCTTCATGTGGGCCAATGTTTGAATACAAGTGCCTCCGCATTGGAAAAAAAAAAAAAAAAAAGAATCTTCATGTTTTGTTTTTTTTGTTTGTTCGTATGATCTCTTATGAGAAGGAAACGCTGATCAACATTCCGTCATTTTTGACGGAGGTTATATAGGGTAGGTAATTCTAAAACTTTACCGGTCCCCCGGACAATGCTGTCCATCAACCATGAGTCACCTGCAGACCAGCCGCTGCGTAGCAAAATCTGTATACGCAGCCGAAGGTTAATTTCATTAATGTTACTTCGGTTAGTCGTGTGTGTGTGTGTGTGGGCAGGGGGGGGGGGGTGATTTAATTTTACTCTGTGAATGGGCTCACACAAATGACAAAAACTTGGTTGCTTTTGCCTTGGGTTACATCGATGACTCAAAATTCTCGTTGTAAATATCGCCATGTTTTGCCTTCAAATGTCCAGATAAATTCGTGGTATTGCCAGAAGTTTTGCCAGAAGAAACGTCGGAAAATCCAAGATGGCCGACCTGGCCCCATCTCCTAGACTATCCCCAAAATGCTTACTTACATGGAACTATGAAAGAATTTCAGTCAAAAATTTTTATATGCAAATAGCTTGTCATTTTAATGTATACATGAATGCATATGCTTTTGCTTTTATATTAACAGATGGCGCCACTTAATAAAAAAATTGAAATAATCAACGTTCCTTGTCATTAAAGATGAAACATTTTATCATTTTAAACGTATAAGAAATAAAACTATATTTGAATAATGAAAACAACTTAATAATATAGCAAAGTAATACTTACGAGCAAACTAAACGGGTACCAGATGGATTTGACGATCTTGAGTTCCACTGCGTATTTGTCATTTCGCAAAATTGCTTGACCCATTTATTGCAATCCGTTAAATTTTGAACGTTACTGCGTACTACGCAGTGGCGTACGCAAAGGGGGGGAGGTTGATGGGGGTTATAATCCCCCCCCATTGGTTCTGATTACATATATTATTTAATTAGGTTTACGCTTTGCACTGATTGCTCAAAACTACTCTTTCATAGTAATAGTCCAGTCAAATTAGATCAAAATGGCTGCGAATCATGCATTAAATGAAGGGGTTGAGATTTTATCAGGAATGTGTAAGGGATGGTCCCCTGAGCAACGCCTAATAAAATCCCCTCGATTTCAGGCGCCGCGAGAGGGGGGGGGGGTGTCCAGAGGTCACTTTTTTCAATTTTTGGCGTTTATCTCGAAAACGGCACGTCGCAAAGAAAAATGTCAGCCCAAAAATTAAAGCTTATAAAATTCCCTTCCAAATGGTATATCCATGTTTGTACCCAAGTGTTACCGTTTTTGAGATATGAGCCGTTGAATATGAAAATTTTTCAAAAACAGTGGTAGCGGTTCAGGTATCTCGTCAAACTTCCTC
This sequence comes from Dolomedes plantarius, assembly GCA_907164885.2. Classification (NCBI taxonomy): domain Eukaryota; kingdom Metazoa; phylum Arthropoda; class Arachnida; order Araneae; family Dolomedidae; genus Dolomedes; species Dolomedes plantarius. The sequence continues at coordinate 216,549,177 of OU015495.1, forward strand.
TTCTAACTCTTTCCCCTTCCATTTCTCAGAAAACTCGTGATAGAGAAAGTTGTAGAGCGAAAAATTTCATTCAAAAATGTATGTGTTATGCTAATTTATCTTCACCAGGTAAATAGTTAGAGCGTTTTGAAGTTTTGGAGTTCTTTTCAACATTTTGCTTGTAAAATGCTCGTTTCTCAAGTTTCGTTTCCATGGTCTGTAACTCTCTTAATCACTTTGTATGCTGTTTAATTAGATACGTATAGTATTCATAACCCATATAAATAATAAATTATGTATACCTGTACGTATAATGCCCATAATATACAGAAGAACACTTGTAGTACAAAGGAGGAAGTAAGAAAACAAACCAAAATGTATAAAAGTTGTTCATATAATCAAAAAATGGTTATCAAAAGTAAGTTCAAACAACAGTTACTTACATTAAATATATTATATACAATTTATTTCATCAACTGCTTTCCTATATATTAAAAGCCGTCAATCTGATACTTTGGAAAAAGTTTCAAACAAGTCAAAGTCTTCACTATCATTTTAGCTTCTGTAGAATGTCCGAATTTTCATGAACTGATTTCCCATAAAGGTGGCATCCCACTATAATGCCCCGATCAAAGTCACTAAGCTCCTTTGACTTACTCATCGTCTCACAAACGCATAAATATAACCTGACAAACCACTACAAATACTTTTATAGATTTCGGTTACGCATCAAATTACGTCACCTGCTAGATCCACTTCTTTAGGGGGGTGTCCGGATACTTTTGGCCGGATAGTTTATAACGTATTATGGAATATTAATGAATTATATAAATTATTAAATTTACTTAATGGGGTCAGTACGAGCAAAGAACAATGAAAGGTACCTGTGGTGATTCAGATCATGCTCATTTGGCGGGGCCTGGAACATGAGCAGGAACATTCGTTCCTCATCTCCAGCAATGTCTCCTGGTGTAGATTTGGAGTCATAAAACACTTTGGCGATGTTTGTTGTTTCATTGGCATACCGCTGGAAACATTGTACTATTGCTGCTTTGCTTTTACCATAAATCGCTGACGTAGTGTCACATCCTGAGAAACTATCGATGCAGAGAATGTACTGGCTGAATGATAAGACCTGAAGATGTTGGGAAGAGTAGAGCCTGTCTTCTGTGTTGCCCCGTCCGGCCTTCATGAAAAACACATTCGTGTCTCGTGGGGTGAGTGCCACAAGTAAGACGAGCAGGTCTTACCTATCTACTATCACCACAGTTGAATGAGAGGTGTTTTGCCACTCACCTCTGACAATACTGCAGTCAGCATATCCTTTGGCTGTAGTAGACTGTATACCTCTTGCACCCACGGCTTGAACTAACATAGTAATGAGCTTGGTTTTGTTCCTTTCATTGGAAAGGAAGTTTTCCTGATGAACAGCAGCCACCATGTTTTTATTGAAGTTAATATCCACTGATGTTTTACTTGATGCTCTCCGATGTTGTTCTTCTCTTTCTGTGGAGTTCGTGTCTTCATAACCATCAAAAACCACAGCTGAACTGTTGCCGTAATGGTTGATTATGTACGATACATATTGATCGCAGATGGAGGCGAAGGTGGTGTTGGTGTTCCACTTTGCTCTATGAAGCAGGAAGTCGTTATCGATTACCGTGAAACTGTTCTTCACATTGATCAGTTGATTAAATTTTGGGAAAGCATCAGACAGTGCTGACCTTTTGATTTTTCTCATTATCCCCTCGGCGAATAGAGACATAGGGTATGGGGCTAACTCGTACGTTAGCAACTCCTCTACATACCCTTCTTTCTTCTTGGTGATCAGAGTTCTTTGAAATTTCATCAGAGGCTCTACCACCACTACCTCATCATTAACTTTGATCATATTGCTCATCGCAGCTAAAGGAACGACTGAGTCCTTCGTGGATTGTTTCACTTCTAAGAAATTCATTCCAAACAAAAGTGCTCATTGTGCGGGTTCCAAGGACTGCTAGCAGTTGACGTTACTTGTTCCAATTACATCTAAGTGAACTACATATTGCTCTAGCTGTGCTAGCTCCCCCAACCCATTTCGCCAACACCGAATCACTAAAGCCTCGTCCACGTGTTAATTCTCCTTCACTCTTCCTGTCACACATAAGTGTCACCACAATTGCCATGTCAGACCACACACCAGCCATTGGTGTTCCAGTTCTGTTGACAGTGAAGTATCCACGATCAATAAAATCCTGTTTAAGTTGAAGGTAGCGAGTTGTTAGTCCCAGCATGTGTTGTACATATAGGTGAGTACACTTTGCATAATGAAAATGCCCGCTGGCATGGAAGAAAGGTATCATCAGTTGGGCACATGTCATATGATCTTCCCAGTTGCGCTGTGCTGCAATAAATTTTTCCATCAACACTACCATTTCAAAGTATTGGACCCAGAAAGCTGCTGTTGGCCCATAACCTTTGAGACGTGACAATTCGTTGCTCAATTTCCACTGAATGCTGGCAAGGGAGGTATTTGTGGAAATGTGTTGTGGAGTAATTTATACTGAGGTCAGAAGTAACTGAACTACTTCTTCTTTTTCATATGGTGTGGTATATAAATTTTCCAAAATGATCTGAGTTAAAGTGACACTTTTATACATTTTGGTTTGTTTTCTTACTTCCTCCTTTGTACTACAAGCGATCTTTTGTATATTATGAGATATAAATTATACGTACAGGTATACATAATTTATTATTTATATGGGTTATAAATACTATACGTATCTAATTAAACAGCATACAAAGTGATTAAGAGAGTTACTGACCTTGGAAACGAAACTTGAGTGACGAGCCTTTTACTAGCAAAATGTTGAAAAGTACCCCTAAACTTCAAAACGCTCTAACTATTTACCTGGTGAAGATAAATTACCATAACTACATACATTTTTGAAGGAAATATTTCGCTCTACAACTTTCTCTATCACGAGTTTTCTGAGAAATGGAAGGGGAAAGAGTTAGAAGAGGAAGTTTGACGAGATACCTGAACCGCTACCACTGTTTTTGAAAACATTTCATATTCAACGGCTCATATCTCGAAAACGGTAACACTTGGGCTCTAAGTTAGCACCTATCCTTTTTAATATTTTTATTAATGATATTCCTAACTCTCCATTCACTACACTAGCCATGTTTGCGGATGACACGGCAATACTAGCTAAGCATCAAAATGTTAAATATATGCACAAGTTCCTACAAAGACATATTGGAATTCTTGAACGATGATTCGAACGGTGGAGGCTCAAGTTAAGTCCTTCAAAATCTAAAGCTTTTTTTCAGTTACAATAGAATTCCACCTCCTCCGGGCACAGTATGCGATCAACTGGTTCACTTTGAGAGAGAGGGTAAATACCTAGGAATTTACCTCGATAGTCGACTGACGTGGAAGAAAAATATTGAACATAACATTAGAAACATTTTTAAAGCCCGTAAGGATATCAGTATGCGGTCACAGTATGCGATCAACTGGTTCACTTTGAGAGAGAGGACAAATACCTAGGAATTTACCTCGATAATCGACTGACGTGGAAGAAAAATATTGAACATAACATTAGAAATTTTTTTTAAGCCCGTAAGGATATCTCCCACCTGCTGCACCAGAATCAAAAGGGTTTAGATAACAAAGTACTCTTGTATAAAACCGTACTGCGTCCCATCCTGTTGTACGCCGTTCCTGTTTGGGGCTCAGCGGCTGACACCCATATCCAGCGATTGCAGACAATTCAAAATAAACACTCCGCGGTATTAGGAAGGCGCCCTGGTATCTTAAAAACGTACTTATTCACAGGGATCTGAGAATCGAACCCATTCGGCAATACATTAAAGATCTCGCATCTAACTTCTACAATAGATTATATTCAATAGACAACGAAGAAATAGCTAACCTCCCCGACTACGACCCAAGGGAATGCTATAGGCGTCCTAAGGCCACTTTGATTATTCACCCTGGTCTCCTTCCCCTTTCTTAACTCTCCCTTCAACCTCTTCTAAATTTTAATTTACATTTGCCGTTGCTTCTGGTTCTGACCTGCGTTTTTTTGATGGATCGACCTCAAGACTATCCTTACTAATTTTTGCTTAATCGTCTGCTACCGTAATTTTTTTTAATAAAACCTGCCACATTATTTACTTATTTATTTTTTGCTAGTATTAGTATTATTTATTTTTATTTATTTATTTATTATTATTCTAACTTTCAAGTCAACACTTTTCTTTTAATCCTGAGAACTGAAATATAGCCACAAAAAATTATCCATACCGAGGATATGGAGCCCTGCTCTCTGGTGCCTCATTAATGTACCATGTCTATGTCTATGTCTACGGTAACACTTGGGTACAAACATGGATATACCATTTGGAAGAGAATTTTATAAGCTTTAATTTTTGCGTTTGACAATTTTCTGTGCCACACCCTGTTTTCGAGATAAACGCCGAAAACTGAAAAAAGTGACCTTTGGACCCCCACCCCCCCGCGGCGCCTGAAATCGAGGGGACTTTATTAGGCGTTGTTCAGGCGACCAACTCCTACACATTCCTGAAAAAATCTCAACCCCTTCATTTAATGCGAAATGAAAACCTAATTTGACTGGACTATAACACCCCCCTTTGAAAATTTCTGCGTACGCTACTGGTACTACGATACTATTATTTGAAATAGATTCTATTTCGTTCAAAAATAGTGATGGAAGTTTTGATTGTTGAAGAATAGACATCATTCTTGAAAAATAGATTTCATAAGCAACAGTTCACCAAATTAATACACAAATACCGATGTAAACTCAACTGACCAATCAGCAGCCGCCAAACGATGTAAAGGCGTGAATTCATGTAAGGAATGGTAATATGCGTCCCGGTCTAAGCAGCAATTTCCCTCGTCTGGGAAAAGATTGCTCCCGACCAACAAAACTCCAATGGACAATCTTTTAACACTTTAACAATATTGTTTCAAGTCAGTTTAGAACAGCTTCAAATACTCGTGCTGACTCAAGCCAACAAGGTCTGTCTAGCTTATTAAAGACTAGCCGGTCGGTTTAGGGACCAGTTCCCTTCAGCAATCATTATCAGAGAATGGAAACACTAAAAAAACAACGAATAAAAGTATTTAAATTTTGTGGTAGAACAATAAATAGCGCTATGTATGTGTCACACTCGATACAGCTCATACTGTATCACTCTCGTGGCGCCATCTAGCGGACCTTGTCGCAAATAGAACCAAATATTGCATAAAAAATTGAATAAAATTTTTTCTAGAATAAAGTTTAAAATTCGGGCTTCGAGATGCTCATACAAATGAACGATAACATAATAAATGCAACAATTTACTTAAGAAATAATAACAAATGCGATTAATTCTTCGAAATGTCTGTGATTCACGCTTTATTTACGGATATATATCGGATAGCGGTGGAGTCTGCTTTTAGAATTAAAATATCGGTAAAACTATTAAAGCAACAGAATAACTGTAAGCAGAAAAAATTATCAGTTTTCAAAGCTCTTTCCAAATATGTAAGATTTATGTAATTTCATGAGAAAAAAATTCACCGATTTTCGACCAAAATGGCCGCCAAAATCGTGCCATATCAAGAGGGGTGATTTTCGGAAATGTAACAGCTTCCATTTACTGTTGTCACCCTTCAAAATTGTTGGTTTTTTATTAATTAAAAATTAACGGTAATAAAATTTAAAATTCGGGCTTCGAGGTGCACTACCCGTGTGCCAAATTTAATAGTTGTAAGTTTTATAGATTCATCTCGACGCAGCACACATATAACATGGACACCCGGAGGTGACAGACAGAATCCAACCTTGCTTTATTAATATAGATGAATCAAAACTAAATGTAAAAGTTAGATCACAAAAACGAAGGAATCAAATTTGGGGTTCCCATTTCGTATTCAAATTTTGCATAGTTCATTAAATTTGCTGCTCACAGAGATGCAGTGGTCAGCATTCTGAGCTGCCACACAGTGGAACAATGTCGACTCACCTATGTGGTGCTCTCAAAATATAGAAGCCAACAAATCGCGGTGAATAACAAAACGAAAATGTCTCTACATTAGACTAATATATATACACTGTCGAACCTCCATATATCGAAGTAGCAAAATGCCGAAAAAAAATTCGATAAATAGAATTGATCTTAGTTTGATCATAATTCTCCTAAAACATTAAAATTAAAGCTAATTTTCATATACAAAATTCCATATCTAATTTATATGGGAATCACATTAAATGAAAGTTAATAACTAAAAAATGAATTAATGAAAGATTTATTGAGTACTATATACCTTTAAAAAAAAAAAAAAAATCCAGACAGTGGTTACAGTGATCACAGTTACATTCTTTTTTAAAAAAAACTACAAATATCTTGCCGAACAGCCAGTTTGGTAGAAAGTTCATCAAAGAAATGCTCGCATTTATTCAGTCCACTAAAAACTTCATCAGGGACATTTTCCACGAATTGAAGTCCACGATGTATTGTTTCAAATGCCAAAAATTGGGAGATTTTATTCTAAAGTGGAATAAAAACTCCCAATATGTCATGAAAAATTTTTTCTATATATAGAAACAGTTTTTCTATGTTATGAACATGGAGATTTGCTAAGAGTTTGATATATGGAGGTTCAACTGTATATATATATATATATATATATATATATATATATATATTAAATTTTGAATAAATAAATGCATTTTGGGAGGAATAGGCATGTTCACTATATACAAACTAAAGAAATTTTATGAGGCATCAGACCAACTTAAAGGAACCAACAGCAAAAACCATATCTGATTATCTTTATTCGTAGCAAAAGAATTCTCTCATCTCATTGTACAGTAAAGTATGCATTTAATTGCAAAGATGCAAAATAAACATTGCATAATGGAAACTTCAAATTAAAAATACATTTCATTCCATTTTAAAATTCAAATTAAATTAATAAATTGAAAACTTTTCTGAAAAGTACATCATCCGGGAGAAAATATAAATATTTCAAAACTGCTAAAATAAAAAACTGTTTAAAGTGTTAACACAGAAGTGTCAAAAAGGTTCACTAAATCTCTTAAATAGAAAAATATAATCTATGTATCCCACCAGACAAGACTTCAGCTAAATTATTCAGAAAAAAAAAAAAAAAGAAAACAGTCTCTGAATATCATTAAGAACAACGTGAATGAATTTCCTTTAAAAATGAGATACGAACAGAAAATAAAACTACACATTACATACGAAATCACATCTATTTTGTTTAGCATTTTTCATTCATCTTAGACTGTAAAGAGGAAAAAGTTATCGTATCAAAATGTTTTCAGAAAAATATACATAAGATTTTTCAAAATTAATTCTTTTACATCAAAGGTGACAAAACACCACAGTTTAACTTATTACATACAGACTTGACTTTCCAAACACATACGTAAAAAAAGCACACACACGAGAAAGAAATGTAAACAATATTTTTGGACATTCTTAAGTAAAAACACATTCAATTGAACAGTCATTACGACTCAATTTAACATTTTGGTACATTCAAAATAATTTATGCTTTCTACCATTAAAAAATAAATAAATACTTTTTTTTCTCTAAATCTCCAAACAAATTTAGATATAGTATTGGACGAAGGAATTAAGTATTACCAATTACAATGCTGGAAACAGATAAAGCTTTTATAGTAAGTAACAACATATATAAGTGTCGGAGCATTCTTTAGTAAAAATACCCAAGATTATAACGCAAAATGGATACTTACATATTAACGCCACCGCAGCTGAAGTTGGGCTAATGCGCCATATATATATATATATATATATATATATATATAAGTGTTTTGATTTTAAATAAAGAGTTTTATTTTATGATTTGTCGCAAAAATTTTAGGTGTAGATTGGCGGCACTTAAAATCCGCCAAATCTGTTGCTGCGGTGGCGTTAATACGTAAGTACCCAAATTCTTTACCATAGAAGATAAACAACTTTTTCTTACATCTTGAGGGGAATAAAATAGAAATATTTTGTGTCGTTACCGCATTCAAGGTCTTCGACAATGAGACAGAAAGTCAGTTCAAACTAATTGTTGGAGACAAAAAAATTACCTACCACTCTTGTTGTATATTTAAAATCTTATGAAAGAGACTTCAAAAGTAATTAAAGACATATTTTTATAGATTTTATTTTCCTTAATATAGTCAGACCTCTGTTTAACGAACCTCTATTTTGCGAACTTTTCCTTGGAACCAAGAACATTTTGTGAATTTCTTCGTAAAATAACCTCCAAATAGCGAAGTGTTTAACGAACTTTTTCTTTTGATCCAATATTATTTTTTCTCAATATTTCTCAAAATATTTCTGAACATTTCAAACTTATTATTCATTTTAACACATTAACTTTCTTAACACATTTAACACATTCCGACGTGGGTTCCAGTTTGAAGAAAATACACCTGAAGGGGTTTTTGGTGACATTGCAAAGATGAGAGACGTATTATGAGAGAAATCACTTTTTCAAACAAAAAACTCAGACAAAATTAACAGACTTTATCAGTAATTAAATTTAAGGACGCATGTTGTAATGTATGCTTAAAATTACTTCTTATAATAAATGCAATAATGTCGTTAAAATTCATTAATTTTAATATAATTTCTTAAATTGAAAATACAGTGTATTCCCAGAAAATGTTTTGATTTTTTCTTGTTTTCCTTGCAGATTTCTGTTTGATGGGTAACACATATTAAAACAAATAGACATTAACTTACAAAATAAAGGTGTGATCAATTACTTTTATTAATAATACTTAGTGTTTATGAATTTAAAATCTGTTTTGTTAGTTTAAAGTTTTTTAAAAGGTGAATCTCTATTTAACAAATTTTCCATATAACGAACTTTTTTTCGGAATTTAGCAACTTTGTTAAATAGAGGTCCGACTGTAAATGAAATGAAAGTCAACATAATGAATGGCGAGATCATTTTGAATGCAAAATATGCCCGAGAAGACATTATGTGTCAAAAATGAGTAAAATAGAATTAAATTAATTTTAAAACTAACATGCATAAATAATACAAAATAAAAAACCTCAAGGCAGTCTATTAGATTAATAAAAAGACTCTAAGGAAGGCAACTTTCATGTTCAGATAATCACTACGGTGGTATGTATAAGCCACCACTTTGATCTCCCCTTCAAAATAAAGCATTCGATTAAAAATGCTAATTCTGTATTTTCCAACACGTCATTCTTCAACAGGACATTACAGATTAAATTCATCGAGAAAACATTCTAAAATAAAATCAATAAAATGTCGAAATAAATTATCCTACTTTTTTGAGATGATCTACCACCAAAATACACACATACTGACAACAGACCTGCCAACCTCAGTAAGAACAAAATCCTGCAATATTCTACCGTGCAGAAAATAATCGACATGATGCAAAACAGCATAGTAAAAAATTATAATAAAAGAATTATAATGTATACTTATTTATTGTTTAGAGGATCTCTTTGCTAATAGTTAAAAATTCATTGTGAAATTGTTCTTCATAACAGTGTCCTTGTGGGTTTGATTAGCATATTAGCAAATTTTCTAAGGTTTCCCTTGACTTAGATGACCTGAACTGAGTAGATATTTTTGTTATGCAACTAAAAATCCTCTCACACTCTTGCATTACTGCGAGGGATTGTTAAAACCAGCGTTATTTTTTTTTAAGTTTCGGAATCTGGTAATAATAGTGTCCATTCCGGAAACCCGGAAGATGCATTAAAAATCCGGCATTGCTGGGATTAAATCCGGAAAGTTGGCAGGTCTGTGACAGTTAACAAATAGGAGGCCACAAGTCTCATTTCATTTCTTCCCACAGTGACATCTATTCCATTTTACAGAAAATATTAAAACCAGAATTTTATTTCATACATTAAGGGGGTCCAGGACACAAAATTGTTCGAAAAAAAATTTATTGCATTAAAAATTTCTGTGTTCTTTTACACTTAAAATGACATTTAAATAATGTTTCTATCTTAATTAGAACAGGAGAAATAATAATTTTTTTTTTGCAACATTCTAATAGTAGCCAATCGTTTAAACCTGTAAGTGCATTTTTCTGCATGATGGGTTTTTCCCCCATTTCTCGTATTTAAATTGTTATAAGTTAAGAACATTTAAAGATAAATGGTTGAAACTTGCATCATGTCTTTTTCAACTATTTTACTTTAATTTTGATTCAGCAAATTTGAAAAAAATATTTACTTTTGAAAATATGATTTTTTAAACATAAGTTACATAATTTTTTTTGTAATTTTTCATCTAAATATTTTTAATTTTTTTAGAAATTAATATTTTAAAAAATGGTGAATCAAAATTAAAACATATATATTTCCGTTTAATTAAATGAAAAAATTTTGAAATTCGACAAATAATATTTCGAGTTATAATGATTTTAAATTACCCCACTTTTATTAAAAATTTTAAATTTTTTAAAAGCTTTTTGAGAAGTTTTATGATGTAATTTTGTTTACAAATTATATGGTTAACCATTACAAAAAAAATTCAAAATTTTAACTCAATAAATAAAAAAAAATTTAAAATGTGTCCCAGACCCCCTTAAGTTGGGGATCTGGTGAACATTATCTGAAATAATATCTTATATTGCTCATAACAGCTATAGAAGTTACTTGACAATTTTATTCATTACGAAATTAAACATACATTTAAAAATAAATTATTCAATTGTGCAATATATGTACATTTTAAATAAGACTGACAATATACACTTACAATTCAAGTTTTCGATTCAAAATGTATTTATCTCTATGTAGTAAAGCTTGCAGCAAAGTCCAATTAAATGAATAGTGAAATAAAAATGCACATTTCGCTTCCAAATAATACTGTAATGGCAGTGCAGAGCACAAGCTGCTTGGGTGCGGACGGAGCCTATCACAGATTAATATCCCATGATGACTATCTTGTGCTTTCTTCATGATGACTAGTGATCAAAAAATAGAGTAACCATGATATGTTCATTATTTTTTCTTGATATTCTTGCACACCCAATCGAGGCCATCCTGTCAAAATAAACAGCATACTCTTTAGAAGTGTACAGTGGGCAACAGAAATGGTACTTTTCCGTTAGCGGGGCACATTTGGCGTTTGCCCTAACAAGTATCACCACTGGCGAGAATGCAAAGTCCCCAACCTAACAACCCTAAAAAAAAAGACTAATAGGTAATAGATAGGCTAAATTTTGAAAAAGCAGTATCACACACAAAACATTAGAAGAAGATATGAATGCTGTGAGAGAACATGATTAAGAAGTTCAGAGACCCAGTTTAATAACCCCGGAATTCACATGAATAAAACCTGCAAATTAATTAACCCCAAACTGTACTTGTGTTCCTTCACAATTGTGGTGAAGCACCAAATGTAGCTGTAATAAACATTGTGGAAGGTCAGCCACCGTTTGCAATCATATTATCTGAATTTCTGACAAAAAAAGGTTGCATTTGAAGACATCTTGAAGGGCATTCAAGATTTTCAGCCATTTAACACTTATATATATATATTGTTCATTCACACACACGCATCACATGAGTTACAAATAATTAAACAAAATAGCTAAAAATGCGACTTAAGAATCATATTTGGTGATATATCACTTGCACCCGGCTAACAGAGAAAGTACCACAGAAATAAATACCATCTTAACACATCCGAGCAATATCACCTACAACCAAGTCAAAATTCTTTCAAAAAACATTTCAAACCATAACAGGTTGTTTTTGACAACCAGCATGGTCGCTTTTAGTTTTATATTTTCTTTAGCAAAACAACTCAACTGAAAGTAACAAATGTAAGGACAAATGCAGCACACAACCGGATATGTTTATACAAAGGGCATAAACACATCCAGATTCACATTATGTGGTAATTTTGCATGTCACAGCCGATTCTACCGAGATATTATACAAGATTGCTTATTGATTTTGTACTTTTAAATAGGTAGGCTATTTTAAGCATGATAGCTTAGTACTTCAATGCTTTATTTGACACAAAAACTTTTTGGTACTTACGTATTAACGCCACTGCAGCTGAAGTTGCGCTAATGCGCCAATATATATATATATATATATATATACACACACACACACACACACACATATATTCACTTTCTAAGAATAGTTAATAACATTATTAGTGTTTAAAATAATATTAATCAAAATATACTACTATTGTTTAGTTATTGTTGTTACATAAATTGTTCTATTCTCTTAAGCTTTTTACTAAGCTAATATGTAGGTTCAATTGAACCTATACTTTCTTAATATGAGTTATAATAAAACATTTCTAGCGACTGGCAATTTGGCATATCATTCTAATGATGTCAATGCTCGGTACATTGATACTTATTGGGGTATCAATGGATCGTCATACAGTTACCAATCAACTTCATCCTCTTTCTCTGTGCCCTCTCCATGCTATAATGTCAGGCAAAAGGTGTTGGTTTTTGATAAATGCACTAATAAGCTATGTAAAACTTGTCCCCTTGCAGATAATTCACAAATACAAGTAAATTCAAAAAAACAAAATTTCTGCAAAACTTATAATTGTATATACAAACTAACTTGTAATTGTTGCCATATGGAATATATAGGACAAACTTCTAATCCTCTACATATTAGAATAAATTTACACCGTTCTAATATAAAAAAATATAATACGCTAAATAGTCATCCACTTAACATTGAATTTGATCACTTCAAAAAACATAATTTTGAAAATATTGTAATCTCCATACTAGATATAATTCAATCACCCTCTGAAAGGTTATATTATGAAAATATATATATGTGCAAAAACATAAATCTCTCTTTCCATATGGCCTTAATTAAATGTTTAAACAAAAAAATATAGTTAAATTTAATTTTACTGATGTGTCAGCTCAACCTATTTACCCTTATCTAATTGAAGATACACAGTCCTCAAAAAGAACTAA
>OU015495.1:216567172-216577172 GCA_907164885.2 Dolomedes plantarius
TTTAATTTAATTGAATGAATATAATTACTTTCAATGCCTCTCCAGTCAAAGCAGAGCATGCTTGAATTTGCCAAGAACGATCTCTAATTGCTGGCAGGTTTAAACCATCTGCGAGCTCACTTGCAGGGGCAGCGTTGAACAAATCTTGTTTGTTTGCAAAAACAAGTAACGGAACACCGGCTAATTTCTCTTCTGCTAGTAACTCTGCCAACTCCTAAAGGGAGAGAAAAATTTACGAGATGTCACTTTATTATCCAGATGAAACAATGAATAATTACAAGATAAAAAGACTTTTTATATACCATGTTTTAAAATTTTCTGTTGAATCTAGCATGTGGGCATAAATAAAAATTATCCCATTGTAATGAAAATGTGATATGCTTGGTTCACTATTACGTTAATAGATGACGCCTGTAGCGCATTTACTTTTGGCTCCAGACGCTTCTCATATTTTTACGTAATGGATTTTAAAATATGGAGTAAAGATGGCTAAAAGTATTAAAATAATGCATTGTCATCATGTTCCGAGCTATTCTAAAAGTTTCAAATGTCTAGCTAGTCGGGAAGTTAGTTAAAAATTGATTGCAAGATTTGTACCAGACAAACACACACGTACACAAACAAGAAAGCAAGTTAATAAAAACATGGTAATAAAAATAAAATCAACTTTTTAGATAAATAGAACCTTGTTATACAGATGTCACACAAAAATCGCCGAAAGAGTCATTTCACGTCAGTGAACAGTTTGTAACATAGAAAATCTTATTCATGACAATATTTAAGCTGTACATGTCTCAAAATATGTTGAACAATATAGAATACAAAAGGTTAGTAGCAATTGTAAAAGTAAAATTCAGCAAATTACAATTTATCTTTAAATGAATATGAATAAAAAAACATTTTAAAATTTATAGTATGTACTCTTTAAATTGAAAGAAAATCCTTAAAAGTTATAAATGGTGATAAGAAAATATACATTCGAGGGAAAATATATTTGTTGTTAAAACAAAAGATACTAGACGTCACTATTAACCAAGATTGGAGTATGTATGTATATACATATATATATATATCTACATATATATATATATATATATATATATATATATATATATATCCACATTTGTATATATAAGAGGATATCTTTTTATGTTACAATCATCTTAGTGCTTTTAATTTTTTTTTTTCCCCTAATGGTAAGAATTACAGGACAACAGATATCAAAAAGACAAAAATACAAGAACAAACATAAATAATGCTTTTAATATGTAAAACATATTAGATGGAAAACTTCTGTTTTGTGATCCCTCCAGATTAAAAGAAGAATAGAAAATATTTAACGTACCACTCCAGTCTCTTCAAATCTTTTTCTATCTGCACTATCGATCACATATATCTATAAATAGAAAATCATTTTTTAAACTCGGAGAAAACATTCAAGCCATTTCTCTTCTGCAACACTACGACTTATGGAAATCAATGAAATTCGATAACCAAATCGAAAGAGAGCAAAAAAAATATAAATCTGAATTTCAGAAAACATGTCTATATTTACCAAAACATCTGTATTCTCAAAGTAATTCCTCCAGTAAGGCCTAATTTTCCTCTGACCACCAATGTCCCAGACATTTAATTTAAATCCTTCTGACTGGACACTTTTAATATTAAAGCCCTGTAAGGTACGAAGATTCATAAAGATATCGACTTCATAAACTATCGTATTTAGATTAAACTGGAAATACTGATAAACTATTCAAATACATAAAGTTGAAATAATATGTATAATAAAAGCATTATATATCAAATCATAACAAATTAGAAGGTTTACTAAGGATTAATATGAAAGAAAGAGGATATCAAAATTACTTTTCTGTAGAAGAAAGCAGTTTTAGAGTATTAAACCGTGTATTTTCTCAGAAAATACATGACAAATTACTTGTGCAAAACACGATTTAATCAACACTAGGAAAAAAAGTTCTTGCACTAAATTTTGAATTTATAACATTCATATTTCTCTTTTAGGGGGGTGGGGGAGGGGGTTAAAAGATAGATTAAAAGCTTTTCTGTAATCTAATAGCATTAATTAATATAAAACTGATATCGGAACAGAATATTTTAACGTTGATATAATTTAAAAACCATATACGTACATTCGAATTTTTATCTCTATCAGTTTTGATCACAGTTTAGCCTTTCAAATTTAAAACATTGTTTGATGGATAAACGTGCATAGCTATACATCAAATACATTTGAAAAATTTATGTCCATCCTAATTGCCACCTGAAGAGATAGCTGATGCAACCTAAAGAGGAGCATCCACTATCAGATTCAGTAGCCAGCTATTCAATTCTGATATATAAAATAAACAATTTTAATTATAAACTAAATGTGAGAAATACGGGCAATGATTTCAAGATAATATTTCAGTAAAGTAATTTCAACAGATATAATATCAAATAACACCCTTCGATCCTAAATGTAGGCAATTTTGGCTCAGAATGCTCTAGGACAGAAGTATATTTTTGATAAAAGTTATAAGTGAATGAGAATATTTTAAGGAAAAAATTAAATTATCCAGAAAAAAAAATAAATAAAAACTGACACAGCTATAAATCTTCAAATATACTCTTTGTAATCCTTTTATATAATATAACTAGTTTTTTAAACAATAATATATCATTTGGCTTTACAATAAAAAATTTAGTCGTAAATTTTTGTCGGTAGATTTTAAAATTACCTTTAAAATTTCGACCGAATCTTAAAGTAATGTTTAATTGTATCAAAATTGTAAAGACCAAAATAAATTGATAAAGTTATAAATACCTGTGTCGGAGTAATATGAGTGACATCTTCCGATGCAAGTTTTTTTAAAATTGTAGTTTTGCCAGCATTATCTAAACCCAGAAGAAGAATTCTCAGTTCCCGATCTGGTGCAGATTTCAGTTTACGAAGCAAAGAGAGTAAACCCTATAAAAATATGCAAAAAATATTAATAACACAATCATATATAATTTTTTCGTCATACAATTCAGTCGAAACCAACGACATTACAATATTATTTAACTGAAAGCTATAAATCAAACAATTAAAATCTTTCTGTACATATTCCAACAAAATTATAAAATTTACCATCCTGCAGAGACTGAACTTCGGTAAGTGCAAAACTGATCACAGATATAAAAAAAAAAACCAAAACCCCCATAGGGCTACGCTGCCGGCTCGTCGGTCGCATAGAGGCGTGCTTTCTCTAAGCAACACCTTCAGATGAATAGACTTGCGCCCATACTCATGACGTCATGAATACTCCCTCCTGAAGTAGATTTTCGCAAGAAGTAGCGTCAGGTAGCATTTATTTTTCGGAAAATATTTTTTTCCTCTCTTTCCCCTGAAAGTGAAAAGCTTATTATTTACTTACCCTAAATCCCTTATTATTTACTTTCTGAAATAAAGCATTGAACATAAGTGGAGTAAATTGACAGACGAAACCGACTGCGATATTTAAACAACAGATAAGATCCTCACAAAGGCTGAATTACTGCATAACTGCAAATTTCGATGTTAAGTTAAAGCAAATAACGGTGTAAAATTTATGCTACAGTAAAATTACTTCATACAGAAAAGTTTAGAGGAACAAAAATGCGTGTCTAACTTATATGCATGGAAGTAATTTAACGAACTCATTTTGTTTATTAGTTATAAGAATCATAGATTATTCCAATGTGTGCCTGAACAATAGCACTTTTTCGACTATACTTCTTTCGTAAATTTTTTACTATAATTACAATTACATACAACTAGTGGTGGGATTCAGCCGGTTCGCACCGGTTCTGCGAACCATTTGCAAATTCGCCATTTTCCAATTTGGAGACTAGAACTAATCGCTCCCATGTTAACGTCCATAGGGGAAAATTTCGAGGATTTTTTACTTGAAAGGCAATATTTTTTCACTCTTAAAACCTATTGAAATGTATGCCGAAGAACATTAACTTAATTTTAAAAATACTTTTAACCGTGTTCCAAACGCAATATTTAAAGGAAATTGAAAGGTTTCTTTGGAAATCGGTTGTTTTACGCTTTGTGCGCAAACATTTGGCACAGAGTTGGCGGATTTTCACCAAGTGCGAATGCCTTTGTACATTTCAGATTTATCTCTGGTTTGGTGATATCTCACCGATATCTTTAGTTGCTACCAGAATCATGCATGTGCATATTTTTATTTCCTTTCATGTCCCAGTAACTAAACAGCAAAGAAAAAGGTTTGCTGGTTTATGTCAGCCCTACTCTTTCTCGTATTTGTGTTTTGCGTGGCACTAAATATAAATACCTGCTTGTCATAGCATTTATATTTTAAATTTAATCTATATATATATATGTATAACATTTCCGTAACTGACTCACTGACTGACTGACATACAACGTACAGACCAAACCGCTGGACCTAAAGAGCTGAAATTTTGCATGGCGATTCTGCAGGGGTGCACTAAGAGATTTTTGAAAAATTCTTCTTAGATTTTTTAAGGGCCTGTTCACATAGGAGTCCGTTGCGTTGCGTTAAGGAAAAGATGACGTTGAGATCATATGTCTCAAAACGATTAGCAATGAAATTTTTAACGCCTATGATTGGTTTATTTTCGTCTCAACGTTATCTATTCCTTAACGCAACACAACAGACTCCTGTGTGAACAGGCCCCAAGGGAAAGATGACGTTGAGACGAAAATAAACCAATCATAGGCGTTAAAAATTTCATTGCTAATCGTTTGGAGGTTTGTCATTGGTTAAATATATTTCAATACTTTAACGCTCCGCAACGGACTCCTATGGGAACAGGCCCTTTGGCTGTCAAAAATTTGAGCGCAATTCTTATCAGAAAATCTATAGCTGCAATAAGCACTGGTAAAATTTCTTCCGAGTGTGAACCAGTTTATATTGCAATCCGTATTTGCACAAATAGAATGGTTTTCTACGGTCATCTGGCTATGTCCAGCTGTTTGAGCAGGTGTTTCATCAAGAAATAAGAAAGGAATGTGAATGCACTGCGAACTCGGTGAAACACTGGTAGGGATTGGACCGTCGTCCTGTTTTTAGGACACCTAGTAAATACACACAAAATCAGTGGCGCACCCAGGGGGGGGCCCAGGGGGTCCTGTCCCCCCAAAGAAGTAGAAATATTGAATTTGCATTATAAATATTTTTATTCGTTCATCTCGGCCCCCCCCCCATGCATTATAAATATTTTTATCCATTCATCTCGGCCGCCCCCCAAGAAAAAATCCTGGGTGCGCCACTGCACAAAATACATGCGTAAAATATTTTTTGAGCAAATATTTTTGGGTACATTAATAGTACTGTTTCTGCAGTACAAAAACCTCTACGATGTTTCCCATAAAATAAATTAATAATGCTAAAATTACAGATTAAGAAATGGCAATTTTTAAAATGTTTTTTAAAATACATGTTGTTAATTAAATTAAATTTGTTTGCTTTTTTTGTATGTTACACATATGTCTGCTTAAGATGTCGTGGTAAAACTGACCCAGAAAATGTTTATTGCTTTTTTTTAAAACGAAGTTTTATTAGCTGTTCTATAGGGCAGTGTCTCGCAGCATGTCACATCTCAACTCTTGCAGATTTTACTTCTTGTTTGGCGAGGAGTGGCAAAACATTGCATAATTTAACATGGCGTTCAATGAGCATTCTTACAGCTTGTTGAATAAAATGCTCTCAGATTACGCAAAGTCTTTAGATACGGTATCTAAACAAAGGTATATCACTAAATGAAACATTCAGGTATAGCCGGGAAAGGTTTATTCAGTTTATGACCCGTATTTATTGACAGAGGAAGACTGGAGTTACGATACAAGACGCTGGCCTCAGGCCCAGATTTACGCATGGGCAAGTGGGGCACTTGCCCAGGGCCCCCAAAATTATGGGGCCCCCTAATTTAGTATAAAGTTGTACATAGTTTTGAGAATTTGTTTTTTGGTTAATATAGTAAAGGGGTGCAGTGGCGGATACAGAAAAAAAACCCTGGGTGGAGCACAGTGCACCCACTATAGTGAAAGCATGCTTACGTCCATAAGCGTTTCTGGTTTAATTTTTTTTGGGTGGGTGGGTGGGAGGGGGGAGTTGTAATAACTCCAGACTGATTTATTTTGAATTTCAAAAGAAAATTTCATGAATTTATTCATTAACATTAAAAAGTAAATTAATTAATTAACACTTCTTATTAATATTCATTATTTTCTACAAATTTTTGACTTGTCGGTCGAAATTTTTTTTGAATTTCTGGTCCCGATTTAAGGGAGGCCTGGGTGAGTGTCCCACATGTTCATGTGAAAATCTTGTCCTGAGGAGGGGGGACATGCCCCCCTCTGGATCTGTCCTTGAAGGGGGCCCCCAAAGTCTGCTTTGCCCAGGGCCCCATTGTGTCAAAGTCGGGCCCTGGCTGGCCTGAAGTAACTTATCCTGATATCTATACATATCTCAACATAATAATAACCATTCTCAACGAAAGAATGATTATATTCTCTTAAACCTTGCGAAATATTGAAAAAAGTGTTAAAATACCTGTTACATACAACTAATAGGAGGAATTTTATAAATAAACGTAATTATTTAACTCAAAAGGAAGGTATCGTCCAAAAACACATGCAAACGCATAGGAACGGCTTCTGTTTTCTGCCACCCGATAATCACGTGTTCTATAGTAGATGAAAACTGACGTAGCCAGTGACGTTCGACGTTTCGCCTTATTCATAGGCCCACTATGAGTAAGGGCCTGTTCACATAGGAGTCCTTTGCGTAGCGTTAAGGGAAAGATGACGTTAAGACGAAAATAAACCAATCATAGGCCTCCAAACGATTAGCAATGAAATTTTTAACGCCTATGATTGGTTTATTTTCGTCTCAACGTCATCTTTCCCTTAACGCAACGCAACGGACTCCTATGTGAACAGGCCCTAAATGAGTCCTGACTGGAATTTATTTGTGATTATTGATAGAAAATGCTGCTTTTCTTTTTAAAGTCTGTTATGTATGATGTATTATTCAAACTTATCTGTAAACAAAAATTTTCTTATATTACTATGTGTGTGTTAGTGTTTTGGTTAATCAGTAGTATTTCTCGCAATGTTTTTTCTATAAAAGATTTCCTTCACTATTATTTTCTGTAATTTCATTTCCTCAGTTATTCAGTTATTACAAAATTCTGAACTCATTTATTCTGAAACTAATAGACAATTATTCTGAATAAGTTTATATAATGAAGTGTTAAACCATAGCAGACGAAAAGTGATGTGGCCAATGACGTTGCAACGTTCTGCTCTATAGATAAGTATTTGTTACGAATCGAATCTATACTGAAGTTTTAACCACCCTCGGTTTGGCATCAAAACAATCCACGGGCGGCAGAATTTTCTTTTCATTGCAGTAAGTTAAGTTAAACAACTACTATTTTTATTATGCTATCGCAGTATTACCTATTAAATGTGCATCTTCCTTCGCTTGGGTAAAATATTTTACAGATAATCATATAATTTGGTTTGTAACTTAAAAAAATTTGCGATATTATTGACCTTCAGAACTATGATTATATAACTTTTAACTCTCAGTCCTGTGTGTTACTAATGTCCTGACAGTGGCAAATTAATGATTTACATTATTCTAATGTTGTAATGTTGATACTTATTTACAAATTGACCTGTACTTGATGTTGGAGATTTGTCGTCAAAAAAATTAATAATTGTGAAATATTTCTGATGTGACCTGTTTAGAACCTCTCTCTACACACACCGTCAATGAAAGGTAATTTTTAAATTTTTCAAAGAACTGGTGACTACTACACGAAGAAGCTTTTAAAATTCATAATAATTTGTAAAATGTCGCATGACTTAAAAATAAGTAATGTAGTATTTTTTTATGATGTTTATAATTAAATGTTACCTCAATCTATAAATGCTTTGAAAGCTAAATTTATATTATAATAATTTACATTACATAGTTTTGCACAAATTATTACTACAATATTATGACAGCTTCACCGAAATTCTTGACTAAGATAATTTCCTGTTCATGTTAAAAGGAAATAAATATCTTACAGAAGTTTGATAATAAACTTTTCAAAAACAATTTTAAAATTGATTTCTGTGGTATAGATAAAAGATGGCAAAATAAGTGATTTGAATCTTATATAATACTGTCATCGTAATTTTTAACTCCAGCATAGTGTAGCAATTTGAGTCAAAACCTGAAACTAGAATGCAACAGTTAGAATGTTTTTGTTTCACAGACAATTAGTGTTGTTTCCATGTAAATTGAGTGAAGTATTTTCAAATAAATTTGTCTGATTATGACATTATCAAGTCTGATGTGCAAAAATAACTGAGTTTTTAACCATAATGGTATTGTCATCATACTGTTAACTATTGTTAACAGTGTAATATATAAATATCAAAACTGGAATTTTCTGAAGTTCATACCTCTTAATTATTTTACAAGTGCATTTGTAGCTCTATATTTCTTTTCTTTATATGAATAAAATTTTATGGAATTTTCATAACAATTAAAATATGATATTTAAAATTGGTTCTTTTCCGTTATAAGCACTACAATTGTTTTCACACCAATTTGGCGCATTTTCAAAAATCGCCACAAATGAGATAAAAGTAATGCGATATAATCACGCTAATGATTGGCAAATTACAATATTAAAATATACAAATCTCGAGATTTAAGGATCATGAGACGATAGGACGAATATTTTCGTGGCAATAACGAGACTTCATGTAATGTCGTAATTAAATGATATATTATTGCATTTTTCTGATCCGTTAATGAGATTATTTACTTCATTATCTGTTGTTGTCAATGTACCTTTTTGATCTTATCGATGCGCAGATACAATGCGTTGTATTGGCAAATTAGGTTTCTCCTAACGTTTGTGTAACAACCGGAGTTATTTTGAGTTATTTCATTCGCCAGTATGATGTTTTGTATCTGTGCGTCGCCAAGATTAAAAATGCGCCAAGTGTAGTACTTATAACGGAAAAGTACCTTAAAATTTTACGAAAATTGAATTTGTCATGTTTTAAATTTTTATGCATTATATTTCTGGATATTATTCTTTTAGGTATGTATTACATAAAAAACTTGAGAAGCAGCGTATTTCTAAACAACATTTTTAAAAACTTGATTCATAATCATGGTTTAAAAACGATGCACGCCTGGCAGGCATTTGAATATGGTGGTGTAGATAAGTTACATCTGAGTGCAGCAACTAAGTTACCAACAATAAGAAGCCCAATTGATGTACTAATTGAAGTTCATGCGGCAAGCGTTAATCCTCTCGATGTAAGGATGTTGGGTATGATTATAAATTATTGCTGTTTTTGTGAGAGATTATAATTATAATTACTTTATACCAATTAAACTTTATATGGTACTTATGTATTATAGCTGAAACTTTGCCGCTTGGTGAGAAAACAGCAATAAAATCCAATTATGAGCCTTCCCTGTTGTGAGTATCGCTGTCGGGATTCGTTGCTTTTCACTGTTAAAGCTGCAGTTATAAGCTTCATTCTGAGCTTGTTTTTATTTTTTATGTTTATAATGAAAACTAGCCGAATACCTGTGATTTGTGCTGAAATACATTACTACCATCCATTGAGTAAATTGGTAAACTTAAATTAACTTTAGTGGTAAAGCAGTGGTTCCCAACCTTGGGTATGCATACCAGTACTGGTACGCGGACAAGCCGCTTCCGGTATGCAAATGATTTTACAATTTAAAACAAAAATCGATTAAAAATCTGTATTATGAAAAAAGAAAAGAAATGACTGTATTAACTAATAATCCATGCGTATTAATATTTCAGTTTGGAATTTCTTATCCATTGTTTGTATTGTAATACTTTATTGGGATTTACCTAATCTCAAATGATGCCGTCTACACCTGAATGAGTTATCTATGACCACCCCATAAAAATTTGGCACTCGCCTGTG
>OU015495.1:216584672-216720617 GCA_907164885.2 Dolomedes plantarius
TCAGTGTGACATCGAGTGCTTCGAATGCGGCTTTGTGGGACATGGTGCATTCATCCCAGATAATTAACTTGCAATGCTTCAGAACCCTTGCCTTTCCTGAATTTTTTGAAATGTTACACGTAGGAGTCTCTGTGTTTGCCAGATTTAAGGGTAACTTGAAAGCTGAGTGAGCTGTCCTCCCTCCTGTCAATAGTGTTGCAGCAATGCCAGAAGAAGCAACAGCCAGGGCAATCTCGTTTCTGTGTCGCACTTTAGCCAAAAGAAGATTGATTAGAAAAGTCTTCCCTGTACCGCCCGGAGCATCCAAAAAGAATATGCCACTGTGACCATTGAAAACTGCTGTTGTGATCTTGTCAAATGCTTCCTTTTGATCTGGGACCATTTTCGGCTCATTTTCCTCTATGTATGTTGCGAGTACATTCGTATCATAATTTCGCTCCTTACGTTCTTCACTCGGCAGGACTGAATCAAGGTTTCGATTGGGTTGTGGAAGTCCAAAGCTTTTTAGGTCCGATCCACCCATCAATATAATCTTGTCCTCAATGTCTATTAGCACTCTGTTGAAGATGTCGTCACTGTAGTCCAGATCCATATTCTGCTGCTGCATGCGTGCTTGGTGCAGCATGTCTTCGCACAGGTTCTCCTTATGATTCATCCATAACTGTTCGGGAGATGACATGGAGTATGTATGTAGCATTACAGCAAACAGATTCCGTAAAACCTTTGGCGATCGAGATGCAGCCGCTTCTTCGAGTGCATTGTTCCAGTGGTCATCGTTCTCCAAAAGGCCTCTAAACTGGCAGGCTTTTTTGTAAGTTTCACAGAGTCGTCCCTGAAATGTTTTCAAATCTTCAAATGATTTTGGGCCTGGTACTTCATGCAGCAGGAGGCGCAGGTGAAAGCACTCTGAATTGTTCGGATGGACGGTGTACACCCGGCCCAGTGCATCGCTTGACCTTATTCCTGTTTGCTCAGGTACAACGTGTCCTTGTTTTCGACGGTTCCATGTCTTGTTTCTATTGTTCCAAGTGTAGTAATTGGGAACTTGGTTGTACAACAGGGTGCGTGCAAACTCATCTTGGGTGCAAAGTCTGAAGAAAGACATGAGTGTCGTTTCCTGAGGTGTTTGGGCACGTTCAGCAGCGTTTTCTGGTGTGAAGTAGACTCTCTGTTCATTCTCAAGGTGGACGCTCAGATGAATCACTGTGGGGTGGCGCTCATGAATAGGAAAGTTGAGTATTCACCATACTGCTTCATTGCTGCTGATATATCTTCCCATTTGATACTGGACAATTTCATTTAAGTCATTCTCTTCACTGTTCACTTGAAAAACAGCCATGTCAGATCCTTTGTTAATATACTTACAGACATACTTTATAGACTTAACAGAATTGCAATACTCTACATTGATATGAGCATTGAAAATTTTTGTTAGTAGAGGGCAATACGGGACAATCCAGGTATTGTCTATAGATACTTGCGATCCTTTATAAACGATGTCAGCCTTAAATCCCCCATCTTGTGGTGATCTGCGCCGATAAAGTGGATATCCGTTTCGTCCTGTTTGCGTCTCTTTCAAAAATTGGCGCGGGTATCGTTTACTGCAAATTCCATCTTTCATGCATGGAGAGGTTGGATTTATGGATCCGCAGGGGCTGTGCACCATCTGCTTAGTTACAATTGAAAAAAGTCCCGGGTCTTCTTGTTCATTAGGGATTTCTGCACTGATAAAGTCATCCACGTGTTGAACGTGTACAGAGTCCTTGAGCCAAATCAGAATGTGAGCATGAGGAAGTCCTCGCTTCTGCCACTCTATCGTGTACATATGACACTGAACTTCTCCAAAAATCTTTGCCTTTGTGATGAGACTCATGAGCGTTTTTTGTTTCTGATGAAATACTCTTGCTAACAAATCATGACGATCCTGTGGTTTTTGTCCAACAAATAGTTCTTCCTGTATCTCTGTCCAGTTTGGATTGCAGGTGAAAGTGATGAAGAGGTCTGCTCTGTCGTAGTTTCTCACGTAGGTCATGGCATCTTGAGTACGCTCGTGCATGTACCTTGGACCCCCTGTAAAGCTGGAAGGCAAGATGATCAACTGGCCTATGTCGGAGATATTTCCATCATTCATGACCGCATCCCTCAAATGAGCATACTGTTCAACTCTGAGAGTCCTCTGATTTATTCGTATGTACAATAGTCTTTCCGATTCAATCTTGGCATACATATCAACGATAAATTGGTAGAACAGGTCTTTGCTTCTCAGTAATGTGTTGAAATTTGAAGAACGTATCATCATCCTGTAAGCATAGAATTGCATAGCTGAAATCTTCTTAGTTTGGGACATTCCTGTAGTTGGATCTTTTAGTCGCAGTTCAAAATGATATCCATCTTCCCCCTGCCAAAAGATGAGTGGATACTGTAGCGCGTCGTAGGACCTGTGCGTCTCGGGAATTTTTTTGAGGGTGCCACTTCTTTCTTCTAAAACTATGTCTCTTGTCCCATGTTGTTCACCCACCATGATCAAAGCGACTTCTTCTGTTGCGGGGGCGTTGAACCGTCTCTCATGTTCACCAGGCCCAGATTTCTGCATGGGCAAGTGGGGCACTTGCCCAGGGCCCCCAAAATTATGGGGCCCCCTAATTTAGTATTAAGTTGTGCATATTTTTGAAAATTTCCTATATGTACGCAAATTAAAAACGGTTTCCGTATTTTCTGTCTTAATGACCATAATTTCTCTCTTTTTTTTGGGGGGGGGGGGGAAGTACAGTTTTATCAAAAATTTATATCCACATTAATATGGTTGAAAGTATAATGATGGAAACAGTCAAAGATTTTGACCTATTTACTTATAAAAATTTCGATTTGATTTGATTACTTTTGCAAAAGATATTTCCATTAATTTTAACAATATTAGATTATTGTTTTAGCAACATAAATGCTGAAAATGATTCAAATACTGATCATTTAATTGTTATCATAACTCCCAAAATTTGTTTATAGATTTTTTTTTTTCAAATTCAGTTGCAAAATCAAGTCCGTATCGAGGGTATAGGATTATAGGTATTGCTCTCCACACACAAAGAAAAGGTGCAATGTGATGTGAAACGAGGAAAAAGTACAGTATTTGGATCTTTCAAATATTTTCTTTATCATTTGTGTGTAATGAAATTTTACTTCTGCTTTCTGTCTTTATATTTAAAAAATCCCCTCTTCCAATCTACATTTTGCATATTTTCCGAAAAAAAAATTCTGGCTATGGGCTTCACATCGACTTTGGTTTTTGGTTAATACAGTAAAGGAAAGCAGTGGTTGATACAAAAAAAAATCCTGGGTGGGGCACAGTGCACTCACTATAGTGAAAGCATATGTGCATCCGTAAGCGTTTCTGGTTTAATTTTTTCTTTTTTTTTCTGGGGGGGAGTTTGTAATAACTCCAGACTGTGATCTATTTTGAATTTCAAAAGAAAATTTCATGAATTTATTTATTAACATTAAAAAGTAAATTAATTAATTAGCACTTATTATTATTATTATTATTATTATTTTCAAATTTTTGACTTTCTGGTCGAAATTTTTTGAATTTCTGGTCCCAGTTTATGCGGGGGGGGGGACCTGGGTGAGTGTCCTACATGTTCATGTGGAAATCTGGTCCTGGGGGAGAGCGAGTGCCCCCCCTTTGGATCTGTCCTTGGAGGGGGGCCCCCCAAAGTCTGCTTTGCCCAGGGCCCCCTTGGGTCAAAGTCGGGCCCTGATGTTCACCATGTGGGGTTCTGTCCGCTACGATCACCAATTTGAATTCCGGGCTAATCTTATCCATAGCCGACTTAAAGCTCTGGATGTAACAGTTGTGATCATGCAGCATACCTTGCAACTGTAGTACTATGTCTTGTCTGGTTTGTGGCTTGTTTTTACAGCGATGCTCTGCTTGTTGTGTAGTATATCCGACAAAGTAAATTTGCAAAAATTTAGGCTCTTCCCTCGGTAGAGGCTGCAGACTGCCGATGCGGTGATAAACATGACCCTGTACCTTAAATGTAGGCATGTACCCGGGCTCTCTAATTTCTTTTGTTGTGCCAAAAGAGGTCATCTGGAAACAGGAATTGTAGCTTCTTATATTAGAAAGGAAATGTTTAGCTTCTTGAGAAGTGCCGCTGAGTAAAGAACATCTCAGAGGCTCAGGTGGATCCATCAACTGTGGCAGTTGAACCTTTCCTCCGCTGCAGCACATACCTGTGGCTTCACCTTTCCACTTCTTTGCTCCACAATGTTGGCAAGTTTCAGACATGGATCCAATGTTACACGAAGGATCAGATACGTAATCTGCCGATGGGTCGTAGTGAAAAGCTGCATTTTCAAAATTAGTGTACATGCGCCTTCGAGCAGCACTTATTGTAGTTCTAACCTGCTGTAGTCTTTCTTGTCTCTCCGGAGTACATTCCATTTCTCTTCTTCTTTGCTCTCGTTGTCTGTTTGCTTCCTGTCTTGTTTCTCTTTCAGGAATACATTCGATTTCTCTTCTTTGCTCTCGTTGTCTGTTTGCTTCCTGTCTTGTTTCTCTTTCAGGAGTACATTCGATTTCTCTTCTTCTTTGCTCTCGTTGTCTGTTTGCTTCCTGTCTTGCTTGTCTTTCAGGAGTACATTCGATTTCTCTTCTTCTTTGCTCTCGTTGTCTGTTTGCTTCCTGTCTTGCTTGTCTTTCAGGAGTACATTCGATTTCTCTTCTTCTTTGCTCTCGTTGTCTGTTTGCTTCCTGTCTTGCTTGTCTTTCAGGAGTACATTCGATTTCTCTTCTTCTTTGCTCTCGTTGTCTGTTTGCTTCCTGTCTTGCTTCTCTTTCTGGAGTAGATTCATCTTCTCTCCTACTTCGATTTCGTTCTCTGTTCTGTCGCTTTTGTGTCCGAAGACATTTTTTTTTTCTCGGAGGCTGTGGCATATTCAAAAAAAAAAAAAAAAAATGCTAAGGACAAAAAATTAGTAAAGCATTAAGCATAAAATGAAAGCAAATAAAATGAAAGATCCTGAAATGAAACTGAGATTAAATTCAAAAATACAGAAAATGATAATAGAACCAATCAACGGCAATGGTAGTTGAATCTGCAAAGATTTCAGTGAGTTAACACTGTAAGTAAACAGTGAGTTACCAAAACAAAAAATTATTGATACAATAAACACATTAAAACTGCACGAATTGAATTCAGTTATGGCCCTCCTCAGTGCATTGACTGCCGGACGGTCCTTAAAATATGAAATATTATGATTTTTTTAAAATTGAATAACAGTAGAATTGATATTTCAGTAGTATTCAAAAGTTATACGATGAGAAAAATAAAAATAATATAAATAAAATGAGAAAAAAAATAATAGCATTGACTTTTTGTTATGGATCATATTATTGTTAAAAACTATGCGAAGACTAAAGACATAATTGGAATCTTCAGTTTCACAGTTTGAAAAAGCGTAAAAACTCAACTTTCTTAAAAGTTGTCTGCAATTTTCTGAATTTAACTGAACTTCTATTAACGTAAGGAAAAATAGTTATGTGAAACGATATGAAAACATAAATTACTTACTGTAAACATAAGAAATTAATTAACATCATTTAAAACTGTAGAAATCAAACAAATAATATAAATACGACTTTCAAACTCAAAATTTCTTTCATTTCTCAAGCAATATAATAATAACATGTGAATTTAGCAATGATTATAACACACGTAAGTAAACACACAGTCAAACATTTGCTTTTATTAATATAGATTTCTTATTAAATAGTATGTTTCAATAATGAAAATACTTATTACTTCGTTAATATAATTGTTGAAATCATATTTTATATTTCTTATTAAATAGTATGCAATTATATTAAAAATAAAAGTTTCAAATAAAAATTCCAACTTACGACTTTATATGTGGTATTGTGCAATTAACATGTGTTTCGGACTTTATTTTTTGACTGTTATGAAGCTGGTGGTTTGTATATTCCTATTCCATCTTATAGTGAGACTCAATTTTATAACACTATTGATTTTATGATATATTTTATAAGTTTTGCATTTGTTATGTGATTTTTATACTCTCATATTCTTGTGATACTATTTTTACCATACATTCAATGAATAGTGTTGCGGGGCCACTACCAATAAGTGGGGTTGTGTTCGGCTGAACAACTCCCTTAGCCTACATTATATTTTTTCATGTTTTCCTAACTCTCTTCTAATAAAAATTTCTTTGTTAAACTTCGTATCGTTTCACATAACTATTTTTCCTTATTTATGCAAAAAAATTATTGATAAAATAAACACATTAAAACAATGCACGAATTGAATTCAGTTATGGCCCTCCTCAGCGCATTGACTGCCGGAAAGTCCTTAAAATATGAAATATTATCATTTTTTTTAATTGAATAACAGTAGAATTGATATTTCAGTAGTATTCAAAAGTTATACGATGAGAAAAATAAAATGAGAAAAAAAATAATAGCATCGACTTTTTGTTATGGATCATATTATTGTTAAAAACTATGTGAAGACTAAAGACATAATCGGAATCTTCAGTTTCACAGTTTGAAAAAGCGTAAAAATCCAACTTTCTTAAAAGTTGTCTACAAATTTCCGATATTAACGTAAGGAAAAATAGTTATGTGAAACGATACGAAAACATAAATTACTGTAAACATAAGAAATTAATTAACGTCATTTAAAACTGTACAAATGAAACAAATAATATAAATACCACATTCAAACTCTAAATTTCTTTCATTTCTCAAGCAATATAATAATAAAATTTTGTTTAAAAAATTATAACACGTATTCTACAGCTTAAAACTACATAGATTGTTTAATGAAAAAGACATTTCTACATACAGAGAGGGATGTAATTTTTAAAATCATTGGTGTTGGGTTTCTCAGCTCTGAATAAAGCTTGCATAAAAAATATACATTTGGCGAACGTTGATAACACTCACAGTTTAAAAACAATACAATAAATATATCTTTTCTTAATTTAAGTTAAATTATAACAATACTTTTTTGCGAGACTTTGAATTCGCAAAATCATTTATACGAAATCTTGTTCATTAGCTCTGACTCTATGCACAAGAGAGCTTTAGTTTTTCTTGACTTCGTAGGTAGTTCAAGCAAGAGAAGCTTCTTTCACCTGAGCAATTTGTCGCTGGTGTACAAAGAGCCATACGAAGTACTATATCCAAGTTTGGATAAATGTTTCCTAGATTCTGTTCTCGCAGGAATGAAGACACACTTTTTAATGATCCAGAAATTGGTTTTATTCAAATTCTTTCAGACGAAAGTGTACGCATTCCTGAACTAAGTCTGTTTCTAAATCATTAGGATACATTTTTTCTAAAAAACTGGCTTTTTCCGTCAGAACTGATGGTAACAACTCACTCATTTTGGTAAGAAATGAAAATTTCTCGTAAAATCCGTGATAAGCCTCTTGCCGTTTTGCAAATTCGGATATGAGTCTATCTATGACAACGAGAAACGTGTTAACCCTGAAGTAATCACTCGCAGCTATTCCAATATCTTCATCGGGTGTTTCTTCAAATCTTTTTTTTCTTTTTGGTTGTCTTTTTTTCATCTCTCTTGTACATTCTTTCGATACGCTTAACTCGATCGCCTTTTCTTCGAAGTACTTGAAATTCTCTCGTTCAGCTATGAAAAACTTAAGGAGTGATTCGTAAAGATCAGCAACGGTAATTAAATCTATGTTAGAAGTCTGAATTTGAACATTCACTTTGTTTATTCTCTCCAAAAAAACATCCCATACAACAACCATAACCGCCGCTTCCTGTCGCGTTACAGGCTTTTCGGTACAATCATCGTTGATTGATTGCAAAGTTTTAAGAACTTCGGGCCAAGATTCTTTCAAACTTTTACATGCATCCTCTCTAGCTGACCAACGTGTCAGATTTACCATTTTAACGCTTTTTCCTTTTCCGATTTCAGTCATTAATTTTTGCCAGCGTTGTGTGGAGCTCACAAAAAAAACGTAGATTTCCTGTAGCAACATGAAAAAGCGACACGCTTCTGTAGACGATTCAGCAGCCGCAGTTGCCACTAAATTCAAAGAATGGGCAGAACATGGCACATAAAAGGCGAAAGGGGCTTGGTCTCGAATTTTTGCTTGCAAGCCATTGTACATGCCAGACATATTCGCGGCATTATCATATGATTGTCCACGGCAGTCTTTAATATTTATGCCCAGTGTTTCGAGTTCGGAAGTAATGGCAGAAAACATTTCTTCAGCTTTATGTCCCACTGACGGCAAAAACTTGAGAAATCTTTCACATGGTTCACCTGAATCTAAAACGTATCTAATAACAAGCGTAAGTTGGTCTATATGGGCTATATCTGGTGTTGAATCAATGATGAGGGAAAAATATTTCGCCTTTTTATCTCGTCTCTAATCTGTTTCAAGACTTTATCACCCATTAAGAGAATGAACTCATCGCAAATGGTTTTTGATAAGTAACTGGTACTTCCTGATCCTTGATTGCCAAATCGTTCAATATGACGAGCTAAAAAAGGATCGAATTCTGCTAATAGTTCCAAAACCATACAATAATTTCCATTATGTGGATCTCCGAACTTTTCATTTTTTCCTCTAAAAGCAAGACATCTTGAACACAGTCGCTTCACGACGGCTACAACTCTCATCAGAACATTTCTCCAGTAAGTAATTTTATCAATCTGGACCTTCAGTAGATTATCGAGTCGGCCATCAATTTTATTCCTATCTCTCAAACTAAGGACACTAGATTTATGACGTGCAGAATTTTCATGTTGAGCTACTCGATAATCTGCATTTTTCCAGTCATTGAATCCTCCGTTCTCAAAATGAGTTCTACACTCCAATGGACCAAATGCCAAACAGGGGCCACAATACACAGATTTTTTACTTTCAGAATAAACTAGCCAATTTCTGTCTTTCACTTCATTATTTCTCATTTTTCTTTGGAAGATACTAACTGGCAGAAAACGACGCTGATCAGCATATTGTCGCGTAGATGGTAGTCGTATGGATTAAACACACACGTAGAGGGAATACAACGCTGTTTATTAGCACACAACACTTAGCTGATAGAACTCAGAACTGAACTCACAGGTTGAGCTACTTGCTCTTTTATCCATCAACAGAATATTCTGGAACGCCGTTCCAGGAAATTAAAGAATGTTCTAGCAACTTCTAGAACTAACAGAAATATAATTAGAATTAGAATTAAATTAAATTAAATTAAAATAATGTAGAGCTTCGAACCGGGGACCTCTTGCTCAGCAGTCCGGTGCGTTGACCATTCAGCAACAGAGTCTTTGATGGGAAAGGCTTTAAGCGGCATTGCTCCCTCCTTAGAAGAACAGCGTCCCGCTGTCCTAGGTTGCCTAACTGCTAGCAACTTTTGATCTGGAACGTGTCTGTGGTCCGGTGTAATCATTCTTTACATTGGTAGGCGGATCCTCTTCACAATGGCCGTCTTCAGATGTTGAAGAATCACCATTCGGATGTTGTGCTTGTAATTCAGGGTCGTAGTAAGGCTTCATTCTAAGAACATGGACGGTGTCTATCGTTTTCCGGCGTCTTGATGTTGGCTCATA
The DNA here is from genome assembly GCA_907164885.2 of Dolomedes plantarius. NCBI lineage: Eukaryota > Metazoa > Arthropoda > Arachnida > Araneae > Dolomedidae > Dolomedes > Dolomedes plantarius. The sequence goes on from OU015495.1 coordinate 216,594,287, forward strand.
GTCTTGAACTTCGTAGGTTACGTCAGATAATCGTCGTAACACCTGGTATGGTCCGAAGTATTTTTTAAGCAGTTTCTCGGACAAGCCTACTTTCCGAATAGGCGTTAAAATCCATACTAAATCTCCAGGTGAATAGGACACCACCCTGTGCTTGGAATTATAACGCCGACGGTCCTTTTCTTGCGCCTCTAGGGTTCGTAGTCTGGCTAACTGCCTTGCCTCTTCGGTTTTCACGACAAGATGCTTAGTATAGTCGTTCTCCACGTCAGGGCAGAAGGGGAAAAGAGTGTCGAGCGTTGTTTCGGCTTCTCGGCCATGAAGTAAATAGAAAGGTGTGAATCCGGTTACATCCTGTTTAGCGGTGTTGTAAGCGAAGGTCACAAACGGCAGTATCTCGTCCCAGTTTCTCTGTTCTACGTCTACGTACATGGATAACATGTCGCCTAGTGTTTTGTTGAATCGCTCAGTAAGGCCATTGGTCTGGGGATGGTAGGCTGTCGTCATTCGATGACTAATGTTACACAACCGGATGATATCTGAAACAAGTCTTGATTGAAACACTTGCCCTCGATCGGTGATGATAACTCGGGGCGCTCCATGTTTTAGAAGTATATCTTCGACGAGGAACCTCGCTAATTCCGCAGCTGCAGCAGTTTTCAGGGCTTTTGTAATAGCATAGCGACTCAAATAGTCGGTGCAGACTACGATCCATTTATTTCCAGTGGTCGAATTTGGAAAACGCCCAAGGAGATCTATCCCAATGGGATGAAATGGCGCAACAGCAGGCGGTATAGGCATTAGATGACCCGGTGGCTTCTGTGGAACGGCTTTCCTACGCTGGCATTCCCGGCAGTGCATGACATATCGTCGCACATTTCGGTAGAGCCCTGGCCAGTGAAACCGCTTCCTTATTCTGTCGTACGTTTTGACGAATCCTAGATGTCCGGCCGTGGGTGCGTCATGGAAACATTGAATAATGTCTTGACGTAGATGCTTTGGAATGACAGGAAGCCATTTCTTGCCGGTTGGATCGAAACTCTTTTTACATAGTACGTCTTCAATCAGCTCAAATTCTCCTTTCACTGTTTCGCCATTTCCTAGAGTCCGTATTAACTCCGCAAGTCTTGGATCTTTTCTTTGTTCGTCAGCAACGTTAGCAAAATCTATAGCGGCGATGACTTCCGATGGTATATTGTCTTCTTCCAATGGATTTCGGGACAAACTATCAGCGTCCTTGTGTTTCTTTCCGCTCTTGTAAACAATCGAGATGTCATACTCTTGTAGTCGCAAGGCCCACCTCGCAAGTCTTCCTGAGGGATCCTTTAGATTAGTTAGCCAACACAGCGAATGGTGGTCTGTTACGATTGAAAAGTGTTTGCCGAAGAGGTATGGTCTAAACTTGTGAACAGCCCATACGGCGGCAAGGCATTCTCTTTCAGTCGTGGAATAATTTTTCTCTGCTTTGGTTAGTGTCCGCGAAGCATAGGCAATAACTGTTTCTTTTCCATGCTGTATTTGAACCAAGACTGCTCCAATACCATAGCCGCTGGCGTCCGTTCGCAATTCTGTTTCGGCGTTTTCGTCGTAAAGTCCCAGTATAGGGTCAGATATCAGTGCTTCCTTTAGCCGGTCGAAAGCATCCGACTGCTCACGTCCCCAACGAAATTTAGAGTCACCTTTCAGCAATATTTGTAAGGGTTGAGCTTGATGACAAAAATCCTTGATGAAGAGGCGGTAATAAGAATAGAGTCCTAGGAAACATCTGACGTCGTGCACACTTTTGGGTGTGGGAAAACACTTCACGGCCTTTACTTTATCTGGATCGGGGCGGACACCTCCTTCCGATACTAGATGTCCCAAAATTTTAATTTGTTCGGCCCCGAAGAGACATTTTTTTGGATTTAGGACAAGCCCAGCTTCTTGGATGCATTTAAGTACGACATTCAGACGTTTAAGATGGTCGTCGAAGGTCTCAGAAAACACGACAATGTCGTCTAGATAACAGAGACACATGGTCCATTTTAGGTGTCGTAGCAAGTTATCCATCATTCTTTCAAAGGTTGCCGGCGCATTGCACAGACTAAAGGGCATGAACTCGTAAAGTCCTTCTGGTGTGATAAAAGCTGTCTTTTCGCGATCTGCCTCGTCCACTTCAGTCTGCCAGTAGCCAGAATAGAGATCGATCGACGAAAAGAACTTGGTTCCTTTTAAGCTGTCTAATGTGTCGTCAATACGTGGCAGAGGGTAGGCATCTTTTTTCGTAATTTTGTTGAGCCGACGATAATCGACACAAAATCGCCAACTTCCATCCTTTTTCTTCACGAGGACAACTGGGGACGACCATGGGCTCTCCGATGGTTGAATAACATCTCTGTCTAGCATCTTTTCTACTTCCTCTTGAATAATTCGACGCTCCGCAGGAGATACTCTGTAAGCCCTTTGGCTAATCGGTAGATGATTGCCAGTGATTATACGATGTTTCACATTTACTTTTGTTCCGGCTTTTCTTGATTGATCAAAAATTTCAGGAAACTCAGAAAGTAATTCTAAGAGTCGCTGTTTTCGTTCTACCGTGAGATCTTGGGCTAGCATTTGGGAATAGTCGACCGGAGAAGGCCTCGATTTCAACTTGGCGGCTGAGCAGATATGCGCACTGGAGATGCAGTTCAGATACCTCTCGTCTAGAGTCTCTGCATAGCCCACACACATGCCTTTGGGAATGAACCTAGCTTCTGGTTGAGCATTCGTGACCCAGAGTTCGGCTGTACCGTCGTAAAACGTCAGGATCGTTGAGGGCACCGCAACTTCTTTGTCCAGCAGCAGTAGTCGATTTCCCTCCACTATGACGCCTGTGATCGCATTAATTTTGGGATTCGTGACAATTACTTTAGCAATAGAGTGCGGAGGTACGACGCAGTCTTGAAGGGTGTTCACTCGCCATGTCTCAGCAGATTCAGGATCTGACATCATTTCGTCAAACACTAGTTCCGATCGGCCACAGTCGACGACTGCTCTCGAGGCTTCGAGAAAATCCCAACCAAGTATAACATTGTGACTGCAGTTCGGCATAACTGTAAACTCACCAGGACGTATTAGACCATTGATGTTTAAGCGAAGAACACATTTCCCTATTGGACGGACGTGACTTCCGTCGGCGACCTTGAGGATTATGCTTCCGTTGATTGGGAACATAATCTTTCGCAGCTGACGTCTATATTGGTCTGAGATGACAGAAAATGATGCGCCGGAGTCCACGAGTGCACGTACTGGTTGACTGTCAATGTTTAGTTCTAGATAATTCTTCGTCATCCTTGCGGCAGCGGGAGGATTTTGTTTTTCAGCGGCCTCACCTCCAAGGAAGGTCGCACTGCTTAGTTTTCCTCATTTCTTCGGCCAGGGGAGACACTGGAACGTCTATACGGCGATGGGGATCTGAAGCGACGAGTAGGCGATCGACCTCGGTTAGGGCTAGGCGACAGACTTCTTTCAAACGTTCGGCTGGATTCGTCGGCGGTGTTCTGGGAGATCATGCGTCGCTGGGCTGTGTTTCCTCTATCAGCTCTGTAAGCATTAAAAATTGCTCTTCTATACCGGCAATAGCGAACGACATGTCCGGGGCGGCCACAGTGAAAGCAAACGGGACGATTGTCGGTCGTACGCCACACGTCGGTTTTTCGGGGTAATTGTTCCTGTGCCGGCTCCGGCCTGTTATACGTCGAGTGGATGCTGCGGTTGTATGTGGGAGTCGACCTTCGGAAGCTTCCACTAGATATGGGAGCCAAAGATTTCTCAACCTCATCTCGCACAATTGCTTCTATGGTTTGTACGCCTGTTTGGGGCTCTTCAATTTGGGGTGTAGTTAATCGCTGTATCTCTTCACGGACAATTTTACGGATCAGTGAGGTTAGATCCTGTTCCTCGTCGACGGAGCCAATTGGGACAACATTCGGCAAGCGACTGAATTTCTGACGTCCTATTCGCTTTTGCTGCATTTCCTCAATGTACTGACACCATTTACTGAAATCGACTGTCGTTTTTATCTCCTTAGTTAATAAGGCCTGGTACACCTCTTCTGCGATGCCCTTCATTAAGTGGGACACTTTATCGTCTTCTGACATGGCCGGGTCAATTTGGTTGCAGAGTCCTAAAACGTCTTGGATATAAGATTGTGTAGCTTCCCCAGCTCTCTGCGCTCGGCATTTTAAGCAATCATTAGCTCGCCGTATATATAGCTGAGAGTCACCAAAAGTTTTTTTCAGTTCTCTTTCGAAGTCGTCCCATGAATTCAGCAGATCTTCGTTATTTTCAAACCATATTTTGGCGGTCCCATCAAGGAAAAAGTAGACGTTCGCAAGACATAGAGTATCATCCCATTGATTAAATTTTGATACTCTAAGGTATTCTTTTAACCACTTGGTTGGATCTTGTCCAGGATCGCCTCTAAAAATTGTCGGCTTTCTCGGTTCCCTAATTAGTGCTGGAGACAGCAGGACGGTTTGTGGCTTGACTTCTCCTTCAGGCATTGCCGGCAATCGCTTTCGTGGAGCGGCTACGTAAAGACCGTATTCCGGAGGAAGATTAAAAGTCTACGGCTTCTTCGTATTTCTTCTGCTTCCAGACTGAACTGAGTACCCGGCGCCTCCACCAAAGATGTCGCGTAGATGGTAGTCGTATGGATTAAACACACACGTAGAGGGAATACAACGCTGTTTATTAGCACACAACACTTAGCTGATAGAACTCAGAACTGAACTCACAGGTTGAGCTACTTGCTCTTTTATCCATCAACAGAATATTCTGGAACGCCGTTCCAGGAAATTAAAGAATGTTCTAGCAACTTCTAGAACTAACAGAAATATAATTAGAATTAGAATTAAATTAAATTAAATTAAAATAATGTAGAGCTTCGAACCGGGGACCTCTTGCTCAGCAGTCCGGTGCGTTGACCATTCAGCAACAGAGTCTTTGATGGGAAAGGCTTTAAGCGGCAGTAGATTATCGAGTCGGCCATCAATTTTATTCCTATCTCTCAAACTAAGGACACTAGATTTATGACGTGCAGAATTTTCATGTTGAGCTACTCGATAATCTGCATTTTTCCAGTCATTGAATCCTCCGTTCTCAAAATGAGTTCTACACTCCAATGGACCAAATGCCAAACAGGGGCCACAATACACAGATTTTTTACTTTCAGAATAAACTAGCCAATTTCTGTCTTTCACTTCATTATTTCTCATTTTTCTTTGGAAGATACTAACTGGCAGAAAACGACGCTGATCAGCATATATTCTTTCACTTTTAGAGATGTCACAAGATTTGTTTTGATCAAAGCCGTACCTTGCGATAATCTCCCCCTCTAGCGCGAATGCATGATGCGATACGATCGGGCATTGAGTCATACAAGTTCTGTATGATGTCTTGAGACATTTCGTTCCATATTTGCTGTAACCTTGCCTCTAGTTCGTTCAAACTCGTGGGATGCCCAACTCGTCGTCCCAAATGATCCCAGATATGCTCGATTGGAGACAAATCTGGGGATCGGGCAGGCCAAGGAAGGGTAGTAGCAGTGCGGAGACAGTCTTGTGACACCCTTGCCGTATGAGGCCGAGCATTGTCTTGTTGAAAAATGGCTCCTGGGAGCCGTTGCATGAGTGGCAACACATGTGGTTGCAGGATTTCATGAACATACCGCTGGGCTGTCATGGTGCCACGGAACAATACTAGGGGTGACCGTGTATTGTAGGCAATGGCACCCCATACCATCACACCAGCTGTGGGAGCGATGTGTCGCTGTACAGCAAAGGCAGGATTGAAGCGTTCACCACGGGCTCTCCACACACGAACACGATTGTCATCACTGCCGAGATTGAATCTGGATTCCTCGCTAAAGACGACCTGGTTCCATTCCGCTGCAGTCCAGTTTCCTCGTGCGCGGCAAAACTCCAAACGGAGGCGTCGATGGGTGGGCGTCAAGGGCAGCACACGTAATGGGCGCCGCGATACCAACTGTCCTTCAGCCAGGCGCCTTCGTATGGTTCGAGAAGACACAGAGGCCCCTAGTGAAGGTGCTACCTGTGCCTGGATGGCGGCCGATGAAGCAGTTGGCTGTACGCGTGCATTTCTTACGATGTGGCGGTCTTCTCGACGACTGGTCTGTCGAGGGCGTCCTGAGCCTGGTCTTCGTGTACATGACATCTCTCGGGTCCACTGGTCCCAACACCTCCTCACAACACAATCAGAGCGGCCTAATTGACGAGCTACTCGCCTAGCTGACCACCCAGCTTCCATCATCCCGACGATTCTCCCCCTCTCAAACTGCGACAACTGCTTATATTGTCGTCGAACACGGCGTAATGGCATGTCTATCTCAGCTCTTCCTTTGTAAATGATTCAGCACACTCAAACAAGCTTTGGTTACCTGTTTTATACTCCACAGAGTACGATGTTCAACGCCCTCTACCGGCTATACGTAATGCGCAATCACGCTGCATATCTCCCCGACATGTACCTTCATTGCAAGTTTCGTTACGATCCCGCAATTATTTCTTGGTGCGCTAATTGTTTTGTCCATGAGTGTATTTCGACGTTACTTGTACTTGACGTCTGATTCTGAGACATATCTTCAATTGTGAGGCTTATAGATGATTCCTCTTTCGCCTCTCTATCAAAAACATGAAGATCTGTTTTTTCAAAATCAGAATGTTTAATGGGCAACGGTTGTTGTGGGACAGCAGAGTATATATCGGTCTCATCTTCTTTAGATTGTGTTGTATTAGGACATATGTTTGAAGCTTCAGGGCTCAAAACACTGCTTTTACTTTCACTTTTAAAAAAACTCAATTTTTAACTGTCTGTCGGATGATTTCTTCTTGCTCTTCTCTTTTAATTTTTGCTCTTTTCTTGTACTCAGCTCCACTAAGTCGCTTTCGTCCATCACTCATTCTAACAATTTTTGATTGAAAAACTGAAACAAAACAATATTAAATTAAAAGTTTTGTTTTTCGTACGTAATTACCAGTATCCTTCGTTCAGATTTCAGACTTTAAATACTTACCTGATATAAGCAAAAGAGATGTTTATAGGTATGATAAGAAAAAAAATTTAAATTTTTTACACACTTTGCTTATCACAAAATCCACGAAACACTTCAAGAAATTATAGTACACAACTAGAAATATGGGTCCCCTGAAATATTAACATTAATACAGTATTACAAATTGCAGGGCGCAAACATCAAAAGTGACTTGTTTTTGAACTAAATAGGAGACGTGAATTCCTCGTTGGTATCGCCACGCTATATCTGCCTCACTTACTCTCGAACTCAATACCTCGACGCAACGTATGTATACGGTGTCCACCCCGTTTCGCCGACACAAAATTTCCTTCCCCCCCTTTTTTCCCGTTTAAGCTTCCCTTTTGAGATATTTAGGGATTTCAAGTCGGAGAGGGTTGGGTCAACACCTTCTCCCAGCGGAGAGAAGCGGAAACTGAAAGAAAGAGCCGTCACAGAAATGACAGTTCCAGTTCCAAGAATATATAAGTAACTATATATTTATACGTAAGCCAAAGCATATTTAGTGTATATTACGAACTAAGGAATATTAGACTTCGTCCAAAATTGTGACGCAAGGAGCATTTCAAAGACTTGCAAATCTGGAAATGACTCATTTTGATAAAAAGCCCTTTAAAAGATATTTTTTTCACCTACCTTTAATATTTACTTTTATAAAACCACCAAGTTTTCATTTTACTTTTCATTTTATATTTTAAATGCATTTTATTCCAATTTTTACATATTTTTAAAATATTAATACCCCACAAAAAAATTCAAATTTTCGTTCGATTTTTGGTAATTTGAAAGTCCACCATCCCCTTAAGACATCTAGATTTCTTTTTTATGAATATGCATAGCAGTGGTGTAGCTACATATTCAGCGCCCTGGCTCAAGTACAATCAGTGCGCCCCCTTGTTTCTCGGAAGAGTTCTGGCGAAATTTGTTTTCTATCTGATCCTCTTATTTCGATTTAAAATCTTACTGAATAACACTTAAATTTAAATTAAAGACATTTCAACAATAAGATATTCAATTTAATAAATATTACTAAAATAATAAAACAAACTATTATTCTTTAAGTACGGAGTACCTACTAATATTTACTACATATTTTATAAACTGTATTGTCAAAATGCACTTATACATGTTTAGTTTCCACATCAAAGAAAAAAAAACTTAAATTGTCGTTTTCCCTTTTTTTCGTTTGCAAATCGATCAATCAATTTCTCAAGATCAAGTTGGAAAGTTATTGTTTTTCAATTTATATAGTGGTCAATGAGTTAAGACGGTGTTGTGGCATGATACTTCTAAAATGTTTTGATTAATTTCAGCTTTGAAAAACTTCTTTCTGCTGTCGTCATCGTCACCGGTAAAGTGAAAATATCAGGCAAGCTGTAATTATGTCAAAGAAGCTACTTGAGTCTGTGGTGTGAATTAAAAGTAGTTCAGCAATTTCGCGTATTAAAGTAATTTGTTTTAATTGAATATAAAAGCACATTTTAAATCGAAGCAATTGAGGTCCAAAATTAGGTGAAATATCGGAAAGATATGCCGATTGTAACAATTCTGATCCTTCCAGAATACTTTTATCAAGTGACGCGGCAAGATATAAACATTTAAGGCAAGTGATAAACATTTAAAAAGTGTACATAACTGTCGAACGGATTCAAATCTAATAGTAAATTGATTAATTATTAAATCCATTCCTTTATAAAACACCTCGACTTTCAAATATCGTTCATTGTCTTAAATGAGTTCATCTACTTGTAATTAAGCAAAGAATTTTTTCACAAGATGCATCTTTTTTGGGGAAAACAAAGTTTAATATTCCATACAGCTGATAACTCAAAGGTATCGTTTTTTAACAAACTCCCAATTATTCTATAAGTTCTGGAATTGGGTTAGGAGTGATGAAAGCATCTCAGCGGATTTCTCTATATCTTCATGAGTACCTTGCAGCATTTTCGAGACTGTATTAATAGGTTCGAGTATTTTACTTTGCACAATTATCAAAATAATTGTTCCGAAAATTTTTCTTTGTCAGACGAGTCTATTTCTATATCAATGTGTTGTGGAAGAATTTCACTTTCTGTTTGAATTGTTTCAGGCGAAGAAATATTCGTAATATCTGTATCTGTTTTGTCTGGAGAATTATTGCCTTGATCTTACGATTTGTTTCCATTAAAATTCAACGAGTGCATTATTTGAATCGACCGTTTTAAAAAATGTTCATATTTTGGCAACTTTCATTAAAACTTCCTTTTCGGCTTCTTACATTTTTAGTCTTCGTTTTCTAAACTGAGCCCCACTTAGTTTTTTTTTACATCTCTAACTACCTACAATACATATATAAATATATGGTATTTATTAACAGAATTTAATACACAGAATATATATAAATATATCTGTTAATTGCTGATAATTTTTTATTTATTACTTTTAGAAATTTTAAAAACAATTTTATTTTCTTACGTTATAAAACTAAATATTATTCTGTATGTTGCAACCTCAATTAACATAATAATTTATAAACAAACCATTTACTTTTAAAATTATACGTCGATGAATCCAAAAGCACACTGTATATAAGTAATTTAGTAAAATAGTCATAAATTTTACAAAGTCAATTAAACGGAACAATAAATTACAATCGCCAGTGCACTCAATAAGTTTTAAAAATTATATTACACATTCATTCCAGAATCAACTTCAAATCCTTACACTGTACAAAATAAACAAAGGAAATATGAAACTCTAAATACTATGCTGGCTTTAAAAAAATCCCGAATATTTGCCTCGATTCAGCGCCGGTGTTAACTTGCGCTCGTGGGATTCCCCGGATGCATGTAACTGTTTTTGCTATAAAACGCAACTTACGATACGCATAGTAAATGCCTATAGTAGTGATTTCAAACATTCTTAGCAATCATCATGCATTTTTATAGGTCTATAAAATGTTAAATTTATAATGAATATTTTCTGAAATCAAAGTTATGATTTCAGTAAAATGCATACTAATATATTTAAAAGCTTTGTTTTATTTATCTAAAAAATATTTCATTAATTTTTTGTATATTTCATAGAAAATCTGACAAATTGAATTTTTTATACAAAAGTTTTCACAAATTTTTATTTCACCCTTTCTAATTTTGCACCATGATTCGTGCGCCTGGAGCAGTTCACTCCAAGCGAGTAGTGTAGTTTGTAAATAAACATTTGTCAACGAGAAGGAGGAAGGCATTTTTGGGGCGAAACGGGGGTGGTGATTTTCCTCATTTTGGGGAATTTTACAACGAGAGGGGGAAGGAAATTTCAGTGTCGGCGAAACGGGGGGTGAACCATGTATACATCAGGACCCCGCTGCGGCTCACGTAGTAACCCGATCGCGCTGCACTTGTGCTATCCATTCAGCCAGACACTTCTTTTTATTGTCAAGTCGCAGTCGTTCAAATATCAGTTATTCGATTAATTTAAACCAAAAGACTATATCTCTATAAGATATTGAACTAGTTTTTTATTTAATAAAAATTAGTCAATTTTAGTCAGTATTTTTTACGCATAAAGAAATAACTTTCTGAAATTGAATTTGACAATTTGCAAACTTGCTGCAGCAATCATGATTAGACCATCGATATTATATCAAGATTGAATTGTGTAAGGAGATCTCATAATTATGAGGTACACGGAGAAAAAATTATAGCAGTTATCAGTGAAGAAAATATGTAAAAATAACTAAATTTCGACTATAATATCGAATCGCTATTGCGATATTCTAAAAATGCATGATCATTAATGTATAATTAATAAAGCGTTTAGCAATTGTTTATGTAGAGATGTTGAAATATTTATTATTTAGCACTGTATATAGGACTATATTTCGATTTTTGTTAAATATTTAAATTTCTCTCCAATTTTCGAAATTCGTATTTTATGTGTGTATAATAATTTTTTTTTAAATTTGTAAATCGAAATAAAAAATTTATGAACTAAATTTGCCGCCCTAGGCTCCAGCCTACTCAGCCTGCTGGTAAATCCGCAACTGCAACCCAAAGCGAATCGATTCCCATTCGAATTTTCACTTTTAACTGGCAAAATATCCCAAAAAATCAGTACATCTTGAAAGGATTTAATTATGATTAAAAATTTTGAATTAAAAGTTTTTGAAGCTTTTTCTAAGTATGTAACATTTAATCAAAAGGTCTGTTTGTTTACGTTTTTAACGTAAACAAACGAAATTAAAAAAATAATATAATGAAAAACTGTTTAACTGTGAAGAAGATTTAATCAATTCAAGATCTCTAATTAAATTTTTCTTACACTAAGGGCGATGAATGAATCAAGTGAATGAATGAATGACTCATTGTTGTTTATAACCCAAGGGGAGAATTTCCGTTCTTCTTCTGCATTGAAGAACCGCGCAGCAAAATTTGTGTTGAAGTACCGTTCTTTAAAATTCAATTAAAAATCGAAATTTTAAGATAGAGACTTGAAATGAGGTTCATATGAATCAGAAAGCTTTCATCTTCCAGATGACGTAAATATTTTCTTTGTAAGATATAAACACGAAGAGCATCAACCGTAGATGCTCAAATGAGCGTAAATTTTTCGGAAAAGTGAGTTTAATATTTTGATGAAAATATTAGTCTGTTTTAAATTATTTTTAAACAAATGAGGTCTTGTTTGAAGGAGAAATGTCTGTAGTCTTAGATTGTAAAAAGATCAAAATTCTACGATCATTTTTTGCCGAGATATCGTAATCTGAAGTTAAAAAAACATAAAATATCGCACAAAACATAAAATAAAAAATTTTCTAGAATAAAATTTAAAATTCGGGCTTCGAGGTGCACCTTCCCATTGCACTACCCGTGTGCCAAATTTGACGTCTGTAAGTATCACAGATTCGCCTGGGGGTCGCACACACACACAAACACTCTTTTATTAATAAGATTATATATATGTATAATATATATATGTATGTATGTATATTATATATATATATATGATATATATATATATACAGAGGCTGTTCACACATTTTTTAGACGATGTATATTGTATTCCCAAAACTAAATTACATAAAATTCTTGTGTTTTAAATGTTCCATTTGACATCCCTTATTCTGAACTGTCTTTCGACACCGCAATTTCCAGGATAATAATGCCTTTTGAAGTGTCAGAAGCGGTATTCTATCCCATTCCTCCTGAACAGCTTTCCAGAGTCCTGTAAGGGTTTTGGGACGACGTTTGGATGATGAAGATTTTAAAAGTCCGATAGCACAAAAATCCATAGGTGATACATCGGGAGATTTAGTAGGGATATCAGTGAAGGGTATGGCCTTGATAACAGTTTTTTGTTCCATTTCTTTTAGGAAATTTACAGTGGATTTTGATGTGTGACTGCTAGCTTTGTCCTGATGGAGTCTTACAGATTGATGGCACTGTGGGTAAAGCGATGGTATTTCATTCAGAAAAATTGGCGATAAAATATTTCCTGATATTATTTGGAGTTAATCTTGACATTTTTTTCCACTCGCTTTATTTTTAACTTGCCATTATAAGAAACACCAGCAACAATCATGAATTCCTTAGAAAAACTTTCTTTCGATTCTTTGAGCCATGTATTTAAATTTTTTTCTTCCCTTTTATGATAATAAATGGCTCTTTTTTTGTTGCAATCATTTAAATACACCCATGATTCATCTATTGTGACAATTGTTTTCCATTTTTCTTTGGATAAGTGTTTCTCATATAGAATTCTACAGCGTGTCCTGCATTCAGCGATATGATTTGGAAGAAGACGATGCACATTGCGTTTTTTCGCTTTCTTAAGATTTAAATCAACGTTTATCATTTTGTTTACAGTGGACACCGAGCACTTTAATGATTTTGCAACTGTCCTTTGACTAGGGGGATTTTCTTTTAACATTAAACAACGTACCTTTGCAATAGTCGAAGATGTCCGTTTTTTCATTGGATACTTGTTTGGAATTTTTGTCCCACTTGAGGCTCCAATTTGACATTTTTTTCCTTTCTTGTTGACAATATTACCTATCGACGCTTTAGATTTTACAAAACCATGACTCGCACATCGTTTTTGGATAACGGAGTATGCATATTTCTCTTCGGAAAGAGCATAAATGTAGCCTTCGAGCCACTGCTTTCTTAAAAACGCCATTTTGAATAAAAACAAAACTTTCAAGCCCTAGACGATAATTTTGACTTTTAAAAACATACTACAATTGCAATTATTTCTTTTGCAGCAAACGATTTTTTACTACCGCTTACCAAAATCGTCTAAAAAATGTGCGAACAGCCTCTGTATACCTCTGTATAGCCTCTGTATGTATCACCTATGTATATGTGTATATATAATATATATATATATATATATATATATATATGTATGTATGTATGTATATATATATATGTGTATGTGTGTATATATATGTAATATATATATATGTATATATATGTAAATATATGTAAATATATATATATGTATGTATATATATGTAATATATGTGTATATATATATATGTATATATGTATATATATATGTATATATATATATATATATATATATATATATATATATATATATATATACACACACACTGCTGGCCACTGTAAATGCAACACCCTGAAGGAAACATGCAAATAACATGAAATTTACAACATGCATTAGCGGAGGTAAGATATGCAAATGATTAGAATTTCAGCGCAGACGCACATCACGCGCGCCTGTTGCGCCACTTCAAAGCGCTATTTAAGGCTTGGAGATTTCGACGATTTCAAGATCGGCAATTGTGTTTTTCTTGTGGTTTTTTCAAAAAAACGATCAATTATGCCTCGTCGAAAACAGCGATCATCTTTTGATCAAGTATCCGAGTTCGACAGAGGAAGGATAGTTAGTGGCCTACCGAGATTGTGGATTATCTTTCAGGGAAATCGGTAGTCGTGTTGGACGAAACCAAACAACTGTAATGCGGATATGTGATCGTTGGATGCAGGAGGATACGACGGACCGGCGTGTTCGATCGCATCCACCTCAGCGCACCACTTCACGTGATGACAGGCAAATTGTGCGCATGGCAGTGACGGATCGCTCAGTCACATCACGAACCATAGCACAGCACACGCAGTCTGTAACGCATCATCCAGTGTCTGCGCGTACCATTCGACGCCGTTTACAGCAGAGTGGTCTGTCCGCAAGACGTCCATTGCTTAGTCTACCCTTGACGCAGAACCACAGACGTCTCCTCCGCCAATGGTACGATGACAGAAGGATGTGGACGACAGAATGGAATGAAATTGTCTCTACTGACGAGTCACGCTTCTGTCTGCAACACCACGATGGTCGCATTCGAGTCTGGAGACACCGTGAAGAGAGGATGCTGAACAGCTGCGTTATGCACGCCACACTGGTCCTGCACCCGGTATTATGGTATGGGGCGGTATTGGATATCACTCTCGCACACCTCTAGTACGCATTGCCGGTACTTTAAACAGCCAGCGCCTCGCTCTCCGGATCTTTCGCCGATAGAAAACATGTGGTCCATGGTTGCTCTACGATTGACCCAGATTCCATCCCCAGCTGCCATAGCAGATCAACTTTGGCAACGTGTGGAAGCGGCTTGGTCTGCTGTACCCCAAGAACTCGTCCAAAGTCTCTTTGAATCAATGCCGAGGCGTGTAGCAGCGGTGATCTCCAACAATGGCGGCTACTCTGGCTACTGATTTTGGCAGGAACCACACTTCACAGAAGTCTATAAATTTAATCATTTGATACTTGGTCAACATGTTATCTACAAAATAAACTTTGTTGTGATATCTCTTGCGCTGAGGTGGATGCGATCGAACACGCCGGTCCGTCGTACCCTCCTGCATCCAACGATCACATATCCGCATTACAGTTGTTTGGTTTCGTCCAACACGACTACCGATTTCCCTGAAAGATAATCCACAATCTCGGTAGGCCACTATCCTTCCTCTGTCGAACTCGGATACTTGATCAAAAGATGATCGCTGTTTTCGACGAGGCATAATTGATCGTTTTTTGAAAAAACAAGAAAAACACAATTGCCGAACTTGAAATCGTCGAAATCTCCAAGCCTTAAATAGCGCTTTGAAGTGGCGCCACAGGCGCGCATGATGTGCGTCTGCGCTGAAATTCTAATCATTTGCATATCTCACTTTCGCTAATGCATGTTGTAAATTTCATGTTATTTGCATGTTTCCTTCAGGGTGTTGCATTTACAGTGGCCAGCAGTGTATATATACACTCAAGAGCCAAAACATTATGACCTCCCTTACATTTTGCAATGAATTCGCCTGGATGACGTGGAAGGCACGTGATCAGGTGTAAGTGGTATTTAACTGCTGCTGGAGAGTCTGAAGAATCATTCTTTCACTTACTTCTGTGTGTGATGGGAAAGGCTGCGGATTTAAGCGACTTTGATAGAGGGCAGATTGTAATGGCTCGAAGGCTCGGAACAAGTATTTCCAAAACTGCACGACTCGTGGGTTGTTCACGACCTACAGTTGTTAGTACTTATGCAAAGTGGATGAATGACGGTGAAACCAGCAGTAGACGACATGGTGTTGGACGTCCACACGCTATCAAAGAAAAAGGTCGTCGGAGACTGTCTCGCATGGTGAAGCAAAACCGGAGCCAGACAGTGGCTCAGCTAACAGCCCAATACAATGCAGGGCCAAGTAGAATAGTATCGCAGCACACTGTTCAGCGGACACTGTTGGATATGGGGCTACGCAGCAAACGTCCTACTCGTGTGCCTTTGCTGACCAAGCGTCATCGCCAACTGCGCCTGCGCAGGGCCCGGGAACATCGCGACTGGTCCATGGATGGGAGAGAGTTGCCTGGTCAGATGAATCACGGTTTGTCATTCATCACGTC
Source organism: Dolomedes plantarius (assembly GCA_907164885.2). Classification (NCBI taxonomy): domain Eukaryota; kingdom Metazoa; phylum Arthropoda; class Arachnida; order Araneae; family Dolomedidae; genus Dolomedes; species Dolomedes plantarius. The sequence continues at coordinate 216,610,254 of OU015495.1, forward strand.
GATGGCCGTGTCAGGATACGCCGTCTTTCAGGCGAACTGTTGCTCCCTCAATGTACAGTAGGTCATAGACAGGCCGGTGGTGGCGGTATTATGCTTTGGGGTACGTTCTCTTGGGCGTCTCTGGGTCCCGTGGTTGTGGTAGAGCAGACCATGAATGCTACAGGGTATCTGAACATCATTGCGGACCAGTTGCACCCTTACATGGCCTCTGTTTTTCCAGCTGGAAATGGAATGTTCCAACAGGACAACGCCCCGTGTCACAAGGCTAAAATTGTGTTGGAGTGGTTCCAGGAACATGATGCTGAATTCCAGTTAATGTCCTGACCGCCTAACACACCGGATCTCAATCCGATAGAACACATTTGGGATGTCATGGGACGGCAGCTAAGAGTTCAAAGACCACCAATTCGCAATATCTCGGATTTTCGTTGATTAAACCGTTGATTAAACATCTGGTACAATCTGTCTCCGGCCATCTACCAAGGACTTGTGGCATCCATGCCAAGGCGGGTTGAAGCTGTGTTGCGCGCCAAAGGTGGGCCAACTCGTTATTGACAGGTGGTCATAATGTTTTGGGTGTTGAGTGTATATGTATATATATATATTTATATATATATTTTTATATATATTTATATATATATATATATTTTTATATATATATATATATATATATATATATTTTTATATATATATATATATTTATATATATATATATATATTTATATATATATATATATATTTATATATATATTTATATATATATATATATATATATTTATATATATATATATATATATATATATATATATATATATATATATATATATATATATACATACATACATACACTGCTGGCCACCCAAATTGCAGCACCAAGAAAGACAAGAGATATCACAACAAAATTTATTTTGTAGATAACATGTTGACCAAGTATCAAATGATTAAATTTATAGACTTCTGTGAAGTGTGGTTCCTGACAAAATCAGTAGCCAGAGTAGCCGCCATTGTTGGAGATCACCGCTGCCACACGCCTCGGCATTGATTCAAAGAGACTTTGGATGAGTTCTTGGGGTACAGCAGACCAAGCAGCTTCCACACGTTGCCAAAGTTGATCTGCTGTGGCACCTGGGGATGGAATCTGGGTCAATCGTAGAGCAACCATGGACCACATCTTTTCTATCGGTGAAAGATCCGGAGAGCGAGGCGGCCAGGGAAGCAATTCAATCTGGCGATTGACGAAGAACCGTTGGACAATGCGTCCCACGTGTGGTCGCGCATTATCCTGTTGAAATATGGCTGTGGGCAAGCCCTGAAGGTAAAGAAGGACAACTGGCTCCAACACCTCGGAGATGTAGCGCTGGCTGTTTAAAGTACCGGCAATGCGTACTAGAGGTGTGCGAGAGTGATATCCAATACCGCCCCATACCATAATACCCGGTGCAGGACCAGTGTGGCGGTGCATAACGCAGCTGTTCAGCATCCTCTCTTCACGGTGTCTCCAGACTCGAATGCGACCATCGTGGTGTTGCAGACAGAAGCGTGACTCGTCAGTAAAGACAATTTCATTCCATTCTGCCGTCCACATCCTTCTGTCATCGCACCATTGGCGGCGAAGACGTCTGTGGTTCTGCGTCAAGGGTAGACAAAGCAATGGACGTCTTGCGGACAGACCACTCTGCTGTAAACGGCGTCGAATGGTACGCGCAGACACTGGATGATGCGTTACAGACTGCATGTGCTGTGCTATGGTTCGTGATGTGACTGAGCGATCCGTCACTGCCATGCGCACAATTTGCCTATCATCACGTGAAGTGGTGCGCTGAGGTGGATACGATCGAACACGCCGGTCCGTCGTACCCTCCTGCATCCAACGATCACATATCCGCATTACAGTTGTTTGGTTTCGTCCAACACGACTACCGATTTCCCTGAAAGATAATCCACAATCTCGGTAGGCCACTATCCTTCCTCTGTCGAACTCGGATACTTGATCAAAAGATGATCGCTGTTTTCGACGAGGCATAATTGATCGTTTTTTTGAAAAACCACAAGAAAAACACTATTGCCGAACTTGAAATCGTCGAAATCTCCAAGCCTTAAATAGCGCTTTGAAGTGGCGCCACAGTCGCGCGTAATGTGCGTCTGCGCTGAAATTCTAATCATTTGCATATCTCACCTCCGCTAATGCATGTTGTAAATTTCATGTTATTTGCATGTTTCCTTCAGGGTGTTGCATTTACAGTGGCCAGCAGTGTATATATATATATATATATATATATATATATATATATATATATATATATATATATATATATATATATATATATATATATACAGTAACCACCGCTTATAGTGATCAGTGGTTATAAGAATCAACCGTTTATAAGAATCAATATCGCAAAAACAAAAACAAATGTATTATTTACATGTTAAAATTTTCGCTTTAAAGAATCAATCCACCGGTTTTAAGAATCAGTTTACACTCTTCGCTTTCCTTTCATTTTTCCAAAAAAGCCCCTGAAACCCTCAAAAGGCACGAAGTTTTTTCTTTATTTTTTTTAAAGAAAGAGTGATAAGATTGGATGGAATACAGTCATAAAATGCATCCCTTTCTTTGTTAGACATAACATAATAGTTTACCCTTAAATGCTTTAGGTAAACACTGTCCTATTAGCTTGATCCAGGGGCATCCTACTCATCCGGATCCAATTTCACTTTTCTCCACTGACAAACAAAGACAGGGACTCTTATTTTTCCCACCTCCCGCATCCTGGTTGCGGCTTCCTAGACCCTGAAAAACAAAAATCTTCGGCGAAGTGTCCACTATCACTTAGGCAAACGTGACATTATTAGATTCAGCACGTTATCAAACCATGAAACGTAAGCTAGAAGGTGACTCTTGGTCTGAGACTATTGGTATTGAAAGAGGTATAAACAGCCTCCTGACAACTTCATTACGTCAAGCTACCATAGAAAACTTTTTCTTGCACCCTTCCCGTAGTTGAAATGTTAAACTGTTAAACAGGTATGTTGTACCAAATATTGGATTTTTTATTCTTCTCTTACTATATTCGTGTATCTACTTATAGGTCTAGAAATTAAGTTTTATTTTTAAATTATAAAAAATAATTTTAATAAAAGATAATTAACGTAAATTAAAGAGCATTTTATGGTAAATTTTCTAATATATGTATATATAGGTGTGTGTGACTGTCCAAAAACCTAAATTTCGGCTATAAGAATCAACCGCTTATAAGATTCAAAAACAGTAATAACAAACGTGATTCTTATAAGCGGAAATCACTGTATATATATATATGTATATATATGTGGATATTTAAAATTAAGATGATTAAAAGGGCAGATGTGACCATTTAATACTCCTATAACCTGAAATAAGATAGACATATATAAATAAGCAAAAAACGGAATTGGAGGTGGTATAGTTGATAGATATTTAAAATTAAGATGATTAAAAGTGCAGATGTGACCATTTAATACTCCTATAACCTGAAATAAGATAGACATATAAAAATAAGCAAAAAATGGAAGAGGAGGTGGTATAGTTGATGACTGGGGGGGGGGACCCCCAACCCCGGTTAAACATGTTTTATGACAGGCAACACTCCCGGAGGTCGGCTATAACACCAAGACAGTAATAAACAATTATGAAGAAGAAAAAATATTTTAGATGAAATAGATAAGTTAAACCAGATATCTTTACTAATGTAGTTAACTAAAATATAATTACAAGATGAATAGTGTTTTAACTTTTTAATAAAGAAAAAAAGAAAAATCTTAATACTAAGATACAGAAGTACAATAATACTTATTAACTAAATAATTACTCACTAACAAATACACTATAAACATTAAGATACAAAATATACTTAACTCCACACCAGCAAAGAGACACGAAACTCATGCACACTCACTTTTATAGACATAGTAGGGATAAATATCGCCGTATTAGGGAAATTTTTGGTGTTGCCAACTTATGTTAAAATGATTCTCACAATCTTTATTGTCTAAATTAAAAAACTGGGTTAGAATTGATACGAGGAAATTGACAGGAAAACCCTGGTCAATAACTATAGTTATGAATTTAATTATGCTGATGTCCATAGTTTTTTTGTTTGAATGTAAACGTTGGCAACGTATTAACTGGTTAGTAACTATATTGTGTTTAATATTCAAATGTAGAGCATTATTCCAATTCATAATCCTAACAGTTTTAAAGTTGTAAAACTCGCGTTTATCATATAGACTGTATGATATTAGATTTTGATTAACATTTAAACTGAAGTCTAAAAATACCAAATTGCCATCGTTATCTTTATCAGTCTCCACCAATTTAAGATTTTTAGGGTAAAAATTAATATCTATTGCATTTAAGTTTTCATTAAAACATATGAGTATACCATCTACGTATCAGAAAAACATAAGTTCATTTATAATCATTACTCCTCTTTCGTAAAAGTGAAGGTATATATCTGCTAAAGCAGATGAGCATCCTCCACCCATTGGTATTCCATGTATTTGCTTATAGAAGTTTCTACCATTATATAAAATTGTTTCATTAAGTACAAGATCTAGTAACGCACGATATTTATTTTCAGTTATATATGTCTTTAAATCATATTGATTTAAATCATATTATCCCAAGTATAATACTATAGAGATCTTATAGGTTGATAGAGTTGAAAAGATCCGTAAAATCGTAGCTTTTAACGTTAGTTATATCTCCTTTACCTTTTATCTTTTTAACTATTTCTAAGCTATTATTTATGAAATAGCCCCTTTTACTTATTTTTTTATAAACTATTTTAAGTATATTTAAAAGTTTATTATTAGCAAGCGTTAAGTATGTATTGCAGCCCACTGTTACAGTTCTAAATTTAACCGGTGATTTATGAAATTTAGGGATTAAGACTAAATAGGGAAACTTTAGATTTTTAATATCATAACCTGCAAGGCGATATAAAGCTTTGATACGATTTTGTATAGTACAAGACATAGAATCTAATTTTTTATAAACAGTATTATCATTATAGCACTGTAAGTTTGTCACAATAAAAGTTTTTGCATATAAATGCATAGTTAGCAGAAACTTTATCAACATATGTTATTGCAAATTGATCTTGTAAAGCAGTGATAGACGGTTTTAAGGTTTTCAAATTTACACTAAGATTTTTTGGCTTAGTTCTCAGATAAGCATTTTTAAAATCACTTAAATAATGAAATTTCCACTGTTCGAATGTACTTACAGATATACTATGCTTTATAGCTGTTTTATATATAAATTCATCAAGATTATGTTTGAAAATTTGGAATACATTCTTTTTATAACCTATGCGAAAGCCTGTACCATAATTCATTAAATTAGTCAAAGCCGTATTGTCTGTAATTTGAGTATTACCTGTTATAATGTGGCTGTAGTGTTCATTGTAACCGGTCATATTATGTTTATAATTACAATTACCAGGAGAAGCATCAACTACATTTTTTGAAATACTATTATAGTTGAAAACATAGCGACCCAACGGTCTACTAAATTTGAAGCTATTATATATTTTTATATTGTTCAAAGGAAAATATTGCATATTCTGGTTTAAAATTTTTGTAAATGGTATTTTATCGAGCCCATTGTTTGCATACTCAGTTATACAATAAATATTGCTACAGCTTTTTGTCTCGTAGTCATGTAATGTTATTCCACAATTAGAGCTCTTATTTTTGACTAGGTCTATAATAATAGGAATGAAATGCGTATTATTAGGAATAAGTTGTTTTAAAGACTTTCCAATAACCAACTTCCATAGATTATTTAGCCAAATTATTTTACAACCATAAATGATGTTTTTAATCCATTTTATTGGATAATCCAGTTTTAAATTGATAGTTTTACATAGCATGTTGAAAGCGTCTATATAATCTTTATATTTATTACGACGACCACCTCTTTGCTTATGTTTTAGATAGATATTACTACTGGAATAGTTGGAATTCTGTTCCAATACACTTTGTGTATTGGATTTAACAATATGACTCCAATTGTAATTTTTGTCGTAAACGTTAGTGTTAAGACCGTAAGGGTAAACAGTTGAATGTAAACTAATATGATTTCCTTCCCACCATATTCTAGTTTTAGTGTCAGGAATCACATCTATAATAGACACAATAATACTATCTACACCATGTTTTTTAAAATGTAGGATTTCAAAAGAACAAACTTCAGTATTAGTATCACAGCGATAAATACTGCTACGGTGTTGATTTAACCTGATGTTTAATGTGTTCTTAGTTTGCCCTATATAAGATAGATTACATACATTGCAAGTCCATTTTTAAACACAATTATAAACTTTGCAAAAGATTTTACATTTTAAGTCAGTGTTAACCTGGCGAGGGTTTGCGCTAGGGCACAATTTACATCTTTTGTCGTTACAACAATGGTATTTGAAAAGACCCATGTTAGGATAAAAGCTCCTATTCGTGTATAAAGGTAATTTTAGTGAGGAAGCGGGAGAAGTATTAAAAATTACAGTTTTTTGTGCTTTCACTTAGTTTAGGCAAGGATTTAGAAAAATAGCTAGTAATATGACTAGGGGCACTAAGACTAGGGTTACTTGCTGACGATCTGTCAAATACCCTACTATTGACAGACCGAGCAATTGATATATTAGTATCAACATTGCCAGTCGCTATAAATTTAAAAGACCTTTCCATGTTAGTTAATTTTTGTTTGTAGATTGACACATAATTACATAAAAGCATAAAGAAGTTAAAAGGTAAATAAATATATTAACCTAAAGAATGGCAATAAATGATATTTAACCAAATAACCAAAGAAACAGGTTTACACCTTTTGAAAGTAAAAACTCACGCACATGATAGAAGCCTGTCTCAATTAATTGTAATATATATTACAATTGTAATATATATTACTATCGACTAAAACGATAGATCCGGGAACATAAGAAAGCAATATGATCGTTGGGACTGAGTGAAACAAACGACACATATGGGAAAATGATGATTCCGAAAATGATCGATCGAGATTCCACTGTATTAATAAAGTTAATCTTTAAGTTTATTTTACAATAAGAAATATGCTTTTTTATAACTAATGAATATTCCTTAGTATATTTCCTTATCTCGGGACTTTCGAAGTTTTTAACCATTTATTTGTGACAATTTTGTATTTATTAACTGATTATTTGATTTTTTCATCTATTTAGAAGGATATGGTGCTACAGCTTTTAATTTTGTTCGACAAGTTAATAGTTGTTCTCTTACATCTCAAGAATTTCCATTAGTTTTGGGTCGGGATTTTTCTGGCACTGTTATTCATGTTGGAAAAAATGTGAAAAGTATCAAATGTGGAGATGAGGTATTTATACTGAGAAGTTCATTTCTATTATGTTGATTTAATAATAAAACATTATTTATTGTGTGATTCTGTTTCTACTTTTACATTTTTAGAGTACTGTATAGATTATTTCTTTTGCAGGTGTGGGGAGCGACAAGTCCTTGGGAAAGTGGCTCTCATGCAAATTTTGTTTTGACATCAGTTTGCAATGTAAGGAATCTTTTTTATAGAAATCTTCCTTTTCAGTAAAGTAATATTATATTTTTTAAATCTAGTATAATGTAGGGATGTGACATCGACAACAAAACATCGATGTTTTGAAACATCGATATTCAATATTAAAACATCGATGCTAATAAAACATTGCCCCAAAACCATTGATGTTTATGAACTTTCATTTTTTTAAAAACTGGTTTAGTAACCTCTAATATTAATGTTACTTCGGTTAGTCATGGTGGGGGGTATTAATTTTACTCTCAGGTTGGGCTGATACAAATGACAAAAACTTGGTTGCTAGAGTCAGCGCATATCACAGAATTTCCATTACACATCTTATTACTTTTACCAGAAAATCGAGGAAGAAATTATTGCAATTTATTAACAAATCTTTTATTTTCAAATTAAATAATACAAAAGAAAATCACATATATTTACACCAATTTGAAGTACTGATGCAAAACCAACGTATGGGGGGAAAACTGAACAAGCTTATTTTTTCTTTACTGTAAATAACAATTATTGGGGCATATAATTATTATTCATTGGTCGTTCATTGCCATTTGTCTCTAATCATTCCTCCTTTTCAGAATTCAGACTTACATTTACTGAGTGGGAAAATTATGCTACGTGGTTAATTTTTTTTTTTATTATTATGGTACATTTTCATTTAAAAAAAAAAAAAACATCGAGCACAAAACATCGATGTTAAAAAAAAATTGCCTTCAATAAATCGATGTCGCATCCCTAGTTTGATGGAAAAATGCCTTTTAGAAATTTAGCTTAGATTGTAAAAAATGAAAAAAATTCTATTTATATTATGGATTTTTAAAAACATTGTTTATAAGAGGCATCCATTCTTTTTAGATATCAAGGAAACCATCAACCATAAATCATGCAGAAGCATCATCATTGCCATATGGAGGTCTCACAGCATGGGCTGCATTAAAGTGCTTTGGTGGTGTCTCAGAAAAATCATGCAATGGCAAAAGGTAAATATATTTTATCTGTTTATCATGTTTATATTATTTTACACATTTAAACTCAAATTAGAAAATATTTTAATGAGAGGGTCATTAAGTGAGGTTAGCAAATCAGTGACTTATTAAAACTGATTTTCTATTTGTGTATTTATTTTTATGGTACATTATCTATATATATAAAACAGTTCCATAACTGACTCACTGACTGACTGACATACAACGCACAGACCAAACCGCTGGACCTAAAGGGCTGAAATTTTGCATGGCGATTCTTCTTATGGTGTAGGGGTGCATTAAGAGAGATTTTTGAAAAATTCTTCTGAGATTTTTTTAAATTAAATTTTTAAGCTGTTTTAGTAACTTTTTTAAAGTTTGCATTTAAAATAATAATCTGAGGGTTATAAAATGTATATCACGAGAAAGATCATAAATTTTTTTAAAAAAATGAGATTTTATCGAATCTTTACCTCCATTTTCTGATTTTTGGTGAATTTTTAAAGATTCATTTTTAGAATTTAATTTATTAAATGCCGATCACATGATTTCTTTTTCTGGTACTTTAAATAAATTGATCGTCACATGCATAACAACTAAATAGACAAAAAAATAATTTTTTTTCTTGCTAATGCGGCAGACGATTGGACATTATCCAAAAATATATTAAAATACATTAAAAGATATATTCCTCAAACTGTACTATATTCTTTAGTATTCTACTAGATTTAATTTGAATATTTTCTTCTACATTATTTTATCTATAAAAATATCTGTTCTGATTTTTTTATAAATATATTTTTTTTTATTTTTATTTTACATCAATTGTTTATATTGATCGTCCTATTTATTATAAATATATATATTTATTTATTTTTGGCATTAATTGCATACATTGACCATTGTATGTAATTTGAATGTACTCCGTAGTGAAGTGCGGGTTTTCAGCTAGTATAAAATATTGCCAGTTTAAAAAAAGAAAAATAGGACATTCTCTTTATAAAGGTAAAAAGCAGTTTTGTGTCTCAGTAAAAGCAACTTTATCCTTTAATATATATGCCTTAAAGCATTTAAATAGAGCACAATGCAATGTGTATAATAAACTGACATAAATATTTCATAGCAGTGTTGTTAAAAGTGTATAAGGGACTTTAAATGAAGAAAAATAACAGGACTTGTCGAATGATCTGATATATTTTTTGGCCTAATTTACACTGATATTTTTTATAAGAATTGAAACAAGTGAAACTTTATTTAAATCTGTATTTATGTGTAAAAAATGTAGAAAATGAAATAATTATGTACGGGGATATAATATTGCTACAAGGAGACTTTTCAGTTAGAGGAGTGTTATTTTATAATTAGGAATCTCTGCAGTATCTGGTATCAGAAAATGCAGCACTAAGTAGAACTAAGCAGATTTATTTATTGATACATAAAATGTTACAAATTTTCCACCTGCCTATCTCTTATTTGGAACCTTACCATGTGATTCACCTTTACCCAATAAAATGTCACTAAATTAACCATCATTATACCTGCCAACTGCTCCGTGTCTTCCGGAGCATCTCCGGAAATTAGTGGTAACTCCGGATGCCCCGCATAAATCTTAGTTTACTCCGGAAAACCCAGAGCTATTAATCAGAATTAGATTAATTTAATCAGAGCCATAAAGCAAGTTATCAAGCATTAAAAGAAACAATAATTAGCTGTGTGCACATGGTTACTAAATTTTTTAATAGAAATTCTATTTATTTACATATTTTTTATAATATTAGTGAAAATAAAATAAAATTTGGTAAAATTATTGTGCCAACAAAGTTTTGATTCATTTTTTAAAGTCTATAGTAGCAAATCTACCAAAAGGTAATTGAAATCATATATTACTGTGATATCTCAACTTGCTTTGGTTAATTAAGAATCTGTAATTCCAACTCCCTTGTGCTTATAAACTTATGAATGTATGTCGAAGGCTAGAAAGTAAGACTTTACATTTTGATTTTGCACAAATTTACTCTTAAACCCTTTAAAGTTCACTACACTTTAAAAAAAAAAATTGCTAAATTGATTTCAAAAATGACTATTAGACATGTTGCTAATGATAAATATGCAAAGCAAAAAAAATTAGCATTTTTGATTTTCGAGAAATTTGTGGTATCACAGTGAAACCACTGAACGGTATCAGCCTATTATCCTTCTTAAACAAACAAATTAAAAAAACTGTTCAGAATAAAAAAAATTATATCTTAGAATCATGAAATACATATATTTTAACAAGAATAATTAAGAAATTCAAATGATAAAACTTTCTTTTTATAAAAAACATTTTTTATATAAAAAATTTATTAAAAAATTTATTAAATTTTTAAAAAAAATAGTTTTTCATATAAGATAGATTACATTTTACTATATTTACTAAAAATAAGAGTATTCATGAATACAATGTGTAGCATATATAAATTATCTATATTTATAAGGAGAAAATATACACTTACGCATGCACGCTCGCTCACACATACACACATGCAGATAAAATTCGACCATTACTGGAGTGTGGTTTCACACTGGAATCACACTTTTGCGTTTCCGACTCGTCTTTTAATTTATTTAAATAACTGAAAGATGTAATTTTTAATTAAGAAGGTCTATAATAAGTCCATGTGCTATAATGAATAAATTTAACTACTATGTTCTACTAGAAACTAAACTAAGGAGTGAGAAAAACTTGAAAACAAAAGTGGTGCAAAGTTTAAATTATTTTTGTATGTTTTTTAATGAATTTAATATTTACATATTTACAAGATGATAATAGGCTGGAAAGCCTCTAAATTAACTAAATTCAAAGGAATAGACATATTATGGGATCTTAATCCCTTCAAGGAAAACTACATTTTAAAACTGATTCATCACTCTAGCAACAAAAGAAGAGAAAAGTGAATTCTAAATTCCAAGCATTTCTGAGAATAAAATCAAAAACAGATGGGCTTGTAGCGCCATCTCTTAACATAATATTTCTCTACAATAATTTAAAATTTAAGAATATTTTCATTTTTTTAAAGCTAGTACAATTTTAGAAATTTGAAGTGACTTCACATTTTAACTCCATCTGAAGTAAATATGCTAGATTTAAAGTGTAGTGTTGCTATCTAGCGTATAGAAAAGGAATGAAAGTTCAAAATCCATGCATTTATTCTGAAAAAATCGTCATAAAACATTGAGAAAAAAAATGTTCAATGTGTGGTTTCAGTATGAAACCACTGAAGGTTAAAGGGTTAAAACTTTATATGTATACTGTGAACATTTCAATGCAATTAGTCTTATTGTGTAATCTGAAAATTCCTAAGAAAACTAGTTTTGAAGAGAAATAATTTATAATTTTTTCCTAAAATTGATTGTTTTTTAATTACAAGTTTGTACACACTCACATATATGTATGTGTATTAAAAATATTTTTAAATTATCGACTTGGTGGCAGGGCCTTTTTATCGCATGGGCAAATCGGGACTTTGCACAGGGCCCCCTGATGCTAGGGGGCCCCCAAACTGTCCTCCTTTTCTTTTAAAAATCAACAGAGGTTTCAGTTTCTCACCGCTTGCTGTGCAAGACAAAACATAAGTAAATGACGTTTTCTCGTGACCGGTAGTAACAATACTTACTGTACTTTCGCCAACCTTGTTGACAGATCTGCTTGGAGGACAGTCGAAAGTCAAAGGTACCTCGTCCATGTTGATCACCTGATCGGTGGAAAACTTTTTGTTCTTTAATTGGTCCCCTATAAACTTCAGGAAAGAAGATTTTTTTACCTCCCAATCAACAGGCAATTTTTGCCCCACGGTTGTGCGGGCCCGAACGGAGAGGTTTTTCCGCTTCATGAATCGGTAGCACCAGTTGGATCCAGCTTTGAAATCGTCTAATTCCATCTTCGCCGCTATAACTCTGGCTTGTAAACGTATCTTTACCAGGGCCCGACTTAGCCTAATTGGGGCCCGGGGCAAAAACTTCTTTGGGGCCCCCCTCTGCTTCACTACTTCAGTAATGAAGAACTTAATACTTAATACTAAACTTTCTATTCGATTTGGGGGCCCCCAATGATGTGGGGGCCCGGGGCAACTGCCCCGTATGCCCCTGCCTTAGTCAGGCTCTGATCTTTACTGTTGATATTGGAATGCTCTTACTTCTCTGGGATAAAATCCATTTCTCGAGACTAGTTTCCAGCTGAGGCCAAGCAGCTTTCCCTCTTCTGCGTGCTCTCTTACTTTTCGGCATCTTTAGTAAAACTTTCTTTTCGGAGCGCCATCGCCGAACACAACGTTCATCAACACTGAACTCTCTGCCTGCTGCTCTATTTCCGATTTCTTCTGTTTTGGCAATGACATTCAACTTAAAATTCGCACAGTAGCTTTTGTTTCTGCGTTTTGGAGCCATTTTGTTAAATAGTTTCACAGAACTATTTTCGCAGAGAGAGAGCGACAGCAATGCACGTGCGCCGTCGCCAAAGTGTGTATGACATCATCGTCATTCTTTTCTAAAATTAGTCAAGAACTTCGCGCATGCGCAGTGATAAACGCCGGTTCAAGTAATGCGTTAGGCTCAATTTTAGTAGTAAAGTGCAAGCTGAAAAGATTTTAAAATCCGAAATCGGCGTAATCGCCGCTCCCAAAAATTTTTGAACTTTTTTTTACGTAAGCGCCGCTGCGCTTACGTTCGAAATTACGGTAATATGGAAAATTCCTCAAATATGTCTTCTCTCTTGTTAAGGTTCAACTCTTCACCTACTTTGCAGCTTCTAATTTATCAATGACATATATTTTCTCCTTAATACTAAATTCTTTATTTATAAATTTTTGTTAAAAACCTCCCCAATAGTTTCTTGGGGGATCTATTGGGGGTATAAATTACTGATACCCCCAAGATCTTGGGGGGGGGGGTATATAAATTACCTTCTTGGTAAATATAGTTGGGGTAGTAATTTATCTTGGTTGGGGTGTATAAATTACTGATATTTCATGTATGAGCTTTATTCATGGAATCATTCCTGAATCCCCCTTAAATATATCTTTTCTTTCGGTGCCTTTTTGGAAACTATTCCACTTAACCCTTATTGATTCGAGATACGAGAGCTGAGATTTATATCATCTTTACTTTTACCCCATGAGTACCATAAAAAGATTGTAGTAATGATGGGTATACAGTGGTACCTCGACATACGAGTTTAATTCGTTCCATGATGGAGCTCGTAACTCGAAATACTCGTATCTCGAATCAATTTTCCCCATTAAAATGAATGGAAATGCCATTCATTCGTTCTGGGCTCCCCCCAAACACAGCAGTTTTTGGTTACATGTTTTTAAATAAGAAAAATGTGCTTATAAATGACGAACATTATATAAAAACACAATACAATAGAATGCACTGCAATAAACTTGTTTTATTAAGTGTAATGTACAATATTTACTTTGGAGATCAGACTTGAAGATGCTGATGAAAGAGGAGGAGAAAAGCTGAACTGAAAAATTAAATCTTATTCATTGATTTTTGATCTTTTCGCCACATTTTCCTCGCTTTCGCTTTTATTACGAGCTACCCTCTTAAAGTGAGACACGGAAGCTGAGCGATTGTTGCATAATTCACTGGGATGTAATGTCCAAATTCTTCTTTCTCAGCATCCGTAGAAGGAGGAGAGCTTGCATTCCTAGGACCAAGGTCATCCCATCCCCTAGAACCCATGGCGAGTACCAGTGTAGGGGAGGGAATTTAAGCTATCTCTCTGCGAGAGAGGTTGTACGCTGTTCAGTTTCGGAGGGAGACTCAAGTGTGGGCAGAGCGAGCTGCCCCGGATGATAATTGTCCAGTGTTAATCTCTCGGTTTAAGACTGGATAGTAGTCTTAGAATAATATATACATAAAGGTTGTAAATATTATATGCTTCTCGTGTCCTCATTTGATGAGCACATGGCGTTCGCTGCACAAACTAGCTGCGGGATATCTGAAGCTTGAGCAAAAAATCTACCAATAGAATGCTTGTAAGTCGAGGTACCACTGTATTTACAATGTAACACAGGAAAAACTGAAAAGAACATACTTTGTTGCAGAATGATAGGTTACTGCGATTTGAACAATTGTGTAAGAAGGTGGATTGTTTTTGATCGTCGAAGGATATTGATCAAACGCGTGTTAATGTATTTGAATCTGTTAGGGAATTTGGCCGAATCCCTATTTGTGTAATATGGCAAAAAGTGCCAATAGCTTCACACTTATGGCTTGGGGTTGGCTCGCAGTGGAAGGCGGACGATAACCCGATAAGTTTCTTAAAAGTAGCAATATTAACCGGAAATAGTGTGTGGTGTGCAAACATACAAGAATAACAAAAATAAGCTAACGTTTATTCATTAGCGGACACTGAAAACAAAAACAAACAACATTCAGAAATAAAGGTAAAAGTCTCGTTTATAAGCTCCTTGACTTCAAAGTTTGCTTAAAGTAAGTTAAACGGAGGTGAAGTAAAAATTAAAAGTTCGGTACAACCTGGTTGATGTTTATGTACTTTATCACTGCACGGGTAAACATACGCAGATACCAAGTTCCGATGCGAGTTGCCCGGACACGGCCCCAAAAGGTTCTGGAAATATCTGCTGGTGCTCAGTCCGTGCAGAAGTCTGGCTATATGGGAGAACTGGGTGACTTCTGGATAGGATCTGGTAGCAGAGCGTGGTTCACCAAGTGCGTTGTAAATTATCTTGCTTTTTGCTTCCTCACATTGCGTGCATCGAGAGTGCCTCTGCCTAGCGCATAACTGCTGACTGTCACTGGCTTCGGGTAACTAACTATCTACCAGCTAACCATCTACTATCTAACTACCAACTACCTCCGCTGCCTAGCTGCTGCGGCTTTTATACACGACTGGTGTGTGTGTCGCCGTCTGGTGGTGCGCTCGGCTGTGGAAATATGCAAATATTTTCAAGAGGTTAAAGTTCCGGTTAAAGTGTCTACCATCACGAAGGTGTACGTCACTGGGTTGGTGATTGCGTCATAGCTATCGGTGGGTGACGCAATCGACGGTAATGGTGACGTCAAACATACGGTTCACTTAGTAAAAATAGGTTTGGGAAAAACGGCTTTTTTTCTAACAATCGAAACTAGAGGATTAGGAACAAAAATTATCAGATAGTTTTTCAAATCTTTCAGTCAAAGATAGTGATGACAACTTTGACATTTATATGAATTATAAGGACAGTATTCTTGAACTCACGACAGAAATTAAGAGTAAAAAGACTGTAAGTAGAGAGGCAAATATGCATTATGCAGAATCCAAACCGATAGCAATTAAACTGCCTCAATTTGACCTTGTGCATTTCTATGGAGATTCGGAATCGTGGATAACTTTTAAGGAGTTATTTAAATCATCAGTGCTAGAGAATAAACAATTGTCGGATATAGAAAAATTACAATATTTACAGGCGTCAGCAAAGGTAAGCTAGCTTTTGTAATTATCATTCGGTAAATCATAAGTCATTAATTCGAATTTGTATATCCATATGTATAAGTGTTTGTTATTCGAATATATAAAGTTTAGATATTTGAATGGTGGGCACTTTCAAATTGTTTCGCAGGCACCACGTTGCCAACCCCTGATTTCGAGTTAGTTATATTGTAATTTTTATGGTTTGATGACATTTCATTGCAATTTTTCTCCATTGTACAAGGTGCGCCCATAAAGTAATTGGACATTTTTTTTAAAAATAACAATAATATTACTCACCTTCAAATAAATTTATCTTCTTCAAAATAATTGCCAAAGGAGTCTATACAATTTTTTCAACGTTTCTTCAAGTCATCGAAACACTGTTTATAGGCGTCGGAACTAACCTTTCACAAAATACGCGTAACATTTGATTTAATATCCGAGACGTTTTCAAATCTCTGTCCTTTCATGGTCATCTTAAACTTCGGAAAAAGGAAAAAAATCAGCTGACGATAAGTCGGGAGAATATGGTGGGTGATTTATCACTGTAATTGAATGCTTAGCAAGATATTGTTGTACAGAAATTGCTGAGCATTATCATGTAAAAGAAACCATTGCCCAGAATCAAAACAATTCCTTATCCTGTTTCTTAATCGAATAAGCACCTCTTTGTAAAAACACTGATTAATTGTTTCATTTTCAGGAACAAATTCGTGGTGAATAAGTCCTTTGTAATCTAAAAATACAAAACCCATGAAAGGACAGAGATGTGAAAACGTCTCGGATATTAATTCAAATGTCGCGAACGGTTAGTTCCGACGCCTATAAACAGTGTTTTGGTGACTTGAAGAAACGTTGGAAAATTTGTATAGAGTCCTTTGGCGATAATTTTGAAGGTGAGTAATATATAAAAAATTGTCCTGTTTCTTTATTGGCGCATCTTGTACGATATGGTATGCTCTCACTTCATTTAATGTAATATTTCTAAAGTATTTATTTTTCAACCAGATTTCTTGTAACTGGTGCGTCAGGAGGTGTTGGGACATTTGCTGTTCAGGCATGTATTTTCAACTTTTATATAAATCTTTTTATTTATATAAAATTAGGAAATAGGATTAATTTAAAGAAATTTTTACAGTTTAAAACAAATAGAGTGTATTTTACAGTGTTTTAAAGGTAGTGTTTCAAATAAAGTGTATTTTTAGTGTTTTAAAGGTTAAAATGATTACAAGATAAAGACTTTTTATATACCATGTTTTTAAATTTTCTATTAAAAAAAAATGTAATTTACATGCAGCTTCTTCATGAGCTGCAAACGAATTCGCATCTTCCAGAGTTAATTATGGATTTCAAAATTATAAATTATAATCTATAATTTGAATGAATTTCACAGAGAAAATATCACAAATTGCATGTGGGCATAAATAAAAATTATCCCATTGTAATGAAAATGTAATATGCTAATAATAAAAAACAATTGCAAGATTTGTACCAGACACAAACAAAAAAGCAAGTTAATAAAAACATGATAAAAAGAACTTTCCATTTGCAGTAACTTTCTCAATGGAGTAAAACTAATAGTGAATTAAGGCTGCTATGTACTAACCCCATTGGATTCGCTCACCTCAATGTTAACCTATGGAGAAAATGTGTCCAAGGATTTCCGACTTGGATTCAAAGATTTTTTTTTTTATTAAATTGTACTCTGTCACAGAGAAAGAAATTTTACATTTGTGTACATTTTTCGTCTTTTTAAAAAAAATGTAATTAATATTTTAAAATTTAAATTATTCGGGGAAAAATCTGGTATAGTGTGTTTTAAAGGCTCATAAATTCCTTCGGTGGGCGAAATTTATAAAATGAATCCCGTAGCGCTTTGCAGAAAAGTTCGGGCTATCTGACAATACCAATTTTATTTGATTATCAGCATTTATGTACCAGTAAAGAGTTGACAAAAATATATTTTTAATAAAAAATTTGGGGGCAGCACTTAACCCCTATAGAGAGAGAGCCATTACAATCCCTCAAAATGTCATTCCTAAGGGGGGTGGAATTCTCGAACTTTCAACTGGACTCCTCCCACCACAAGAGTCTGCAAGAAGAGGAAAGGGGAAATACGATTTTTTTCTTAGTACATAGCAGCCTTAAACCATGAGAGAATTACACCTTTTACGCTTAGGACGGCAGTATATCTCAAACACTGAAACTTTTGGGTATGAGCGTTTTTGTAAACGTACATCCCACACCTGCTGAATATTATAGGATTTAATGTTTTTTTTTTTATTTTTCTTCATTATTTAGTTATTCTTTTTTAATTTAACAGGTTTTTTAAGCAAAATTATTTATAATTTTATATTTAATTGAGATACGCCCTTTTGGCTTAGCAAAAGTCACTAAGCACCAGTTGGCAAAAGACCTATCTCAACTATGTTACCAGAGATCAATTTTTCTGTTAAAAGAAGTAAAACATTTTGATATATAATTCACGTAATTAATACACATTAATACCATAAATTTGTAAAAATACATTATTAACTGGAAAAAGTTAAATTACATCCTTAAATATTGGTTTTTACTACAAAACAAGGATTAGGAAAATAATAACAATATAAGCATTTGTCTTACAAGATAGTTTTATCTTACAAGATACAGAAATTTTTTAGTTGAATAAGGAACTGAAAGTTAAAACATGGAAATGTATTGTTATTTTAAATGTAATAGTATTTCTAGACTCAGCTAATGTTCAAGCAACAATAAAAAGAGTCTAGTTCAGTGGTTCCCAACCTTGGGTACACGTACCAGTACCGGTATGCGGACAAGCAGCTACCGGTATGCGAATGATTTTATGATTTAAAACAAAAATTACTAAAAATCTGTATTACAAAAAAAGAAAAGAAATGACTATAATAACTAATAATCCATATGTTTTAATATTTTAGTTTGGAATTTCTTATCCATTGTTTGTGTTGTAATACTTTATTGGGATTTACCTAATCTCAAAAGATGCCGTCTATACCTGAATGTGTTATCTATGACCACCCCATAAAAATTTGGCACTCGCCTGCGAATTATAACTGTGTCTATAACTGTGTTTGCGAATTATAACTGTGTCTGAGAAGTTTCTTGCCAAGCAATAAAATTTTTAATGCCATTTGCGACCACATATTTATGTGAAAAAGGATTTTCTGCAATGACTGCAATGAAAACCAAATAGAGAGCTTTGCTGGACATTGAATCAGAACTGACAAACATTGAGCCCGATATTACTTCTTTAGTTAATAATAAACATGTCCAACCTTCTCACTAATTATATATTTTTTAAAGTGATTATTATATTTTATGTATATGTTTAGCAATAAAAATATATCCCAAGTTACTTGCCTTTATTAAAAATGTTCTCCATTGCATTTTATTCCCCATTTCAAAATTTTTGGTCTACCGGTACATCATCAAATTCTTTATAACGTACAAGTATGGTATTATAAAAAGGTTGGGAACCCCTGGTCTAGTTAATTTATTCGTCAGTAGAACTACCAACACAGTCAAAATGACTGGTTTAATGTCGGTTGAAGTAGCTACATCTTAACTGTTGATAGTTCTTCTGTAAGTCATTGTCTAAATACTGAAGATGGCAAAATTTCAGATTGAGAAACATATTTCTCCCACATGTTGGTATTAAAAGCCACTGCATGAGTAGAATGGCTATTTACTATCATGTAGTCATTATCGACAATACCATATGTCACTGAAACTTTTTTCGACCCCTTATATATCTGAGATGTCAGGCTTTAGAGTGTGTCATTCAATGTTAATATATTTACAAGGTAACCGGACAAATTTTTATAAATAAAAAAAATATTACTCACCTTCAAGTAAATTTATCTGCTTCAAAATAATCGCTAATGGAGTCTATACAATTTTTCCAACGTTTCTTCAAGTCATCAAAATACTGTTTATAGGTGTTGGAATTAATCATTCGCAAAATACACGTAACATTTGATTTAATATCCGAGATGGATTTTGCATTTTTTGATTACAAAGGACCTATTCACCACGAATTTGTTCCTGAAAATCAAACAATTAGTCAGCATTTTTACAAGGAATTGTTTTTTCGATTAAGACACGGGATAAGGCGAGTTAGGAAAGAACTGCTTGATTCTGGGCAATGGTTTCTTTTACACGATAATGCTAGGCCCCATACAGCAATTTCTGTAAAACAATATCTTTCTAAGCTTTCAATAAAAGTGATAAATCACCCACCATATTCTCTCGACTTATCGCCAGCTGATTTTTTCCTTTTTCCAAAGCTTAAGATGGCCACGAAAGGTCAGAGATTTGAAAACATTTCGGATATTAAATGAAATGTTATGCGTATTTTGCAAACGGTTAGTTCCAACGCCTATAAACGGTGTTTCGATGACTTGAAGAAACGTTGGCAAAATTGTATAGACTCCTTTGGCGATTATTTTGAGGTGAGTAATATTTTTCTTACTTATAAAAAAATTGTCTGGTTACTTTATGGGCGCACCTTGTGTGTTATATTGATTTATATACATGCAAACACAATAATTTGTGCTTCTGTGCCTAGTATTTATAATTAGGGATATGAATTTTCAATGTGTAATTATTTTAGATATTCACTAATGTAATCTGACTTCCATTTACAGCTTTTGAAAGCTTGGGGAGGTGAAGTTGTTGCAACATGCAGTACAGATGCAGTAGAAATGTTACAAAATTTAGGCGTGGATCATGTACTAGATTATCGAGATCCAGATTTTAAGATGCAATTAAGAGAGATGAAAGGGTAGGAAGAAATTTTAACTGATTTATATTTCCAATCCTAGTTATTAATTTCAAGAAAAATTCTTTCTCAAGTGATTTTCTGCTCCACCAGAAAGTCAAAATTTATAATGTGTTTTTAATTAACAAGAAAATTAAGAAAAAAATCAAAAATTTCCTTTTTTTATTAAAAAAATTTAATTCATGCAGAATTTTTTATATATTTTAGATTTGCTGAATGTTAATCCAGCGAGAATTTCTTCCTAATATTGTTAACTTGGAGTGAAAAATTTTTTTAAAAAATCTATACTCCATAATAAAGAAGGAATTTTCAAATGATAATCTTCATGTTTATCGTTTGAACCACTGGTACACACTTACCTTTGCTAAAACTAATCGAGACAAGAAAGGTTTCGATAAAGTAGTTAAATTCTAATTAAAAGAAAGCTGGAGATGTTGCTTCCTTATATAAAAATATACTTGGAAGCAGAATATTTGGATTCTAAAGCACAAATTTACTAAATAAGACCCATGAAGTTAAATGGCTTTTTTTGTTTATAACTGTTCTGACATTCGTTTTTTTTTTCCCATGTTTAGAACATATGATAAACACTTTGACTTAAATTTTTTTATGAAAATGTCTTATTAAAAAAATTGGTTCCTAAATTTATTTTCCGGTGTATTTTTGTGGGCTTATTAAAAATATGTTCCTGTAATGTTTTCAGTTTTTGTAACCTAATGCTTCCTAAAAACCTTAAAAGATAATTTTGTCAGGCTCTTAAGGAGTTAGCAAAATATATTTCTAGATTGAGGATTAAACATTGAAGAAAATTTTTTTTAAATAGAAAATTTCCTATTTTTTGAGTTTTTCAATTTTAAGAGCATTGAGATTATTAACTTTACAGATAGTTGCCAAAATGTGTTAGTATTTTGCTAGGTATTTAAAAACACATGATAAAACTTTTGAAATATTTGGATTTAGGAATAGACAGACAAACAGATTTTGGAACAAAGTGGTAAAAATGTTCTCTCCATAAGATAAATGTACAAAAAGTTTACATACTTCTAATTATGGAGTATTTAAGATATCCAACTACGTTTGGAGCATTTAAAAAAAAAAAAACTTGTGAATATTTCTATCTTATTTTTCGATGGAATATAATACTAAAATATGAAAATAGACCATAACTGTGCAACTTTTTACAGAATTTAGGAAGTTTGGTCAAAATCAGAGGATACAACTTCTTGTAATTCATATATTTAGAATCCATATATTCTTTTTCTTTTATCTTCTTTTGTTGAAAACCTACTTTTTCAATGCATTCGAAGGATAATGTCCGATTCACACGCATCCATTCACTCGTTGAAGAAATTGCTACAATTACTTCCGTAGCATCTGGAATTGCTAGAATGAACTCCAAGAAATATGGTATTATCTATAATAATGAAGTATAAATTTCAGTTATATTATATAACCTGTTTGTTTTTGTTTTATCGGCCATTTTAAATATATTGTAGCTTTTGTATATTATAAGTGACATTATCTTTTGACTCTCTTCAGATGATAGGTAAAATGAATCCTATTTCTGAACAGCCGATACTTCGTTTTTATTCTGTTGATGGTTGAGCCATTTTTTTGCTACACAAGGTGGATTCTGTCGAGGAACATTTTTTTATCAAGACTTAACAACCATTAGTCTGTTACGAAATACCAAAGAATAGAGTGCTACCCTGTGTAGACTCACTTCTGGGGAAATTAATATTTGTATAGGTTTTTAGAGCTCCTAGGAAATAGCCATGTTGGATTCACTCAACCGAATGTTAATCCAGTGAGAATTTCTTCCTAATATTGTTAATTTGGAGTGAAAGATTTTTTTTTCTCCATAATAAAGAAGGAAATTTTTTTACCCTGCTATCTTGTTCATTTTAAAAACTGAGTCTATCGAAGAAACTGTAGTGGTACCTCGATACTCATAGTAAATGAGTTGCATAACAAGTACCGAACAAGTTTTTCCTACAAGGAGTAACATAAATTCATTCCTGAAAACTAGAAATGTCACATTTGACTGTGCAATTAATAAATGGATGGGGTTATTTTTTTGTAAAAAATCTTTAAACTAGACTGACATAATTTAAAACAATAATTAGATAAAATAAAACAAAATTTATCTTCTCTCGACCTGTACTGAAAGAAGCTGATGGCTTATTAAGATAGTGTAGATAGCGAAGTAGAGGAGTAGAGAGTGTTAGGGAAAATCCCGATTAGCTTTCCTCTTCTTCCCCTAACCTTCCAGCCACGTAGCAGGAGCGATGTATTTACATCATTTCCCACCTCCACAGCAATGTGTAAGCATCGTCAGACGCCAGTTGCGTCATGACCAGCGATATGCCAGCCGAACGACGTCATTCATCCAACGATGACGCCATACCATCAGTTAAGAATGACGTCAACGCACATCACGTAAAATTAGCATAATTAACTTCGCTATTCTCCTGCCACGAGGGAGCGCGGCGGTCGACGCCGGTATAAATACCCAGCCCGTTCACTTAGACGGGGTATTCGATGTAGTATTCGCTGTGGTATTAGACGGTGTGGTTGAGTGATAGTTGCTGAGAAGCGATTTTACCGAGCCAGGCTCTACCGAGGACCCGTATTAGGAAGCGGCGACCAACTTGCCAGCAGTGCACTGATGCTCTAGTCGTCTCGACCTTGCATGCCCGCAGGTAGCCACGGGATAGTTTTTGTGCCAGGAAGGCGCTATCTACCTTAAGTGTTTTCTTACCACGATAGCAAAGCTTTGCCTCGACCACCTGTGAGTTATTTTTCTTTTATTTTTCTACACCTCGGTAAGAACACGACAAAGCCAACTTTTTAGGATAACACTACGAGCTGTGTAGTGCGTCTGTAAACAAGACACTTTAATGTCGTTTTACTAAATAAATGTATTTGTTATTTTACCTAAACCTTCGTACGTCTTTTTAACATCTTGCATATCACACAACAAAGCTAGCTAGCGTTGCTCTGACTATATCTAAAGATTAAGAGTCCAACCTTCCCTGCTAGCCAGTACGACTCTGCACTATTAGCTATCAGTAAAGTTTGGGGCATTCCTGCCCCCAAATCTTAACTAACTTTGGTTGGAAGAGCCGCCAGGTTCTAGCGGCTCAATTCCGTAACATTTTGGTTATGGGCGTCAGGCCCTAAAGTTAAGTTGTAAACAACTACTTTTTACTTAAGGGTGACTTTGATCTAAAATAGCAGAGCACAACGCGAAAGCTTTGTGATATGTGAGAAGCTAAGCGTCGAAGGTATAAACAAAAGGTAAAGGCCCTGAATTTATGAAATTCTATATTTGGGGGGGGCCTATTTGTATATATATATAATATTTAGTGTTTTAAATACTGTCTTGCATTTTTTTTATATGCTTATATATATATATAGATTTACATACTGTACTTGTAACTTAAAACATGGCCTCTTTACAACCCCATATGGCTATAGATAAATTGACCGAGGAAAATTTCCATACCTGGGTAGCAGATATTAAATTTGTACTAATATCCCTTAATGCGTGGGACATTGTGAATAACCGCGAAACTAAACCGATAGCAAGTGCGGAAAATTTAGCTGAGGTAAGGGACTTTGAAAGAAGAACCCGACTCGCTTTATCTACAATCTTTTTAAACCTATCCCCTGCGTTTAAGTCGGTCGTGGAACATTGTACCACCCCCCAGGACACATGGTCAACCCTAAATAGGCATTTTCAGCCTGACAGTCGTAGCCGGCACATGCAATTATTTACCGAACTGGTTAATTGTAAGCCCTACGCTAGCGAGAAAATTAACATGTTTGCGGCACGAATCCGCAAGTTAAACGAAAGCCTAAAGGGAATAAATCAAGAAATAAATGAGACTTACCTCTGTTTCCAGCTAATCCGGTACTTACCATCGGAGTTTGATCACTTAGTGCAAACTATACTTCGTTGGAAAGATGCGGAATTTAAATTTGAAGCCATCCTAACTGAACTAGTCGCCGAAGAAACCCGAATTAGCGTGCAGAGACAGGATAAGCGTGAAAACGCTACTTGCGAAACGCAGAACACCTTTTCGGGTCGGCATAATTCTCGAAGTTGGAATAAAGACAATTTCCGACCGAAAACTCCATCGAGAAGCCCTTCTCCCAACAAACAAGTCCATTTTGGGAAATACCCAAGTGGGAAATCACCGGGGCGTAGAAAATCTAAACGCTCGTTCCGGCGAAACTCACCAAATAATGAAAAACCCCAGAGCCATTATACTGTAGAAGCCCTATTTACATCTCACAGTAATCCAGGTGACTGGGTCGTCGACTCAGCGGCAACCCATCATTTTTGTAAGGATAAATTCCTATTTGATGGACCCCTTGAGGATGTAAATGACAGGAGCCTAGCAGTTGCTACTAGGGGAAAGCCTATCCCTATCAAGCAAAGAGGGCCAGTCGACCTACTCTGTAAGGGCGAGAAACGCGCCATTACGCTTATGCGTGCATTGTATGTACCATCTCTAAGGCGCAACATAGTTTCATTACCTTTACTTGACGAAGATGGATTTACTTTTGAAGGGGGAAATGGACAACTCCACGTTTACGATAAAGATGGAAAAGGTTATTTCACAGCTCGCAAACAGGGGGGAATTTTTTATGCAAAACAGCAGCTAACCCCAGAACAAGCTGCGAGAAAGAAAGCTTACCAACACGAGAAAGAAACTCGATCGAAGAAAGGTAAGGCTTATGAAACTACAGCTAGAAAGAAACGAAATACCCTAAGCAAAAGTAATCAAAAACCTGCCAGTGCATTGAGCAGATGGCACCGCAGAATGGGCCATATGAACCCTGAACTAATCAGCCAGTCTTTTACAAATAAAAGTGTCAGGGGTGCTCAGGAGGTAAAATCATCCAAACTTTTTTGCGAGGATTGCAGGTTAAATAAAGCTAAACGGGTGACATTTAAACCAATCGGCCAAACTAGGTCAACAAAACCACTAGAACTTTTACATCTAGATTTGTGGGGACCTGCTTCAACGACGGGATATGCAGGAGAGAGGTATTTTTTGAGTATCACCGATGATCACTCAAGGAAAATCGCCCTGTATCCGATTAAAGATAAGACAGCTACTTTTCCCACCTTTTTAAATCATGTGAAACGCGCCGAAAGATTCCTTTCAACTAAGCTCAAAGCTATCAGAACTGACAATGGTAAGGAGTTTGACAACTCACAATTCCAAGAGTATTGCCGTACGAATGGTGTGGCCCACGAATTTACCGATATTTATTCGCCTGAAATGAATGGAGTAGCAGAGAGGTTGAACCAGACAATAGGGAATACCCTCCGCACGATCCTAAATTCAAGTAAGGTTCCAGTAAAATTTTGGCCAGAAGCCGTCCGCTATGCGGCCTACAATTGGAATAGAGTGTGCCGTAGAAACCAGACGAAAACACCGTTTGAGAAATACGGAAAGTTCAAACCCTCCATTAGTCACCTTAAACCATTCGGGTCAGTTTGTTTTGTGGGTGTGCCGAAGCAACACCGAACCAAATTTGATCCCAGAGCTAATAAGGGAGTTCTTGTAGGCTACGCATGTAGGATTAAAGGGTACAGAGTGTTGTTCCCAGAAACTGGGCGAATAGTCGAAACCCGGAATGTTAGCTTTGCTGAAGATGAACTAAATTTTTATCAATTGAAAGCTAAGCAGACTAACAATGGAGCAGTGCTGGGCGACCATCCAGAAACTACCATATACTCACTTCACAACCCGGAGCTTGAGACGGTGGTAATCCCACATATGGATTCGCGCCGAGTACATACCCGGAGTTACCAGCAGGATCCCAGACCAGGCCCTAGTTATGCAGTTCAAACTGATGAAGCAAGTGAAGACGAATCAGACAGAGAACTATACGTCCAAACACCTAGACTCCGAGTCGCTAAGTGGACAAGGGAAGCCGTTCCGAGACCAGATGGAAAGCGGACCGATATATATTATCGAGAAGTTAAAAGGCAAGGGGGCAAGAGCCACATATTGCGAAGCCTCAAAGAACTCAAGCAATACTGTAAAAAGCATAAAATTGAGTACCAGCCTGAATACTTCAACTTTAGCGGTAAGAATGGTAGGACGGGCCCTGTTCCAACCCCTCAGCGACAGGTGATTGACGATGATAGCGATCTGGAATCTGAAAGTCAGACGGAAAATGAAGAAATCAACTACTTTTCCGCCTATGACACTTCCGAAAGTGAGATTGACACACCATGACTAGAAACTGTAGTCATCCTGAAAACCTTTAAACAAGCATTCAAAAGTAAAGAATCTAAGCTATGGAAGAAAGCGATGGAAGAAGAATTAAAAGTGTTAAGTGAAAGGGGTGCATGGAGCCTAGTGCCGCCACACTCAAAGTACAAGCCTCTCGGTTGTCGGTGGGTTTTTACAACCAAAACTGATGAGCATGGAAATGTGGTAAGATACAAAGCGAGGCTCGTAGCACAAGGCTACAAACAGGTAAAGGGAGAATCCTATGATGAAACCTTTTTACATGTAGTCAATTTCACCCTTATACGCCTATTTTTCTCCATGCTAGTTTCCAACCTAAAGTGGTATCACCTCCAGTTAGACATCAAATGCGCGTATTTATACGCACCCTTATCTGAAACCATTACGATTACCCAACCAAGTTTCGTAGAAAAAGGAAAAGAAAGCTACCTCTGTCTACTAAAGAAAGCCCTTTATGGCTTACACCAGAGCGGAAGGGTATGGTTTTATGAAATTGAGAATATATTACTTGAAAATAATTTTAAGAAAATTAACTGGGCTAACTGTGTTTACCATTTATCTAATAATCTAATTTTACTTTTATACGTAGACGATATAGTTCTTTTTGGAAAAACTAAAACCCATATTGAAGCAGCAGTTAAAATTCTGCAGAAGTGTTTCGACATTAAAATACTTGGCCAAACTTCTAAGTTATTGGGGGTTGAATTTGAATTCAATCGAAAACAAGTTTTCATTCATCAAACCCAATACATAGATCAAGTTGCTAAACGCTTCAAAACCTTCAATATCCCAATTGTATCCTTACCCATAGCTAAAGGAACAATATATACCAAATTACAAAGCCCTACATCTGAACCTGAATTAACGGAAATATCAAAACTACCGTATCGAAATATCCTAGGGTGTTTAGCATTTATCGCAAGTCGAACTAGACCCGACATTGCGTATGCTGTAAATATCTTCAGTCAGTTTCAGTCTAACCCAGGATTTGCTCACTGGTACGGTCTATTGAAGCTATTAGGGTATGTAATAGGTACAAAAAATTTAAAGCTAAATATTTCCTCTACCTCTAATGAATTAACAGCTTACAGTGATAGCGATTTTGCCGCCAATCGAGACGACCGAGTTTCAATTTCCGGTCAACTCATTTTACTAGATAAATCGCCTATATTCTGGCGAACTGGCAAGCAAAAGGCCATAGCGCTGTCAACTATGGAAGCTGAATTCATGGCCATAACAGAAACCTGCAAGGAAATACTGTGGATCAACCGGATAATGCACGAATGCGAAAAATTGAAGATAATCAAGCTAACTAGATCCAAACCCCTTATCAGAACGGATAACTTATCTGCAATAGACTTCTTAAAATCGCCGATTGAAAATAGTCGCACTAAGCATATTCATATAAAGCTTCTATTTGTGCGTGATCTCCTTCTAAAAGAAGTTTTCGAGATAAAATTCGTGCCTAGCAAAAGGAATCTAGCAGATCCGTTCACAAAACCAAAAACAAAAACAGACTTTTCAGCCTTTAAACAAATAATTTTTAAATCAGAAACTTGAAAGCTATAAACTTAAAGTAAATTCCTAACTCTAATAAACCGAATTTCCTTAAAATAAACCTTATCCTTGAGACTAGGACGGTTATTAATTTATGAGTTATATTACTTTCCATTATTTTCTGTTTACGGAACTAACGGCCATTGTTTCGGGTTAGTTCTATGAGAACCTTCTTTCTCCCACATAATTTGGGAGGGGTTCGCTTAAAGTGTTTGAAGGCCACCTTGGGTCAGTTTGTTTTACCACGCACGAGTGGTGTGTTTTGTCCCTTTTCGTCGTTTCGCTTGGGAGAGACCAATTTAATTGTCCGCTGGAATCCGGTAAGTACCCTCAGGAAAGGGATCCTGAGAGCGAGCGGCCCCCTGTTACGTCTCGTTGGGGGTGAAAATGTAATCTGCCAGAGCTCTTGGGGGAAATTTTCTGGGGGAGTACTACTGGAGGGAGGCCTTTTTCGTGTGCATTAATTCTTTTTGTTTGTGAGTCCCTCATTTTTAATATAAGAATGCCACTAAGTCCCGGACTCACCCGAGCGGAACGAATTTATTTAAACTTAAGTGATATACAGTGGTAATGTGTTTATACATTCTGCATTTTTGTCGCATGTGTATTTAATACTAACGTTACCATTGCAGATATTCTGTACTGTGTTTATATATGCACGTTTATGTCTCTATCTAGCATTGTGTTTATATCTACATACTAGCAATAACTGTTTCTATTTTTCCGTACTGTGTCTATACTTTAATATATTTACTAGTACGTTGTTTGTGACAAGCAAATTGTAATCAATTTTAATATATTCTTAAAGTTTTATGCTATTTAAACATCGGAGGGTATGTTATACGCAAATGTTTTTTTTTCGCATGATTGTGTGTATGAAAGTGGGCCCACGAATGTTTTGAATTTTTGTCTGGAAAAAATACTGCGTGTATATACCTACCTGCGTGTATGTCCCTACCTGTTGATGAATTGTATTGCATATTATTTGCCTATTGAATATTGCATTTTGAATTGTATTGCATAATTGTTCAGGATTATAAGCTATTTTTATAGAAACATGTCAACAGAATATTTATTGTATGTTTATACAAGCGACTTACCCTTATTGTTTTGCAAAACATGTAACTTAACCACGTGCATGTGTTGGTGCTCATTTCTGTAAAGGGGGGGCAGTTGTTAGGGAAAATCCCGATTAGCTTTCCTCTTCTTCCCCTAACCTTCCAGCCACGTAGCAGGAGCGATGTATTTACATCATTTCCCACCTCCACAGCAATGTGTAAGCATCGTCAGACGCCAGTTGCGTCATGACCAGCGATATGCCAGCCGAACGACGTCATTCATCCAACGATGACGCCATACCATCAGTTAAGAATGACGTCAACGCACATCACGTAAAATTAGCATAATTAACTTCGCTATTCTCCTGCCACGAGGGAGCGCGGCGGTCGACGCCGGTATAAATACCCAGCCCGTTCACTTAGACGGGGTATTCTCCTCCTGTTCTGTTTGCTTAAATAGGTCTGCTTTTATGGGCTTCTTGGAAAGCGCGTTCTCTTACTTTTAACTTAAAATTTTCCCCTACTCACTTAGCCGTAATATTAATGTTGTTACTTAATTAAAATTTTTTTTAACTATATTTATTTTTTTCACTTTTTTTTTTTATTTTTTTTTATTTTTTATTTTTTTTTTCTCTCCCCTTAACTACTAGTTTTTTTAACTTGCTAATTTTTCCCTCGCGTCTTTAAAACTGTCTAGTAATTTTTTTTTTTTTTTTTTTTTTTTTTTTTTTTTTACTTGAGCACTGAAATAACTCGATTCTCGAGTGTCACTGATACTGTTATAGAACTTCATGTTCGAAGTGTTACTGGAGTTACACTGTAACTCCCATCTTGCGCATGTCACCTTGAAGAAATTTATCGTGAAACTGGAGATAAATCCGTCAGGACCAGGCACTCCAGAAGTTCAAAAATACCATGAGACGGGGTATTCGATGTAGTATTCGCTGTGGTATTAGACGGTGTGGTTGAGTGATAGTTGCTGAGAAGCGATTTTACCGAGCCAGGCTCTACCGAGGACCCGTATTAGGAAGCGGCGACCAACTTGCCAGCAGTGCACTGATGCTCTAGTCGTCTCGACCTTGCATGCCCGCAGGTAGCCACGGGATAGTTTTTGTGCCAGGAAGGCGCTATCTACCTTAAGTGTTTTCTTACCACGATAGCAAAGCTTTGCCTCGACCACCTGTGAGTTATTTTTCTTTTATTTTTCTACACCTCGGTAAGAACACGACAAAGCCAACTTTTTAGGATAACACTACGAGCTGTGTAGTGCGTCTGTAAACAAGACACTTTAATGTCGTTTTACTAAATAAATGTATTTGTTATTTTACCTAAACCTTCGTACGTCTTTTTAACATCTTGCATATCACACAACAAAGCTAGCTAGCGTTGCTCTGACTATATCTAAAGATTAAGAGTCCAACCTTCCCTGCTAGCCAGTACGACTCTGCACTATTAGCTATCAGTAAAGTTTGGGGCATTCCTGCCCCCAAATCTTAACTAACTTTGGTTGGAAGAGCCGCCAGGTTCTAGCGGCTCAATTCCGTAACAGAGAGGTTGTTGCTTAGAAGGGGAAAGATTTTTCCATTCAGTAAGATGTGTTTCTTATTATACATTATCTACCAATAAGTATTTGCATACCCATGCAAATGACAATATCTTTTTTAGAATAAAATGAACAAAGGCTGCTGTGTAGTGGCCATTTTGGATTAGCTCAACTCAATGTTAACTTAAGGGAAAAAAATTTTCCAACGATTGTTGACCTAGATTGGAAGATTTTTTTAAACAAAATTTTTCTCCGTAATAGAAAATTTTTTTCCTCGGTTATCTTTTCGATTCATTAAAGGGAATGCAAATATTTTTTAATTCCCGATACTGTCACACCCTCCACCGTTAAATATCATTTAGGAAATAACATTGACATGAGTCGCATGCAAGGTGTCACAAAGTGCAGAATTATCCAATTTCGAGAAAGGTGTCGTCAGGTATCACAGAAATGGCCGATCCTTAAGAGACATATCTAGTGAATGACCCAAAATCGACAGTGGCCTGTGTGATTCAGAAGTGGAAGGTGAGCGGTGATTGTCGGAATGTGCCCCGAGTCACGAAACTGGGAGATAGAGACCGACGGTTGCTGTCCAGAGAAATTCGGAAGGACCGCACCCAATTGATATCGGGTCTGGTTTCAACAGGCATCCGAGAGTGTTGTTTCGATCAATACCATCCATAAGGAAGCATATATGCTTGGTTTTCGTGGTCGTGCTGCCGCCCATAAGCCTTCGATCGCAAAGTCCAACCGCGCTGCTCGGTTAAAGCATGTGGTGCAAAGCATGTCGAAAGTGGACCATGGATCAGAAACAGGTTCTCTAGAGCGAAGAATCAAGGTTCACCCTCTTCTGTTTGGATGGTAGGGTCTGTCTAGAGAATGCATTGTGCCCACAGTAAAGTTCGGTGGAGGTGGAATTATGGTCTGGGGGTGCTTATTCTGGTATGGACTGGTCCCAATTCATGTTAAGCTCATCACCAACACTTACTGCAATATTTTGGCTGACAGTGTGCTTCCTACGTTGTGGCAGTTTTACGGGTTGGACCCATGTTACTTCCAGGACAAACTGCCAATATTTTATTTTATTTATATTTATTGATTTTTATGATACAATTTATACCTTTTCTGATGTGCAAAGTTAACTAATAAGTGCAATAATTTTAAAAAGTGTAGCCCTCCGCTAACCTCTGCTTACGACAATTGCCCTCCCCCGGGTTAACCGAATGGACTGGCCTGCCTAGAACCCAGACGGATTCACGAATTAGGGCCTGTTCACATACGAGTCCGTTGCATATTGAAGTATATTTAACCAAAGACAAACCTCCAAACGATTAGCAATGAAATTTTTAACGTGTATGATTGGTTTATTTTCGTCTCAACGTCATGTTTCCCTTAACGCTATGCAACGAACTCCTATGTGAACAGGCCCTTAAGGGGTGCAAGAACCATCCAAAATCAGTGAAGGAATTTACATATCTTCTCCAAGGTGAGTGGAAGAAAATACCTCCAGCCTTCCTAGCAGGACTTGTGAAAAGCATACCACGGAGGGTTGCGGCTGTAATTGCCTCTCTACCAACTATTGAATATGAATAAATTTTGTTTTTCTTTTCTATCACAGGTGTCCAAATACTTATTGGTATAAAAGGAACAGTCTATTTTCACCCCATGAATTCTAGAAAGAGTATCATGATTTATAGATTGTGTGTGCAGAAATTGGTTTACTTTGATATTTGTATTCACTTTTACTTTCAAATTTCATTTCAAAGCCTTTCAGTTTGTGAAATACTATTTCTGCTTTCTGAGCAACGCATCGTTTCAAACTAAAATTGAGGTAATCGATATTAACAGACGAATCGCAGAAGAGATATTCAAAGAAAATTATGTATATCCTAAATTTAATATATATGAGTTTGTAACTGATACTTTAGTTATTGATTCCAATTTCAAAAATTTTATTTCAGCTTTGATTTGATTCTCGATAATGTGGGAAAAGATTATCCAGCTCTGTCCATCGATTTGCTCAAGTCTTGGAAAAATAGCAAATATGTGACACTCGTTTCTCCCCTCTTGAAAAATGCCGATGAAAGTGGTCTGGTGCTAGGAACAGCCAAATCTGCCGCACAAGCTGCCTTGGATACAATTATGGTAAAATAGCATTTCTGCTGTTGTTTTTTTTCCATTTACTGTAGCATCTTCATCAGTTGGTAAATATTTTTTAAATCGGATCTCTTTTTGGAAACATTTTTGTTTTGTTCCAATAGGGCAGGTACTTTGTACCCCTCAACATTATGAATTTGTTCAATTCCA
This sequence comes from Dolomedes plantarius, assembly GCA_907164885.2. Classification (NCBI taxonomy): domain Eukaryota; kingdom Metazoa; phylum Arthropoda; class Arachnida; order Araneae; family Dolomedidae; genus Dolomedes; species Dolomedes plantarius. Next base: position 216,643,825 of record OU015495.1, read on the forward strand.
GTTTGATGGATAAATGGTTATTCATAATCCCATTTTAAGTGAAACCATAATTTTCTTTTAGTCGGTGAAAGACGGTACTTCGTTCCGATGGGCTTACTTTATTCCGAATGGTTGTGCTTTAAAGAAAATAACAGAGATGGTCGACAGACAGCAGGTAAAATATCTTTAATCTAAATGTCATACACAAAATATTTTATTATACTTGTTTTTAAATTATTTTTCAGACCTTTTAACTTACTGTCGAGTGTTTTTTGTTCACATTTTATTGTCTATAAACTTGAATAAAGTTTGAAATTTTTTAAAAAAAATTTTCAGTGTAACTAATTACAAGAATGTTAAATTTTTCGGAATATATGCCAGGGTAACTAATAACGAATGATTCTTTCTTTAGATAATACCAGTGATTGAAAAGACGTACGCATTTGATGAAGTCCCGGAGGCATATGAAAGAGTGTCAACCGGTCACATGAGAGGTAAAGTCGTGGTCAATTTCAAAGCTCATAGTACAAAAGATGTAACAGAGCAACACACATGATCATTCTAGTCGTGCAGTATTGTCAATTATTTATTATCCCTGTTGAACTTACTATTGTTGATCTATATGAACAAAAGAAAATAAAAACACTACATAAATAGCTCGGGGAATTTCAATTCATTTTTGTAGTTTTGACCGATTACGTTCTTGTTTCTGATCTTAACTTTTGTAAAATTCCATTAATGACAGATTTCGCTAAAACTTATTCTATGTGTTTTGGAGAGTAAAATTTTTCTATTACGTGCCTCGGGCATTACTGGGATGTAATCCACGATAATGCTTTTGTGTCGAGTATTGCAACTCTTATTTAATTTAAATTTGTAAAAGATGCTTTTCAAAGTAATCATGACTGACTCGCAATTGAATTGTGGTGGCATATTATTTCTTACAAACAAGATAATTAGTGATTGTTTCGGGGGCAGTCTAATCTGTACACTCGGGGCATCTATGCAATAATACACCTTTGAAATTAACTTTACCAAAGTAAAACCTTTTCTAAGAAATGAGAATGAACAGCTCGACAGAACAGTTAAAAACTGCTTTGCAATACAATATAAATTATTTTTAACGGTTATCCCTGCATCAAGTTAGAATTAATATCGCATATTGTTGTTTTTGTTTACCATTTATCAATTATAACACTTCGATAAATCTTTCCAACTGAACTGTCGGTGAAAATAATTTTTTCACTTCATTATAAAGAAGCCATTTTATTGAAATCTTCCGAACTTTGATGTCAGACGTGTGGCAGGTTTGAAAGTTATCAACACAATATCTTTTAATTGATAATTCCTTTTATTTTCATGTGCAATATACAGATTTAAAAAATATTTTTTTGCAATCGAGATCAAGTACATATTAAGGATCAGTATTTACAAACAAATTTCTGATATACTGAATATAACACTTAAAAAATATGAAGCCTGTTTAAGGAGTTATGGATCCAATAAATGAAGCATAAAATGAAAAGTGAGCACTTATTTTCAACAAAAAATGTGAATCTTTGTAAAAAAACAAATATTAACAATTTTGAAAAAGCTCTTGCAACACTGAATACACCATATTCCATATATTTGTACAACTCGAGTCTCGTGAAAGGTGAAATTAGAAGTATATAATTGAAGCTGATTAAAATCCTTAACTAACAATTAAGCTAACCTATGTAAGGCTTTTGGAAGATTAGTATACACATTCTAAGTTATACAACATACGTAATATCTTCTAGCATTTAAAACTATGAAACAACTAAAGAGTTTCGTAGTCATTACAATCGAGTAATTCTGAAAAATAGACATTTAGAAATGATTAAATTTTACGTTATGAAAGTTATTATATTGTGCACCGAAGTAGTTACACAGCATAGCAGAATATAATTTAAAATCCCTTTTGTTTAAATTTTATACTTGTGATAAATACATTGGATTTAAAATTGTACGAATGAAAACAAAATTATATACATAAATATAAATATAAATCTGGCTTGTACGTATGAATTCACACAATGCCACTCTATAGGTCGGGAGATAATACTTCAATGTGAATATGGTGATTTCTGTAACATTCCCTCTCGAAGGTAGTCGCACAAAAACTGCGTCAATAAAGTACTATGCTTTATTAACAAAATCATGTGAGTGTCTTTCAAAGCTACACAGTAAAAATGAACCATGATTATTAAATCTTAAGCTCGAGAATCATATGATATACATGAATATAAACCTAAAATTCTTATTGATTATTTACACTTTAAAGAAAACTAAATATAAAATTTATGATGCATTGTCAACATATATACGGAAATAATCATGATTTACATTTACATACTTCAATAATTCACCGAATTTTTCAAAAAAATGTATAAATCATTAATGTAAAATTTTTGCAGAAAACAGTCATTTCCCACAATAAACTATAATTTAATTCTGTAATATGAAACAGATGCAAAATGACCCACTTCAAACTGTATAACAGCTGATACAATATGCTGAGTTACTTCAATGTTCTCTAATAATATCATATTTATAGAGTGAGAAATAAAAAGTCACAACTCTATCAAAGATTTTCATTCCCAAAATTGTGAATCGGGGCAAGTGTAGACCAAAGTTTGACTTTAAATAACTGTATTGTAGCAGCAGGAACTGTGAAATATTACCTTCTCTTTCAAAAGATGCTTTTGATTCAACTACAGTGGAACCTCGCTTAACGAGCAAAATAAATCATAAAAAAAAAAGCTCGCTAAACAACCAATATTTTGAGTGACATGGAAGGAAGTCCCCTCTTCGCGTCACCAGAATCATCAACGGCCGAAAAATAAGTCTTTAAGGGTAGTCATGAATGGTTCGAGAAGCAAATATCATGGGATTGGAGGATAACAATGATATAGAGGAGCTCGTGGAAGAGCACAACCAAGAGCTGACCACTGAACAGCCAATAGAATTGCAGTGTCTTTCACAACAAGCAGTTGTAGAGGAGAGTTTGTCAGTGGAGAAGGACGAAGAAACAGCAAAGAAACAATCTTCTGGCGCAATGAAAGCATGGGAAACTGTCGCATCGTAAGTTACAAACCATCACCCTGATAAGACGGTGGCTATGCACGCTATAAATTTATTCAATGACAATGCGGTGACACATTTTCTGCAAATTTTGAAGAGCCGAGAAAAACAAATGTCGCTAGATAGCTTTCTAGTAAAAAAATTAGATATGTGCCATAAATTTGTAAATAATAAACTAAATATGGATGATTTTGCTCCTTAAGAATTTTCTTTAAATAATAAAAATTGCATCTAAAAAATGTTGAGTATTTTTTGGCATGGAACTCATTATCATATTTTGCATTAATTTATATGGGAAAAATTGTTTTGCTTAATGAGTGTTTCGCATTACGAATTATGCTCATTATGCCTGTGTATTTCAAAATGGAAGATCCTAGGTACATGGTCTCTGCAACACCATTGGGGTAAGTTTCACTTTGTTCCACAGATTGCAGTACTACAAGACCTCAGAAGTACACTATGCACTTGTCCCGACTCACCTTTAGTAATCATTTATTCTGATACAAATGTACACATTTTAGCATTCACTCTCATAAATGATTTGAAAATAAGTAATTTCTTTCTTAGAAATCTGGTTTTCCCATATATAAAATTTGACCACACTAACATTGAATTAGGGATGCAACATTGACAACAAAACATCGATGCTAATAAAACATCAATGTTTATGAACTTTAATTTTTTAAAACTGGTTTAGTAACCTTTAAGATTAATGTTACTTCGGTTAGTCATGGTGGGGGGTATTAATTTTACTCTCAGGTTGGGCTGACACAAATGACAAAAACTTGGTTGCTAGAGTCGGCGCATATTGCAGAATTTCCATTACACATTTTATTACTTTTACCAGAAAAATGAGGAAGAAATTATTGCAATTTATTAACAAATCTTTTATTCTGAAATTAAATAATACAAAATAAAATTACATATATTTACACCAACCTGAAGTACTGATACAAAACCAACGTATGGGGGAAAACTGAACAAGCTTATTTTTTCTTTACTGTAAATAACAATTAATGGGGCATATAATTATTATTCATTGGTTGTTCATTGACATTTGTCTCTAATCATTCCCACTTTTGTATTCGTCCATTTCAGAATTCAGATTTGCATTTATTGAGTGGGAAAATTATGCTATGTGGTTAAATTTTTTTTTATTATGGCACATTTTTATTTTATAAAAAACACATCGAGACAACGTAAAACATCGAACACAAAACATTGATGTTAAAAAAAATCTGCTTCAATAAATCGATGTTTTTATCAAAACATCGACATTGATGTTGCATCCCTACATTGAATTAGTCTTCCCTATCAGTCAGCAACACAACATACTTACACCTTGCTTATACACACAATTAAAACAATAAATAAATAAATAAATAAATAAAAACAATATTCACAATAATTAAAAAGATCACTTTGGAACTGAAGTTATATGAAGTTTTATCTAGAAATAGGTTAAAATGTGAAGAATTTATAAAAAAATAATATACAGAAGAAGATTAAAATAAAAATGAAGGTAATTGGCAAAAGTACTACTGTCGACAGAAGATGTGTGCTTTCAAACTTAAGCTAATTTATGAGTACTGTGTATCTGTTATGGAATGGAGTGAAAAACTAAATGAGAAACGATGATTTTTGTACTACCATCTTTGGCTCCTACATTTTAACTGAGATATAAATGGACATATGAAGGAATGACGACTTTTCTGTTGTACAAAATATTTTGCACACTTTTAACCATTGTTGAAAGCAAAATAAAGGTAACATAAGTAAGGAATATATCATAAGGAATGATTGAATACATAAAGAGTACACATGAAATCAAAGCTAACTCAAAACTTACATTACAGTAATATGATAAAAGTGAAAATTATAGCAATGTGTTCATCTCATATTACAAAAATTAGACCGACACACTTCCTTTCAGAAATGATTAAAATGAACGTGTCCCTTTAGATTTTCCTTAAATTATCAGAACTGAAACGGAAGCCCTACACTTAAATTGATGTTTAATTTTCACTCCATAAGTAGTTTAAATTCTTGCATTAATAAGGGACAGTTGAATATTAGAAATGGCAAGGTGCTGCAATTGGTAAAAATGTTTGTAGTCCACATCTGCTTTCAAATAAAAATATTTTAAATTTAAGAAATAATTTTCTTGGTTAATACTTTGTAGATTTTAATTTAATAAAATAAAAGATACAGCAGACCTCTAGCTATGGATATATTTTCCTCCTTTATAAATTGATATTATGTTCTGAAGAATTTCAGCAGTGTTATACCATGTGAATGGTCTATTACATCTAAACAGAAGTAATAATCTTTGAGATGGAAGTTTCAAATCCTACAGTTTGAAGCACTGATAGGATGGAATACAATAAAAAATGTACACAATTTTAAAATGTTTGAAAAATAAGTTATGGGATTACATTTTTAGAAATAATTTATTTAAAAGGTCTAAATTTTTCCCCCCAATGTAAAATTTCTAGAGATACAAGTCGCATGAAAAATCTCGAGACAGGTGACAAATTTTGTTTAAAAGCAATCCTTGGGCAAAAGACTTAAAAAAATTGTTAGTTTGCTGAACCTTTTACTTAAGGCATGACAGAACAAAGATTCTTCAGATTTTAACAATGTCTGAAGATGTTAAAAAAATGCTTCCATCACTGTGGATAGATTACAGATATATTTTTTAACTTATCTGCACCTGAATACTAGAAAAAGTAAGTTCAGTGTCTGGGGTAAAACTTCAGCACAGACTAATTTTGAACAATTCTTCTTATTCATAGAGAATGGGCCTTTGTAAGAAACGATAAAATTATTAATTCTATATGTTGCAGTTGTCACAATTTCCAGATAACCAGAGATGGCAACATCTTGAAAAACTTTTTATTAGGATTCCCAAACTTTTCCAGATTTTTCTTTATTAAGTTGTCACCCACTAATATGTTTGATTTCATTTTCCAGTTTAAATAAAAGAAATAAACCAACACAACACAATTTTGGAATGAAATACAGTCGGACCTCTATTTAATGAAGTCGCTAAATCCTGAAAAAAAGTTCGTTATATGGAAAATTCGTTAAATAGAGATTCACCTTTTAAAATACTTTAAACTACACAAAACAGATTTTAAATTCATAAACACTAAATATTATTAATAAAAGGAATTAATCACACTTTTATTTTGTAAATTAATGTCTATTTCTTTTATATATCTTACCCCTCAAACAGAAATCTGCAAGGAAAACAAGAATAAAACAAAACATTGTCTGGGAATACACTGTATTTTCAATTAAAATAAATAATTTTAGATTAAAATTAATGAATTTTAATGACATTATCGCATTTATTATAACAAGTAATTTTAAGCATACATTACCTCATGTGTCCTTAAATTTAATTATTGATAAAGTCTCTTAATTTTGTCTAAGTGTTTTGTTTGAAAAAATGTTTTCTCTCATAATACGTCTTGCATCTTTGCAATGTACTTAAAAAGCCCTTCAGGCATATTTTCTTCAAACTGTAATTTGCGTTGGAATGTGTTAAAAGAAAGAATTAAGTTTGAAATGTTCAGAAATATTTTGAGAAATATGAAAAAAAAAAATATTAGATCACAAGAAAAAGTTTGTTAAATAGAGAATGCACTTCGCTATTTGGAGGTTATTTTACGATGAAATTTGCAAAATGTTCTTGGTTCCAAGGAAAAGTTCGCAAAATAGAGGTTCGTTAAATAGAGGTCCGACTGTACTTTCCTTTAGAATTTGATTTTTAAAAATATTTTAACTAATGTACACATCAAACACTGAAAAAAAAATTGTCAAACAGTGTTAAGCTAGACAATAATACAAAACAATATTTTTTTACAAAACACAAAATATATACAATGGGAATACTATTTGAAATTTAACTTTTTTTTATGGCATGATACAATTTAAACTTTACAAAAGAATTTTAATTAAAAAAGAAAATAGTTATACAGAAAATATTACATCAGGTAAATAAGAGCAAAAATACAATCAGAATTTTAAATACAGACCACATAACAACTCAATAAGAGTTCAAAAGGAAGAACAGACATGTAGTCAACTCGAAAATAAATCTGTTGCACATTTTTCAAATCATGCACTCATTACGTAAAATACTTTATAACAAAATATTAAATAATATTTAAATGACCAAATGTGCCCAATAATGAATCTGTCACTAAAACAATTATTTCAGTTATCTTTTTCTGTCAGTGAGATTCATTTTTAAAAGAAAAGAAGACAGAGAATAAAAAATATCACTTTTAATGTTATATTAAGATACATTGGGCAAATGCACATATTACAGATGTTTTAAGTACAATAAAACTAAGAAATTTGGACTGTTTCATTAAACATTTTGCATGTTGTACCAATTTTTTTAAAAAAAATTAAGTATATATGCTAGAAATGATATAAAAATGTATGACAAGTAACAAGAATTGAAGATAAAAGGTGAGATGGGCTCGCTTGTTAAAACTTGTAATTGTTACTTTACGTAATATCTGTTTTTACACAGGACACAGCTATGTATTCAGGTACTTATAGGGTGCTTCAAGCATGTAGAGTAGGTTTGTTAGACTTAAGGGAACGGTGGACTTAAAAATTTACTTTTTTTACTTTTCATCATAGAGATATGAAATTTTGTACATATACACATTTCACTATAAATAAATAGAATACCTTAAAAGAAATTTCCAATCTCATTATAATTTTAAGATTTTTTAAAAAATTTTAAATTTATAAACAAAATTTTAAAAATGCTCCTTGCTACTTAATTGAGATATTTCCTCAATTTTGCATTTTAATCTCTTTAGACCGTATAACAAACAAATCTGGGTATCAATTATTTAATCCCTCGAATAGTTAATTTTTGAGAGATTTTTTTCCGAATTCCGTCCCGATTTTCATCAAAATTTTGCCTTTTAAAAAAAGTTATAAATCAAATTTAACTACTTTAATAAAGTCGAATTGTAAAATGCATGCCCAATTTTTTTGTAAACAGCGTCGGGATTCTTCCTTATTAATTTCATGAATTTTTAACGAGAATTAAGTAGCATGGGGCATTTGAAAAATCTAAAAACCTCGAAAAATCTGTTTTGAGAAAAACAGATTTAAAATTTATTACTACACTTACCCATTATAAATTACTTTGTAGAAGCTTCATAAATGATTTTTTACTTGAAAAAAATTATTTTGGTACTAATAATCTACAGAAATATACAGTCGAACCTCCATATATTGAACTGCCACATATCGAAATTTTCTATATATCGAACTCTTAGCAAATCTCCATGTTCATTACATAGAAAAATTGTTTCTATATATCGAAAAAATCTCTATACATCGAAATTTTTTTCCAGACAAATTGGGAGATTTTTATTCTACTTTAGAATAAAATCTCCCAATTTTTGGCATTTGAAACAATATGTCATGGACTTCAATTCACGGAAAATGTCCCCAATTAAGTTTTTAGTGGACTGAATAAATTTAGTGGAATGAAAAAATGTAACTGTGATCATTGTAACCACTGTCTGGATTATTGTTTTTTTTTAAAGGTATGTAGTACTCAATAAATCTTTCATATTAGTTCATTTTTTAGTTATTAACTTTCATTTAATGGGATTCGCATATAAATTAGAAATGCAGTTTCGTATGCGAAAATTAGCTTTAATTTTTTTTAAGGAGAATTATTATAAAACTAAGCTCAATTCTATATATCGAATTTTTTTCTGGCAATTTGCTACTTCGATATATGGAGGTTCGACTGTATATATTTTTTACAATAACACATTCAGTATTACAATGATGAGATTTGCTCAAATAAAGGTCCACCGTTCCCTTAAATCAGTGAGTATCTACTAGAAGTAATCAGCACACAACTCAAATACTTTGTGCAGAAAATGGTAGGACATCATAGCCTAAAAAAAAAAGGAGGAATATTTTATTTTGGACTCTAAGAGAATAATGTTAGAACAGATGAAGAATATGTATAACCATCTCATAACTTCAGTGTCATCTTAATATAGTGTTGGAACAGTTAGGGTGCTGGCCTTTTGGCTCAAGTCCCGCAGTTTGCAGTAAAATGGAATTGACTTTAAACTGTACATCTTTGTCTTTACTCAAAGCTTCTGACAGCCAGACAATAACTGGAGGTAGGTCGATAACTTCGGTCGACTTTATTTACAAAGTCTTAAACAAAAAAAAAGCTTTCAAATTTCACCATTTTATGAAATTATCAACTTAGAAGAATTTTTAAAGTAAATCTTTCGAATCATAAGTGTAAATAAAAGAAAATATCAGCGAAACATTTTTAAAACTAGAAAGTAAAAAAAAAGAAAAAAGAAAATCAATACTTTTTTTCATCCAGATAAAGAAAAAATGCTACACAAACTGCTTCTTTGTGTTACGATACATTAAGAGTCCCAGTTTAATTAATACTTATAGATGTGTTTATATGATGACAGCTATTTCAGTAAACTAACGTTTTTTTAATGAGAAATTAAGGCAGCATACACATAAATAATTTCTTTTCAAGTGATTTTACAAATTAACTAATGTTGTATCAAACTACTCTTACAAATACTAAAAGAGTAGTAATGTTCATCTGTTTAAAAGGTAAAATGGCAGTACTCGTTGATAATCCTTTGTAATTAAATGAAAGTCTTAAACTATTCACATGGTCCTATTTCGCCTTGATAAAAAAACATCTTTGAAAGTAACAATAGTCAATTGATACTACATGTTTGACCAACAGTTTAAAGCCAATTCTGAATGGCTTCAAACATTCATTTCTATATGAAGCGTGTATGTGTGTTCAAAGATGAAATCAGACCTAAACTGTTATTGCAGCAAAGTTAATTTCAGAATGTACAACATTTATATGGCAGACAAAGGATAATTAGCCACAATTATTCAATGTTCCACTACGACAGAAAATGATAGCTATTCATTTCATTTTATTTGCTCTCATCGTTATTATAGAGAGCAATAAACTAAACATTGCTGTTTATATATACAATAGAAATTAAGAAAATTAGCTAAAATTCAAAACAAAATCATTTTTTAAATGATTTTATAAGACAATTATTATAAAAGCATGGGGGTCAAGAAATAATAATAAAAAAAAAGGGATAAAAATCAATCTGTTACTGAATGTGTATTAGAAAACAATTCACAATATTTAAGTAAATAACATTTTATTTACATCAAATTTTGTGAATTACAATAAGTTTGCATACATCAAGATAAGAAAACATGTACAGTAAGTGAGGAACATTATGCATATTTCAATTTGAAAGAGATTAGAATAATCGGCACGTGGTAAAGCTTCTGCCCACACTCACCTTTAGCACAAGTTAAATAAATGTTTAATAAAAGTCCATATAGTTATTATCATTTACAAATACAGTCGAACCTCCATATATCGAAATCTTAGCAAATCTCCATGTTCATTACATAAAAAAACTGTTTCTATATATCGAAATTTCTTTCACGACATATTGGGAGATTTTATTCCTCTTTAGAATAAAATCTCCAAATTTTTGGCGTTTGAAACAATACATCGAAGACTTGAATTCGCGGAAAATGTCCCTGATGAAGTTTGAGAGGACTGAATAAATACGAGCATTTCTTCAATGAACTTTCCATAAAACTGGCTGTTCAGCAAGATATTCGTAGTTTTTTTAAAAGAATGTAACTGTGATCATTGTAACCACTGTCTGGATTATTATTATTATTATTTTTTTTATTTATGTAGTACTCAATAAATCTTTCATATTAATTAATTTTTTAATTATTAACTTTCATTTAATGTGATTCGCAAATAAATTAGAAATGGAGTTTCGTATACGAAAATTAGCTTTAATTTTAATGTTTTAGGAGAACTATGATAAAACTAAGATCGAATTTTTTCCCAGCATTTTGCTACTTCGACTGTAGTTTATTGTCATTTCAATTGATATTTTGTAAATACATATACATTCTAATAAAATCCCGTAAACAGAAATATATTTCCAAAAGCATAAGCAACAAAGAAACAGTCTCACATTTCTGCCAATTTCCAGTGCGGACCTCCAAAATCAAAATGTCCACTTCAATTCTTCATGCCATCACCATAACCAATTTTAAATAATAACTCGTATGCAGAAAAAAAAAATTGGTTAACAGTATCAGTATAAATATATCATCCCATTAAAAAAATAATAAATAAATAAAATAAAAGTAAGATACAATTGTTAGACAAAATAAAAGGCATTCATTCAAAGGTTAACTGCAACAATTATACAGCTCAAAACATTGTAAATTTTGCGATTTTATTGACGCAGGGTAAGAATTCATGGCTTGGCTCGTACTACAATATGTTTGAATCAATAAAACTTGGAACTTCCTTGTCCAATGCTATATAATAGATTAAAACCAATGAATAACTGTACAATTCTTACTAACAACACATAAAAATCTATCAGTCCACATGAGCTTTGAAATAAATACTTCATAATTTACATATGAATAGAAATGTTTACAGGCTTTCAAAGTACAGAAGATATAACACAGTTATTTCTCATTTTCCAATTCTTCAACTAATGTGTTATTACTTTTACGTTTTCGGAGAGTGAAATCTAAAATTTGTAAAAAATCTATTTTATGCCATTAAATGTGATGGCTAAAAGTATTTGAGCATGCTTACAATAATGTACAAATGAACATGATTTTATAAAAATACCAAATTGAAGGTAAATAATAATTGAAATTATTCTAGGAATATTTTGTCGAGTAATGTAAGGGTTGTTACAACTTTGAGGTGATTACTTTGAAAAATACTAAATATCTTCCAGCTAGACAATGGCTGAATGGCTAGGGCACTGACCGTTCGGAATCATGAGCAAAAAAATTGACCATAGCACTCCAAACCAAACTTCCATTTTATTCAGCTATTTGGCAAAAGCAAGAAAAAACCAAGTATCCATTACTTTGAAATCCTGTTGACATCACAAAACAAAGAGATGTAATAATTTAAATAATAATGAAACACTTATGCAAGACTGGTTCTCCTGCATTAAAAACCCACAGATGATTATCTAAAACAGTATAAAATTTTATGAGAAAATTGGACATGATTAAGCAAACAACTCTAACCAGTTGCAAAACGTTGGATAAAATGCAACGAAAATTAATTTTCATAACCGTTGAGGACTGTCTGTGTCTTTGCCTTTCACTTTATTAGCTCGAGAGAGAGTAATCACTTGTTTCTGTAGCACACGGACTTTAGACTGAAAAGAGAGGGAAAACACATCTTAGCCACTTTCAGCTAATAACATTTTTTTTCAATTCAAAAAGGCACACTGCAAATAAGAAATTCTTGACAACAACACTTATGAACCACTAGCTGGAAACCCGCACTTCGCTACGGGGTACATTCAAATTAAATACAATGTATGCAATTCATGGCAAAAAAAATAATAAATTTAAAATAAATGCGATGATCAATATATACAATTCATGTAGAAAAAAATCGTAAGGGATATTTTTATAGACAAAATAATGTCCAATCGTCTGACACATTAGCAAGATGAAAAAAAAAAAAAACTTTCTGTCTATTTAGTTGTTATGTGCGTGACAATAAATTTATTTAAAGTAACAGGTAAAGAAATCACGTGATCGGCATTTAATACATTAAATTCTAAAAACGAATCTTTAAAAATTCACCAAAAATCAGAAGATGGAGGTAAAGATTCGAAAAAGATCTCATTTTAAAGGAATTTTTAGGATCTTTCTTGTGATATAAATTTTATAACCCTCAAATTATTATTTTAAATGCAAACTTAAAAAATAGTTACAAAAACAACTTAAAAATTTAATTTAAAAAAATCTAAGAAGAATTTTTCAAAAATCTTTCTTAGTGCACCCCTACGCCATAAGAAGAATCGCCATGCAACATTTCAGCCCATTAGGTCCAGCAGTTTGGTCTGTGCATTGTATGTCAGTGAGTCAGTTACAGAACTGTTTTATATATATATAGATAATATGGAGAGGATCTCTTGAAGAAAAAGTTAACATAACCTTTTAAATATCAAACTTAACTCCACAAGTTAACATCAACTAGATACAAATTATGTATAATACATTTTTTTCAAAATGCTTTTTTTTTTGTTTAAGAAAAACTTACAAGCTTATAATATTACTTTATCTTTCGAAGAATTTTTTAAAAATAAGTCAAATTTTTCAAAGCATCATAAAATTAGGAGAAATTTTTACACAGACAGGTGTAGGGAGTCTGCCATCAAAAAATAAAATAGAAAAACTTGCAAAACTATAGAAAAGAATTCATAAGAAATCACTACATTAGAAGAATAAGAAGAAAAAAAGAAAGAAGTAATTTAATGGAAAGACACAAATTACTAAGTGACTCCATTAACTGTTTAGACGCCAATGTTCCCAAATGAAATGGGAACATCAATTTTAAAAAATCGACAAAAATTTAATTTTAAAGATATCTTTATGCAATTTTTATTTCATAATCTTAAAAGTATGATTGATTTTTTGAAATGTTTGAAAATGGTATAATTTAGTTTTTTGATATTGAAAAAAAAAATGTTGAAATATGCAAATTTTGATATATTTCATATTGAGATAGTGTGAATTTTATAAAGGGTAAATAAATTATAAATTAATTTTAAATTCGGATGAGTTATGAAATAGTAAGTTTAAAACAAAATGTTGAATGCACTTAAATCATAAAAAAGGGTATAGTTGAGTAATTATGAAGAGATATTTCGATGTTTCCAAATGGGAACATTCGCGTTTGGCATGAACTTTTTATATATGTTTCAACTCAGTGTAATTAACCGATTTGAAAGGATTTTTACAGGTATTTTCTGCATGAAAGTAAGGTATAATTGAGTGCAAAGGTGGTTTATTTAGTATAAGATTGAAGTTTATCGCAAGCCACTCGTAAGGGATCTATAAGTGTACATAATTAAGCAAATTATGTACAAGTTCAATCTACTTCATAATTCAGTGTCTAAACGGTTAATATTTCCTTCCTCTCAAGCAAAATTTATTATTTCTTACCTGAAGATCTTCTACCGTATCACCATGTTGTTTTTGCATAGCCTGGATCTTCATTTTCAATTCCCTCTCGATCACACCATGTTGAGCTTTAGCATGTGCAGCCTACAAAATGGCAGGAATATTTCAGAATGCAAATCCAGTTGCGTCAGTCATTTCATTTGCAAAATACAAAAAATGCAATGTCCCCAAACTTCTCAAATTTACCTCTAGAGGACTCAGTTCAAAATTACAGGACCAGTTCATAGGGGGTGAACCTATAAAGAGGCTAGCAATACTGTAGTGATCACATACGAATGTCTAAGGACAAGGGGGAATTGACAAATATTGTTGATGTAATATGCTTAAAATCAAGTTTTTATATTTTTACCCCCCCCTCCAAAAAAAAACTAAAGGTTACTTAAATCCTTTCAAGAATTTTACAAAGGATAGTCAAATTATCTCTAAATACACTAAAACAGGGGTCGGCAAGTAATTTTAAGTGGGGTCCGGATACTATTGAAATATTTTTATTGAAATCCAGAAAAAAAAAAAAAAAAAAAACTCATAATACAGTGGTACCTCGACTTGCGAGTTTTTTGAGATACGAGTTTTCTCTTGGTAGATTTTTTGCTTCGAGTTATGAGCTAAAATTCGGGTTACGAGCAAGCTTCAGATATTCCACCGCTAGTTTGAGCAACGAATGCCTTGTTACGTGCTCATCAAATGAGAACACAAGAAGCATATAATACTTACAACCTTTAGGTACAATTATTATACAATTGTATACATATTATTCGGAGACTACTATCCAGTCTTAAACCGAAAGATTGGATTTTGAGAAAACGTTCTTCAAATTCTCAGAAAGAAGAATCTGGACATTACAGCCACAGTGAAAGATGCAACAATCGCCCAGCTTCCGAGTCTCACTCGTTCACTTTAAGAGAGTAGCTGGTAATAAAAGTGAAAGTCAGGAAAGCAGAGAGTAAAGATTAAAAATCAAGGAATAAGATTTAATTTTTCAGTTCAACCTTTCTCCTCCTCTTCCATCAGCATCTTCAAACCTGATCTCCAAGGTAAATGCTGTACATTACACTTAATAAAACAAATTTACTACAGTACATTCTATTGTATTGTGTTTTTATACAATGTTTGTTGTTTATAAGCACGCTTTTCTTATTTAAAAACATGTAACAAAAAAATTGTGGTGTTTTGGGGGAGCCCAGAATGACTTAATGGCATTTCCATTCATTTCAATGGGGAAAATTGATTCGAGATACGAGCTAAGTCATGGAACAAATTAAACTCGTAAGTCGAGGTACCACTGTACTTACTAGTTTTAAAGTAATTCTATAAAACACAATAGGTAGGTATTCTTAAAAATTAATGCGAGAAATGACACCTGCAGTCTTGAGCCAGTTTTTTATAGTTTGGTTCACATGGGGAAAAGCTACTGCAAAGTGTCTTCAAGGTGAGCATCCATTAATCTCAAACGATATTTGTTCTTCAAAAAATTCATTTTTGAAAACGATGATTCACATAAATATTTGGAGCCAAACATAGTAACCAGGTTGATAGCTAGTTTTTTGCAATTTTCATACTTTTCTGAAACATGTTTATACCAAAATTCTTCAGTAGATGCAGTTTTATACATTTGCAAGGAAATACCTTCTTGCAAGTCAATTATCTCCATATAAAGTAAAGGCTTTGAAAGACTGAACAACTTTGCAGCCATGTTAGTTCATTCTGCCGTTGCAGCAACTTCATAAGGTGATTTAAGGAATTGAGACAGTTTCCCTATCTCTGCAAAGTCTTGGAATCTTGAAGCAAATTCCTTCCCAAGATCTGATATAAAAAATTTAAAAATACTGCAATGTCTTCTTCAGAGTTCTTCTATTTAAGAATTGTTGGGAAATGAATAAATTCTTCACTCACAATAGCTTTTTCAAAGATATCCAGCTTGCGACAAAAAGCAGACACATTTTTTATCAGATCACATATTAATTTTCCATTTCCTTGTATCTCGGTGTTGAGTGCCTTTCAGGAAAGCCACAGCTAGCATATTGCGCTTGTTTGTTATGAACTCCAAGTGATTCCTTGCTTCCTGCATATCCGAGTTTTGCAAGAAGAATGTTATTTGCCAGAAACGTTCAATAACTTGACCTTTACTTAGCCAACGAACATTGTTGAAGTCAGAAAGAAACTCCCAGAACTGTTGGTGCTGAAGAGCAGAACGAGATCTCATAAAATTGATCCATTACTTCTTACAGAGTAGCACAAAGTTTTCCACAAAGGACTGTCTGGTGAATTATGCACTAAGATATTAGGCCTGCATTCTTATCCCTAATTCTCTTTACTAATCCTTTTTCTTTGCCAATCATTGCTGGGGCCTCGTCACTTGAAAGGGACACCATTTTATCATAACTAATATTTGATTTTGTTATCAATTCCTCAAAAGTTTTGAAGAAATTTTCTCTGTGAATCCTACATTTAAACGGAAATCTAGCTAGCAATTCTTCCCCGAATGTCAAAAAATCTCACGAAAATAGACATTGTTCATCATCAACAATGTCACATGATTCATCAAGTGCTATGGCATAGCATGGTGCCTTCTGCAGAAGTTCGAGCAAACTACTTTTGTTGTCAGCAGCTAAAATTTCGGTTCTTCTTGTAGACAATGGAATACCTTGAACTGTGGCGACAATATCCTTTTTCGCTTCAAAAAGTGCAGCGGCCACTTCCAGCATGAATTCTTTTACGATCTCAGAGTCTGAAAATGGCTTCGGGTGTTTATTAAGCATCCAGCACACACGCAATGATGCTTCTGCGGATTTTTCTTGCTCGCTCATGCAGCGAACTAGTAAGGCTGTGCTTTTTTTGTAACAAGTTAGATATGCTCGGAGTTTTTCTTTACGAGCTTCACTGCCAAGAGGTAACAGACCTGCAAACCTCAGTAAGAGCAATATCCTGCAATTTTCTAATGTGCATAAAATAATCGACATAACACAATACAGCATAGTAAAAAATTATAACGTATACTTATTTATAGTTTATAGGATCTCTTTGATAATATTACATAGTTCAAAATATTTCCTTACTGTTCAGCTCATCTTGAAATTATAATATTAAACAAAAGTTATATATTTGAAATCTGTAATCATACATTTTAATGTACATCATATTTACACTAGCAGGGACCCCAGCAGTCTATATTCTGAGTACTTCTATTTCTTTATAATGTTTGTTTTAATTAATTGCAGAAAATCTTGGAATTTTTGTAGCATTTACTGTAGCTGATTTTGCTCTTTTTAAAAATTCACTGTGAAAATGTTCTTCATAAGTGTCCTTTAGGGTTCGATTTGCATATTAGCAAATTTTCTAAGGTTTCACTTGACATAGATGACCTGAACTAAGTAGATATTTTTGTTATGTAACTAAAAATCCTCTCACATTCTGCATTACTGTGAGGGATTGTTAAAACCAGCATTATTTTTTTTATGTTTCAGAATCTGGTAAAAATAATGTCCATTCCGGAAACCCGGAAGATGCATCAAAAATCCGGCATTGGCAGGTCTGCTGATGAGTTGTTTCGTATTGTCGCTTTAAATTGGCACTTTTAACAATAGCGACAGTTTTGTTGCTCGGTCCACTCAGTCAGAAACTTCCTTTTTTTGCTTTTTAGGATCCATATTGATGTAGGTATGAAACGACAAATTCTAACACAAATGAACGAATGCTCCTCACAAGATCACAACGCAACTGAGCCAGTATGCTCCCTCTGGCCCGCATCCTCGCACTCTCTTGTGCTACACAGGACAGCATAGCAACAGCTATGTATCTACCTACTAAAACTAGTTATAGAAAAAAATTAAATTCAATAGGTAGGTAACAATATTTGACGGTCCAAGTTTCGACATTCTGTGGTCTGGATATGGCACTATAGTAAACTTTAAATGATGAAATAATTTTACACATGAATTTCTTAAAATCTAATCTAGAATGAGACAAGACTGACCTCCTTCTCTTTTGCCAACATTTGTTGATCTTTAACCTGAAGCTGCTTTTTCAGTTGAGCTATTTGATCTTTCAGTTGATGCATAGCAACAACGTGATCGCTTGTGCCCGTGTCCAGTAAAGTACTCTCACTGAAAAAATTACAATAACTGCATGAGTTCATAAATCTGAATGCTCTCATTATACAAATACAATAAATGTTTATGCAATGAAAAATGAATCAAATTCCACAGAGAAATACAATGAAAGGTTATTTGATAGATATGACATTAGAGGTATAATGTTCAGCTTTAAATCAAATCAAACATTTGATATCTCATGAACTGATTACTAAATATAAAACTGCTTAAAAAGAGCAACAAATCTTTGCCTGTTTTCCTTATTTTAAGGAGGATAACTCTCGATTTTTCCAGCATGATTGGTCATTAAAATATACGATATTGAAATAAGAAAAAGCCAAAACATTATAAACTCGTGTGGCACATGATCAGGTGGGAATGGTAGTTAACTGCTGCTGGGGAGTCATTCTTTGCTTCTGCTGATCTACTAAGTGACTTTGATAGAGGGCAGATTATAATGGCCCCATGGCTCGGAAAGAGTATCTCCGAAACTGTATGACTCATTGGTTGTTTGGAAATTTGTATTTAATTTTATCTCCCCTATATGCCAATGTAAGTTTAATATTTACTATGCTTTGTCTGACATCACTCACTTACTCTCGTGTCAGGCAACGGAAAGGATGAGCTATGTAAACTCTCATCTTTAATAATTGTTTGAATACAAATGTATATATGTAAAATATATAACTGTAAATTTTAGAAGATAGATGTTTTATTGATGCACCTTGATGCAAAATGGTGCACTGGCCGAGAATTGAAATGGAACTAATATTTTGACTGGAATGTACACCTGCTGTGCTGAAAAAAAAAAATGGCTCAACAGATTCTTCAGCATTTGGATGCTGAAAGGAAATAAAAAGAATTTTTGTTCGCATTTATTGAAGCTGTTATTTAATTATTTTGGATACCTAAATTAAAGGTAAGGTCTTTTATAATATTTGAAAATGGATAAATTGGCAAAAAGGCGTTGAAAAAAGGAGCACAGCTAGAGCTAATATAATAAAATTGTTAAAAAAGATTCAAACTTTGAAGAAGAAACTGTTGAAATTCTAACAGAATTAATTGAGCTGTTAGAAACGAAAGCAAACACACTTAAGGAATATAATTTAGAAATTGAAGATCTCATATCGAATCCAGTTAAATTCAAAACCAAAATTGCTCAATTGGAAGAGTATGATGAAAAAATTATTACGGCTAAAATTAAACTTAAAACTAAAGTTAAAGAAATGAATAAAAAGGACGACCAAAGTTCCCATGCAAGTAATAACACCTCAAATGTTACTGAACATAATTATACGGCATTAAAATTGCCTAAATTAGAAATCCCGCATTTTTCTGGTGATTCTAATTTCATGGAATTCCTTAACTGCTTTGATAGCGAAATAGGGTAGAACGATTCCCTAACTAAAATTGAAAAATTTCAGTATTTAAAATCCTTGCCTTCTCCCCCCGCCTAAAATGTGGTTGCCGGATTCGAATTAAATGAAAAGAATTATGACTCTTGCCTTGAACTTTTAAAGCAGCGTGCTGATCTAAGTGACTTTGATAGAGGGCAGATTATAATGGCCCCCAAGTAGATGAATGATGGTGAAACCAGTGGTATACACCAGGCGTCGGCAACCTATGGCATGCGGTGGAGTTCTTAATGACACTCTACACTACTCTACATTGGAAATAAATTCCGCTTATGTACACTAGCAGTAAAAGTA
Source organism: Dolomedes plantarius (assembly GCA_907164885.2). Lineage (NCBI taxonomy): Eukaryota > Metazoa > Arthropoda > Arachnida > Araneae > Dolomedidae > Dolomedes > Dolomedes plantarius. Next base: position 216,663,830 of record OU015495.1, read on the forward strand.
TAGTCACACGGACTCCCCTTGTAAATTGAGTGGGTCCGTTCCAAGTGCATTCTGTTCGGCGTATCGGTATACGAATGTAATGACAGATTACAAATTTGACTTTGTAACAATTTGTAACATAGCTTTTACTAATTCTCATATTGTTAAATAGTATGTAACATAGTTCAGTTGTTTTTTGTGAAGACTTGTATTTTATTGGTTTAATTTTTGTTATAATTCATCCATATTTCATGAAATGGAGAATAAGAATGAAAACTTAATGTTAATTGTTTAAAGTAAATTGCAAGTGCTCTGCTTTCCACTTTTGGTTCTACATATCTCTGTGAGCAAATTTTTTCCCACATGAAACATATTTTGAGTACACAAAGAAATTATTTAACAACTGAACATTCAGAATCTTATGTGAAATTAAAAGTGACAAATTATACCCCTGATATTGAAATATAAGGTAAAGTGGTGCAGGGACAAGGTTCACACTAAAAATTTTTAATTTGTGTTCGAATTTTACGTTATTTATTCTTTTAATAAATATGTTTAAAGGATAAATTTGTTATCACATTCTTCTCCTCTAGAACTCCATTATATAATTTGATGGACATATACAGTCGAACCTCCATATATCGAACTTCCCCATATAGAAATTTTCTATATATCGAAATCTTAGCGAATCTCCATGTTCATTACATAGAAAAATTGTTTCTATATATCGAAAAAATCTCTATATATCGAAATTTTTTTCAAGACAAACTGAGAGAGTTTATTCCACTTTAGAATAAAATCTCCCAATTTTTTGGCATTTGAAACAATACGTCGTGGACTTCAATTCAGAAAATGTCCCAGATGAAGTTTTTAGTGGACTGAATAAATACGAACATTTCTTTGAACTTTCCGCAAAACTGGCTGTTCAGCAAGATATTCGTAGTTTTTTTTTAAAAGAATATAACTGTGATCATTGTAACCACTGTCTGCATTATTGTTTTTTTAAGGATATGTAGTACTCAATAATTCTTTCATATTAATTCATTTTTTAGTTATTAACCTTCATTTAATGAAATTCGCATATAAATTAGAAATGGAGTTTCGTATACGAAAATTAGCTTTAATGTTTGTTTTTTAGGAGAATTATGATAAAACTAAGCTCAATTCTATATATCGAATTTTTTCCAGCAATTTGCTACTTTGATATATGGAGGTTCGACTGTACATACCTACTATTACTTTCTGGTAACAAGAATTTAGGCAGCACCCAGAATCACATGGAAGTGGCTTGGCACACCACAGCTAAAAGGTTGCCGACCAATGGTATACACCATGGCGTTATAAAAAAAAAGGACATTGGAGACTGGTGAAGAAAAATCAGCACCAGACAGTGGCTCAGCTGAAAGCCCAATAGAATTCAGGTCCAAGTAGAATTGTTTTGGAGCCCACAGTTCGATATGGGACTACTCAAGTGCATCTGTTGACCAAGCATCGTCGCTCACTATGCCCATGATAATCGTGGCTGGAAAATGGATGAGTGGGAGAGAGTTGTCATTCATCACGTCAATTTATGTCGTCTTCCAGGCAAACAGTTGCTCTGCCAATGTACAGCAGGTCATACACAGGCCAGTGGGGGATGTTCTCATAGGCGTCTCTGGGACCTATAGTTGTGGTACGACAGACCATGTAAACATCATTGCAGACCAGTTGCACCCTTACATGGCACCTGTTTTCTCAACTGGAAATGGAGTCTTCCGGCAGAACATCACTCCATGTCACAAGGTTCGAATTGTGCTGGAATGGTTCAAGGAACATAATGCTGCATTCCAGTTAATGTCCTGGCCACTGAAATCAGCGGATCTTAATCCGCCAAAACACATTTGGAGTGTCATGGAATGGCAGCTCAAAGGTCTAAAAACCACTATGTTGGAATATCCCGGATTTGCGCGACCGCTGCTTGAACATCTGGTACAATCTGTCTCCGGCCATCTACCAAGGACTTGTGGCATCCATGATAAAGCAGGTTGCAGCTGTTTTGCGGGCCAATGCATTATTAGATAGGTGGTTATAATGTTTTGGCTCTTCAGTGTATATACAGTAACCACCACTTACAGTGATCAGTGGTTATAAGAATCAACCGTTTATAAGAATAAATATCGCTAAAACAAAAGTATTATTTCCATGCTAAAATTTTCGCTTTAAAGAATCAATACACCGGTTTTAAGAATCAGCTTACACTCTTCACTTTCCTTTCATTTTTCCAAAAAAGCCACTTAAACCCTCAAAAGGCACGAAGTTCTTTCTTAATTTTCTTTAAAGAAAGAGTGATAAGATGGGATAGAATACAGTCATAAAATGCACGCCTTTCTTTGTTAGACATAACATAAGAGTTTCCCCTTAAACGCTTTAGCACAACACTGTCCTATTAGCTTGACCCGGGGACATCTTTACCCATCAAGGTCCGATTTCACTCCACTGACAGGGACTGCTTTGTTCCCACTTCCCACATCCTGGTTGCGGCTTCCTGGACCCTGAAACAAATAAATCTTCTGTGAAGTGTCCACTATCACTTAGGCAAACGTGACATTAGTAGATTCAGCACGTTATCAAACCGTGAAACGTAAGCTAGTAGGTGAATCTTCGTCTGAGGCTATTGGTATCCAAAGAGGTGTAATCAGCCTCCTAAAAACTTCATTGCGTCAAACTACCATAGAAAACTTTTTCTTGTTCCCTTCCTGTAGTTGAAATGTTAAAACTGTTAAGCAGGTATGTTGTAACAAATATTGGATTCTTTTTTCTCTTACTATAATTTTGTGTATCTACTTATAGGTCTAGAAATTAAGTTGTATTTTTAAAATTATAAAAAATAATTTTAATAAAAGATAATTAACGTAAATTAAAGAGTATTTTATGGTAAATTATCTAATATATGTATATATAGGTGTGTGTGTGCCTGTCCAAAAACCTAAATTTCGGTCATAAGAATAAACCGCTTATAAGAATTAAAAAGAGTAATAACAAACACGATTCTTATAAGCAGAAATCCCTGTACTTGCATTGAGTGGCCTCTCCAACATGTTATGGATTTTTCATTACTTTATTTTAGATGTTACTTTCGACAGTTTCACAGTCTAACACTATTAATATAGTGTATAGTAAATATTTTCCCCATTTATAACCATACTTTAATGATTTTCTTATATTTTGTGCTTTAAGGTACTGTATACAAAGCTAGATAATCATACTGTTGGGATACTCCCCACACTCTGTCTTCCCAATTTGGAAGTCAAACGTTGTTTTTCTCGTAAAGCGAGTGACGTGCATGCTTCGGGTATGACGTGATGAAACGGTTTCTTTGCGATCGCAAGTTGCGATGTTCGGACGTCATTCCTGGACGCTGGTTGCGATGTTTTAATTTAACATTTCTTTTTCCGGTGTTTATATGTTTTTATAATATGTGTTATTGTATGTGTAGTAATTTTTGTTATTTATTATAAGTGAAGTATTACTTTTCGTGACAATTATTTTGATGTTTTTTTGGCGTAAATTTTCCTGAATATGCAAATCAGCCAGATACCCACGTGGTTTGTATGTATATAACGTGCTGGCTTTACTTAGCTCTCGCCGAGGTCAGTCGGAGCATTGTATTAGACCGAATGCTATCGCCAACACTAAATGTTAGCTCGAGTTTACTTTGTGTGGAAAAAATAAACCGACGTTTTCCTGTTTTTAAACGACGGCTTCTTTTTACTTATTCCTGCTTCAGCTCAGTGCTACATTCTGCTATTTACCATATGTTTTCTATGGCTTTTAATCAAGTTCAACAAGGGTTATGGGCCCAGGTCTAACTCGTAGCTGAGGCAGATGATTTTTAATTTTTATTAAAGAAGCAAGAAGTGCTGTTTCGAAAACCGGATATGTCATCCGATATTAATTTCCAAATCCGTCAACTGGAAAAAGATAACTACACGACATGGATATCCGATATCCGCATGTTACTGACTGAAAGAAACTGCTGGTCTATCGTAGATGGTACGGAAAGTGTCCCAGCTAAAGATGCCGCCGAAGGAAAGAAATCGACGTACGAAGCAAGGGCTAACAAAGCTCTGGCCACTATATACATGTCCATACATCCTCGAATTAGGACTTTAATAGAGGATTGCAAAGACCCTAGGGAGGCATGGACTAAGATAAAGAAATATTTTCAGCCAAGCTCCAGAGCAAGGATAATGTGTTTAAAGCGGGAATTTTTTACCCAATACCCAGAGGAGGATGGTGATATAGCCCTATTCGCATCAAGAATAAACAAGATATGTCAAGAGTTAGCGGATGCAGGTTCCCCAGTACCAGAAATCGACAAAGTGTACCAATTGACGCAGTTCTTACCACAACAGTACAAACTTATTATACAGTCAATATACAAATTATCTGATAAAGAATTCAACTTTGAAACTGCATTAGAAGAACTCCTGTCTGAGCAAGCAAGATTACGACAGAGGAGGTTAGACAGACCTGACTTTGGATTCCACTCCGAACCCGATGTGCATAAAGCATGGACAAATAGCCGACCCAGTTATCCAGACTCCCGGACAGCATCCTCGTCTAGTAGAAGAGATTCATCCCCGCAAGAGCGAAGACCTCGAAAGAAAGATGTACAGTGCTATGGATGCAAAAAGTTTGGACATTTCAAATCCGAATGCACAGATGGTAAAATCCGACAGACGTTCCAGTCTCGTCGCCGAGCTCGCCCGATGTCTCGTTCAAGAAATTCTTCTGTGTCAAAGAAAAACGACCAGTCGCTACTTTTAGAGGCGTTATCAGCTGATGAGGTGAATACGTCCTGGATAATTGACTCGGGTGTTACTTCACATTTTTCCAACCAAAAGATGTGGCTCCACGATTTCGAAGACTTAAGGGACTACTCGTTGTGTGGAGCCGGTATTGATATGTCAACCCCAGTTCTCGGTAAAGGTAAGGTGCATATGACTATTAACGGTGAACGATATGTTTTAAAAGATGTACTGTATGCCCCCAGTTTGAGAAAGAATCTTATCTCAGCTTCTAGGCTTGACAGTAAAAAATGTGAATTTACAGGTAGTAACTCTAAAATAAATGTGTATAAAAATAACAAATTTATATTTTCGGCTAAATTAAATAATGGACTGTATTATGTTTATCCTGATAAAATAGATAAAGTGTCAAATGTAAATAATGTTGAAACTAATAATTGTGTAAAGTCATGTAATTCGAATGTAAATAACAGCTTTAAAGATGAGAAGCCTTTAAAATTTAAAAGTAATAAGTCAAAAGGTAAAAAGAGCATTACTTTTGCTTCGGTAGATATAAATTCTTTACATAGACGGTTCGCACATATAAATGCAGATTACATTAAAAATACTTATAAGCATAACTGTGTTCGAGGCATGTTAGAACCAACTGGTACCCCCAGGAATTGTGAAGCTTGTCGTGAAGCCAAACAGAGCCGCGTTAGTTTTAAAAGTATCGAGGCCAAGCGTAGTAAGAAACCATTAGACATTTTACATATGGATCTCTGCGGTCCTTTACCCAAGCAATCTCTTGAGGGTCATCATTACTTTTACACTATAATTGATGACTACTCAAGAAAAACCCATGTATTCCCCATTAAGCATAAATCTGACGCATTTGATATTTTTAAGAATTTTGTTAAACGTGCAGAAAGGTTTCAGGATCGTAAAGTAAAGTGTATCAGGACTGACAATGGTCTTGAATTTATTAATTCAAAGTTTAAATCTTTTTGTGATGACCTTGGTGTTAAGCACGAAGTGACGAATATTTACTCGCCAGAAATGAATGGGGTGAGTGAAAGATATAACCGCACTGCAATTAATGCCATAAATACTTTGTTACGAGATAGCGGTTTAAGCTCTGGTGTTTGGAGCAAAGCTCTACTATATTTTACATACACCTGGAATAGAGTGACTCACGGGGGTCAAAAATTAACACCATTTGAATTGTACGGGGGGCGTCCACCATCAGTAAAGCACTTAAAACCTTTTGGATGTAAGGCCTATTTAGGTATTCCCAGACAACAGAGAAGAAAGCTAGATATGAGATCCAAACCCGGAATAATGGTAGGATATGCTCGACTAACCAAGGGGTATCGTATTTGGATTCCAGAGCTGAGGAAAATAGTTGAATCGATCAATGTCAGATTCGATGAATCTACTATAGGTCACCAAAATACTGAGCAGAGTATTGAAGTGGACAGTGAACTGGACCCATATGATAATCATATAAATATTACAGTTCCCAAGGTTGATCCTGTTGTGAGTGATGACTTCGACCCTATTGAAGGTTCGTCTAAAGATTCACCCAGTAGTAGAAAAGAAACCCCGTTAGAAAGAAATAATGTAGAAAGTTCCGATGAGGAAAGCGAAAGTGAAGGGGATCCCGAGAAAGTCGTCAATTGGGTACGGAAGCCAGTCCCTCGCCCAGATGGAAGCAAGGTTGATATTTATTATTTCGAAGAAGGGAAAACCCAAAGGCTACGTTCCCTCAACGACGTTAAGGCATACTGTGAACTATATAGTATTAAGTATGAACCCGACATATTTTCGTTTTCCGGAAATGACTTGTACGCAGGCATAGTTAAGGGGACTCCAATAGCAAACTTTAGTGATGACGTTGAATGACTAGAAATCCCTAAACATTACGAACAGGCCGTAAAATCTAATAATAGAAAAGAATGGATTAATGCAATGAAGGAAGAATTAAGTTGTATGAGAGAACGCGACGTATGGGATGTGGTTGAAAGACCCGCCGGTGCTAAGCCACTCGGTTGCAGATGGGTATACAGTGTCAAAAAGAATCCTGCAGGAAAAATAGAGCGTTTTAAAGCAAGACTTGTAGCCCAGGGTTTTCGCCAGGCATACGGTGATTCGTATGAAGAAGTTTTTAGCCCCGTCGTAAATTTTAGTTTGATCCGTTTCTTTTTTTCTATTTTAGTTTGCTTGAATAAATGGTGCCACATACAATGTGATATAAGGTGCGCGTATTTGTATGCCCCAGTAAAAGAGAGGATTTTTATGAAACAACCTCCAGGTTTCGAATCCGGTAAAAACTTTGTATGCAGGTTAAAAAAGGCAATTTACGGTTTAAAACAGAGCGGTCGTGAGTGGTTTCTTAGAATTCATGGCTGTTTAAGCGAACTAGGTTTTTCGAAATTCAGTTGGTGCAATTGCGTCTACGGGTTTGAAAACAACGTTATAATTCTGTTGTATGTAGACGATATCGTAGTATTTGGGAAAACCGAAGAGTATGCTGCCAAAGCTATACACCTACTGCAAAGTAACTTTGAATTGAAAGTTCTAGGTAAAACCCAAAAATTATTAGGTGTGGAGTTTACTGAAACTGCGGGCAATTTATATTTACACCAGTACAATTACATAGACAAGATTTGTAATGATTTTAAAAATTATAATTTCCCAATCTCATCTTTACCAATAGCGAAAGGTTGTATTTATTCTAAATCTCAAAGCCCCCAGACTAATGAGGAAATCGCTGAAATGAACAAATTGCCGTATCGCAGTTTAATAGGTTGCCTAGCATTTTTATCAAGTAGAACCCGGCCAGACATAGCACACGCACTTAATGTATTTTCTCAATTTCAAAATAATCCTGGAATGGCCCATTGGGAAGGTTTACTTAAATTATTGGGTTACGTTCAATATACTCGAAATCTTAGAATCGATCTATCAAACATTAGTACCCTAGACCTTACTGCATACAGTGATGCAGATTTTGCAAATAACAGAGACGATAGAACTTCAATGGGAGGTTATGTAATTTTCATAGGTAATGTAGAATGGAAGTCTGTAGAATGGAAGTCAGTAAAACAAAAAAGTGTTAGTTTGAGTTCGATGGAATCGGAATTCGTTGCTGTTACTGATACCGTTAAAGAACTAATATGGTTCAAAAGAATTCTGGATGAAACTCTTAATTACAGTCTAGTAAAAGAAAATTGCATAACTCGTTTATTTGTTGATAATCAAGCAGCTATCAATTTTATTAAATCCCCCATCGAAAACCATCGTACTAAACATATAGATACAAAACTTTTCTTTGTAAGAGATCTATTTTACAAAGAATTTTTCAGTATACAATATATTCCTAGTAAAAATAATCCCCTTGTTGAACTTGATTAAAAGCCATAGAAAACATATGGTAAATAGCAGAATGTAGCAGTGAGCTGAAGCAGGAATAAGTAAAAAGAAGCCGTCGTTTAAAAACAGGAAAACGTCGGTTTATTTTTTCCACACAAAGTAAACTCGAGCTAACATTTAACGTTGGCGATAGCATTCGGTCTAATACAATGCTCCGACTGACCTCGGCGAGAGCTAAGTAAAGCCAGCACGTTATATACATACAAACCACGTGGGTATCTGGCTGATTTGCATATTCAGGAAAATTTACGCCAAAAAAACATCAAAATAATTGTCACGAAAGTAATACTTCACTTATAATAAATAACAAAAATTACTACACATACAATAACACATATTATAAAAACATATAAACACCGGAAAAAGAAATGTTAAATTAAAACATCGCAACCAGCGTCCAGGAATGACGTCCGAACATCGCAACTTGCGATCGCAAAGAAACCGTTTCATCACGTCATACCCGAAGCATGCACATCACTCGCTTTACGAGAAAAACAACGTTTGACTTCCAAATTGGGAAGACAGAGTGTGGGGAGTATCCCAACACATACTCTGCTGTTAAACTTTATATATACCTTTTAAGGGTGAGTATGAATTTCACCCTCACGACCAATAACAACTAGACAACTTCTCAACAACACCCTTGAATAAACAGCTGGGCAGCCATTTTTAATTAATTTTACTCAACAGAATTGATTTCATTTGCAAATGCTGAGAATATCGACATAAATATTATACCTTTCCTCCCTTTCATAAATTCAAAAATATTAAAAAATTGTGCAAAGCATAACTATTGGGAAAACCAGTGAACAACACAGGGGCCTTTATGGAGGAAGAACTGTTAACAGATTTCATGAGCACATTATGAAGTAATTAATTTTGAAATGAAGGATATTATATTGTGATGAACATACGAATTTAAATTCTTATAACATTTTATGTTTTAACACAGGGGTTCTTAAACTTATGTAGTCCGAGGACCCCCTCTTGAACAACATTTCTTTTTGCGGACCCCCATCCCGACTCTAGACATTTTAAGTCGTTTTTGAGACTTCATTTCTGGCTCAATAATCTCATAGGCACTACGTTATAATAAATATAGGTAAAAATGCATCGCTGGGTATTTTAATAAATGGTCTCGCGCATTTATAGAGACGAACATTTTTATTAGGACGTAGAATAAAAAACATATAATGAATTAAAACAGTAGTAAAAAGATTTTTAAAAGTTACAAATCATAATACATTAAACTCATGCAAACATTTCTTGGTCAAATATTGGTCAAAATAGATCTATTTTATTATAATATGTTTTCTGTAAATGATTTTTACTTAATGAGATGGGTGCAGTGGTTCTCTTGAAACCAGAACTGCAATGTCGGGCTCTATGTTGGAAAGTTTTAATCTGAGGTCTGCTTCTACATTGAGTTTGTTTCTACACTTTAATTTCACATATATAACAGTACCGAAAAAGCCTGTATACATAAATATGCTGTGCAGAACGGAATCAAATGTTGGAAGGCTTTATTTGCAAGTGCAGGGTCATCAGATCTGAGAAATAACCAAAAGTTTGTGAGTTCAGTTTTGTTGAATTGTAGTTTCAAAGACGTTTCGCATGATAATTCCACGAGAATATCTTGTTTAAGTTGTTGTTAATGTCAAAATTGTTTCGCGGACCCCCGGTAATGGATATGTGGAACCTCAGGGGTCCGCGGACCACAGTTTAAGAATCTATGTTTTAACACATTGCAAAGTAGAATATTATTTATGCATATATTTTTAAAAAGTTTCTCTCCGAGATTTGAAATTTTTTCCCCACTTTTAAAAAAGAATTCTATTATTAATTTTTAAGTACATTAGAATACACAATACAAATTTGTAGCAAAATAGTATTCATTAAATATTTTGTCTTCATGAGAAAAAAATAACATTTGAGTATATTATCTTTTATAACACATAAAATCCCAATGACTAATATTTCAATGCAATGCAATAACCTGTAAATACTTAGAACATGTAAATTTTATTAGATTTCTTAATCCAAATTTTTCTTCGAGTACATATATGATTACGAGTTATGAACAATTTTGAATGATATGAGCAATCAGTATGCTATAAAAGTTTATAACCTTTTTTTTTGTTCTGTAAATGGAATGAGCAAGAATTAGTTTAAAATGCATAACTTTTCTTTCAACACACCTGGTTGGCAAGATTCCATTAGTTGATTTTGTTATCTCTGGTCGGGGCTTTTTACTGGGAGAATGCTCTTTCCTGTAAAGAAAGTATAATTTTCCAGTGGTCGATTCAGTACTAAATAATAAGGAGATTCACAATTTATATGTCAGTGCATAACACAAAATAAATCTGATCACATGTAATATAAAAACTTGAGGAACATTTAAATCTTCTACAAATTCCCAATTATTCTATCAAATTTCATTCTCAAATTAAAATTAAATAAACCAAACCAATCAAGGTGAAAACTCGTGCTAAATTAGATAACAAACAATTATTATGATAACTTAATAGAATATTATAAAATGCAGAGGATAAATAAACTAAATTTAAAGTTAAACGACAAATAGCACAATTTTTTTGTCATGGGTCGCCTAATTTTATTACAGAGTATTTTGAGTTTTTCTTTGACACACAGACAAACAGATAATTAGAAAATTAGTAAAAAAAATATTAAGGCATTCACATTTTCAGGATTTTAAGATAATTTTTAACCAGATATGTATAATTTCACTTTTGGAAAGACTATTCCCTGAGACAGAACTACCTGTAACTGATAAATTACGAAAACAAATACAATTGAACCTCCGTATATCAAAGTAGCAAATTGCCAGAAAAAATTCGATATATAGAAATTTTGATATATAGAATTGATCTTAGTCTTATCATAATTCTCCTAAAACATTAAAATTAAAGCTTATTTTCATATACGGAACTCCTTTTCTAATTTATATGCGAATCACATTAAAGTTAATAACTAAAAAATGAATTAATATGAAAGATTTATTGAGTACTACATAAATTTAAAAAAAAAACACAATAATCCAGACAGTGGTTACAATGATCACAGTTACATTCTTTTAAAAAAAAACTACGAATATCTTATTGAACAGCCAGTTTTGCGGAAAGTTCATCAAAGAAATAGTCGCATTTATTCAGTCCACTAAAAACTTAATCGGGGACATTTTCCGCGAATTGAAGTCCACGACGTATTGTTTCAAGCGCCAAAAATTTGGAGATTTTATTATAAAGTGGAATAAAAACTCCCAATATGTCATGAAAATTTTTTTCGATATATAGAAACAGTTTTTCTATGTAATGAACATGGAGATTTGCTAAGAGTTCGATATATGGAGGTTAGACTGTATAATTAACAGATTATTACTGAAATGAATAGAAATAAAGTAAACTTGGTTTACAGGAGTGGGCAACAGTAAGCTTTATTTAGAATTGGACTAGCAACTAACATTTAAAATAGACAACCCATTGGGCTATCCAGAAGCAAGAATTTTTGGATTTCACTGATGTATGTGTTTTCCCAACAGACCTGCCAACCTCAGTAAGAGCAAAATCCTGCAATATTCTACTGTGCAGAAAATAATCGACATAACACAAAACAGCATGTTGCAACTGGATTACCCTGAACTGTGGCGACAATATCCTTTTTCGCTTCAAAAAATGCAGTGGCCACTTCCAGCATGAATTCTTTCACGATCTCAGAGTCTGAAAATGGCTTCGGGTGTTTATTAAGCATCCAGCACACACGCAATGATGCTTCTGCGGATTTTTCTTGCTCGCTCATGCAGCGAACTAGTAAGGCTGTGCTTTTTTTGTAACAAGTTAGATATGCTCGGAGTTTTTCTTTACGAGCTTCACTGCCAAGAGGTAACAGACCTGCAAACCTCAGTAAGAGCAAAATCCTGCAATTTTCTAATGTGCATAAAATAATCGACATAACACAAAACAGCATAGTAAAAAATTATAATGTACACTTAATTATAGTTTATATGATCTCTTTAATAATATTACATAGTTCAAAGTATTTCCTTACTGTTCAGCTCATCTTGAAATTATAATATTAAACAAAAGTTATATATTTGAAATTTGTAATCGTACATTTTAATGTACATCATAATGTACACACTCTCCACTAGCAGGGACCCCAGCAGTTTATATTTTGAGTACTTCTATTTCTTTATAATGGTTTAAATTAATTGTAGAAAATCTTGGAATTTTTGTAGCATTTACTGTAGCTGATTTTGCTCTTTTTAAAAATTCATCGTCAAATTGTTCTTCATAACAGTGTCCATGTGGGTTCGATTTGCATATCAGTAAATTTTCTAAGGTTTCCCTCGACAAAGATGACCTGAACTGAGTAGATATTTTTGTTATGTATCTAAAAATCCTCTCACACTCTTTATTACTGTGAGGGATTGTTAAAACCAGCATTATTTTTTTACATTTTGGAATCCGGTAATAATAGTGTCCATTCCGGAAACCTGGAAGATGCATTAAAAATCCGGCATTGCCGGGGTAAATCCGGAACATTAGCAGGTCTGCACATGTAACTTTTAATGAAGATCTCAAATGAACCCTGAATTATGAAAGCAACTGGTTCTTGAAGTCATTTATGATATTCTGACTGGTGATGGGAGTAAGGACTCAAATGACAGGATCCAACTTTAAAATCTTGATCAGAGCTGCTGGGCATCCCTATTGAAAAATATCTGGAACTTGATAGACAACATCTTATGAACTAGCTGCAGAGTTCAGATATTCTTCTTCTACTTTTCAGTATGATATTAATTTTCAGTGGATCTGTAATGATTGAACTGACAGTCTGGCAAATGAGGGCTATTTAGAAGTTTGTTGATTTGACTACATAGGGATGCGACATCGATGTTTTAAACATCGATTTATTGAAGCCGATTTTCTTTTAACATCGATGTTTTGTGTTCAATGTTTTACGTTGTCTTGATGTGTTTTTTATAAATGAAAATGTACCATAATAATTTTAAAAAAATTAACCACGTAGCATAATTTTCCCACTCAGTAAATGTAAGTCTGAATTCTGAAAAGGAGGAACGATTGGCAAAAAAAAAAATCAAATGGCAATGAACAACCAATGAATAATAATTATATGCCCCAATAATTGTTATTTACAGTAAAGAAAAAATAAGCTTGTTCAGTTTTCCCCCCATACGTTGATTTAGCATCAGTACTTCAAATTGGTGCAAATATATGTGATTTTCTTTTGTATTATTTAATTTGAAAATAAAAGATTTGTTAATAAATTGCAATTTTCTGGTAAAAGTAATAAATGTGTCATGGAAATTCTACGATATGTGCTGACTCTAGCAACCAAGTCTTTACACAATGGCTGACAGCCATTTCTGTCAGCCCAATCTGAAAGTAAAATTCTCCCCCCCCCCCCTCCATGACTAACCGAAGTAACATTAATCTTAAAGGTTACTAAACCAGTTTTAAAAAATTAAAGTTCATAAACATCGATGGTTTTTGGGCGATGTTTAAATATTGAATATCGATGTCGCATCCCTATGACTAGAGTTCAATCCATTTTCAAGGTCACTATCCTGGTCTGAGACCAATTCAGATGCTTATAGAGTGGTCATACTTTGCCCTTGTTCTGCTGCTTCTTCGACGGCCTGTTTGGGACTACCTTGCTGAGGATCGAGATGCTGTTGCCACTTAATGGACATGGTCTAGCAACAACAACAGAGAATTAAAGTACAGTGGTACCTCGACTTACGAACATTCTCTCGGTAGATTTTTTGCTTCGAGTTACGAGCAAGCTTCAGATATCCCACCGCTAGTTTGAGCAGCAAATGCTGTGTTACGTGCTCATCAAATGAAAACACGAGAAGCATATAATATTTACAACCTTTATGTACAGTTATTGTACAATTTTATAATATTATTCTGAGACTACTATCCAGTCTTAAACCAAGAGATTGATTCTAAGAAAACGTTCTTCGGATTCTCAGAAAGAAGAATCTGGACATTACAGCCACAGTAAACGATGCAACAATCGCCCAGTTTCCGTGTCTGACTCGTTCACTTTAAGAGAGTAGCTGGTAGTAAAAGCGAAAGTCAGGAAAACGTGACAAAAAGATAAAAAATCAACGAATAAGATTTAATTTTTCATTCAACCTTTCTCCTCCTCTTCCATGAGCATCTTCAAGCCTGATCTCCAAGGTAAATGTTGTACATTACACTTAATAAAACAAATTTATTGTAGTATAGTCTATTGTATTGCATTTTTATAAGCACATTTTTCTTATTTAAAAACATGTAACAAAATATTGCGGTGTTTTGGGGGAGTCCGGAACGAATTAATGGCCTTTCCATTCATTTTAATGGGGAAAATTGATTCGAGATACGAGTATTTCGAGTTACGAGCTGCGTCATGGAACAAATTAAACTCGTAAGTCGAGGTACCACTGTATAGCATTTCATGTCTGTTAAGGGGAGGGGGAAGGCAAGTTGTAGGAATACTTTGAAAAGAAACATACTTGGATTTGCTTGAATGGCTAGAAGAGCGTTTATGATTTTGTGACGCTGAAGATGATCGATGGTGGCTAGATGATTTCGTTAATGATGTTGAATGACGAGATGAACTACTCTTGGTTTTAGCTAATGCACGTTTATAGGATAAAGTACATAACCAGCAAAGCAGCTTACCATCAACCTAAATCACATTTAACATTCAAATCAGATAAAATACAAACAAACTTAATCTAATATATTTCATACATCCAACTAAAGATAAATTACTCTTCCTCATTAGAATATTTTTAAATAAATAACAAAAGAAACTTTTTAGAGAAGCAAAATATCTTTTTCTGGGCAGGAAAAAAAAAATAACAATTAAAATAGTGCATCAATTTAAGGGTACAAGGGAGCTTCAACCTTTTTTTTTTTTTTTTTTTTTTTCAAAATTTTACTCTCATATACAAAATGAGAATAATTAACATTCTTTTCTAATACGTTGAAGAAACTGAGAATTCCCAAATAAATAATTTGTGGAAAAATAAGACCTTTTTTTCAAAAAATTCTTCAAAAATGCTAGCCTTTTTCAAAATGCTCCATACACAATCATTTTCGCCTGATTCCTTCGAAATTTCTCAGGATTGTTAATCTAAGTGTTTTCCACAAACCTGTGCATCGTGCTTTCAAACCACAAATATTTTTCAAATTTATAGACCATGAAATAAAGCAAAAACATAAAAAAAAAATCCAGGCAGATTAAGAAATAATTATTCATCTTTAGATTCATAGAAAAACAAAATCATTGTACAGATATGGTTATATATGTACGGTAAACTTATATTTGAAAAATTAAGGTTTTTAAATGATTTAGAATGCACATGGAGCATTTGGAAAAATGCTAGAAAGTTTTGAAATTTTTTTTGAAAACCAGACATTAATCTGAATTCTAAGGGTCTTCAATGTAGTAAAAGGGACTACAAGTTATTCTTTTTTTGTATATAGAATTAAAATTGAAGATTTAAAAAAATCGAGGTTGAAATGTCCCTTGTCCCCTTAAAGGAAAATAGAAGCATCAACAATTCCTACTTGTGGAATACTGGTATTAAAATGTATAAAACAGATATCCATAAGCTTTGAATTTGCAGCAATGTCAGACACATTTAAGGGAATAAAGATCCTGCAGATACATTTTGAATTTGACAGCCATCAAATTTTTAAGTCTTGCAATAACAATAAGCTTCCCACCATGGCATAATCAACAATGCCTCATGCAACACAGTGCCAAATGTTAAAATTGTTTCCCATATGTAACCAGTCCAGTTTCTGGAGAGCTGGATTCATTGGATTTTGCAATGGCTTAGGTTATGCCCATATTGAGAGTAGAAGCTACTAGGTAAGGGGGCGTCCATTAGGGTTTATACAAAAACCGACTTTTTGAAAAACCGGTTTTCAAATTCCAGATTTCCAAAAAAAAAAAAACGGTTCTAGCCGGTTTTCGAATTTTTGTCAAAAAAAAATAGAGTAGGGAAAATATTTTATTTAATTTATATAAAATAGCAAAAAACGAAATCAAAGTCAAAATATAAAAAAAATTAAGGATTACACATTACTTACACAAAATAATGAAAACTCAATCAAAAATTTCAAATAATATTTATATTTATTTCACTAATTTTAATTTCTCCTAAGAAATAGGATTTTAAAAAACATAAAATATCCACTAAACGGTGGCTAAGTCTTGTTCTTATTTTGGACACAAAATTGCCTGAAATTGAAAATACTCGTTCACTAGCTACTGAGCTTGGTTTTATAGTTTTCAGGGCATCAAATAACATATCTAAGTTTTGGGTTCTTTTATTCGTTCCCTTAAATAATGAAAATCCAGCTTTCAGTGTCTTTGGATTTGTAAGTTTTTCTTCAGGATCTTCAAGAATCTTATGAATTTATTTTTCCATGGCTTCCTTTAAAAAAGCATTACTCTGATGAATAGTTTCTTCGATTTGCTCTTCATAAGAATCAGTTTCCAGAAAAGAATTTGGAAATATTCTAGACAATATATTTCCAGATAACTATAACAACTTTATATTTTTGTTTCCAGTTTTCATTTTACAAGATTAAGCGAAACTGTTGTGACTAGTGACAGATTGCACTTATGTACTAACATAAAATAAGTCGGTTAGGCACTTCTTTTCCACGTGTGCAGTGCACAATCATTGGCCAACGCAACTCACAACGTTGAAAAAATGTGTCTGCTGCCCTTTGCATAGAATGAATAGCAAATCAAATAAGTTAAAAATTAATTTTTACATAATAATTTGAATTCTTTTAAACCAGTTTTCTTAATTTAAAAACCGGTTTTCAAATGTGACAAATTTATTTTAAAAACCGGGTTTGAAAAACCATCAAACCCTAGCGTCCATTAATTACGTGAGGCGATTTTTTGATCCCCCCCCCTAATCTCACGTGAGATTTTTCAAAATGCATATTTTTAGTGTAAATACGTTAATCTGTGCTTGATTGCGTCGGATTTATTTAAAAAAACATAATTTGCTTAATTATTTTTATTTAAGACTAGTTAAGACTAGTATTTAAGACTACTAAGAACATAATCTAGAATCACAGTGAGAAAATCATACAATAAAATACTTAAATAGGAACTACCAAAATTCGTAAAAGAATATTCCTTCTAATTCAGTCCACAGGGACTCGTGTGTGGTCTCAAGAGTGACTACTGGAACTATTGTGTAGGATTTAGCCATATTTTAGTATAGAAACATGTTTTACTTAACATAACCCAGTTTTCTCGCAATTTTACACTGTTTCTTGCGGAAAAAATTTACGTGATATTTGCCGAGACCCCACTCTCCCCAACATGAGACCGGGTGAGATTCGGCTCGACTCCCCCCCCCCCCCTAAAAGCCTCACGTAATCAATGGATGCCCCCTAAGCTGATATTTGCATTTGCTAACACTCCGTAAGTGGTGAGTTACATACAATTTTTAGCAATTTCTATATGACAGAAATCACAACATATAATTTTAACTACAGTCAATTACATAACTCTTACTCCCCAATTCTATGGGTAAATAGTTGGAAAATAAAAAAATATTTATACTTTTTTCCGACTATCATCTTTTCTGTCAAATGCACACCTCTGTTTACACTGCTCACAAGTAACAGGGGGTCCATAGCGCTTTTCAGAATTTGTACATCTCTGACATTTGGCACCAATGAAGGCAGCTATTATATTACAATACTCACAAGCAGTGGGCTAAAAAAATAAATAGAAACAAACATTTTAAAACAAGTCAGGAAAAAAAATTACACTTATAATTTAATTTAAATAGTCAAGTGTTCATCAATTAAAAGCAATACATTAGCCAATTAAATTTTTGCTTTAACAAGTTAAAGCAATTTGAAAATTTAACAGCATTTTATTTTTTTAATAAATGAAAAATTTAGAAATTCAATAGACCTATACAGAAAGTATGTATCATATACAGGGTGTCTACTACTTTTGAGAAAGTCAATTTCATGACCATTGAAGTACATACTAATGTTTGAATGAAATTAGTCTTACATTTAAAACTTTTAAAATTATTTACATTAAAACTATCTTACATTAATTTACATTTAAAAATGTACTTTTATTTCGATGTTAAAATGCAATACAGTAAACTCCAGAATTTATTTATTTATTTATTTTTATTATTATTATTATTATTATTATTTTTATTTATTTATTTATTTTTTTTTTTTTTGGGGGGGGGGGGGGTCCTCCACGTTTAAAAAAATTGAAAAAATTTGTGACCTTTCCTTTCAATTTTGTTACTTTTCATGACTTTTTGTGACCTTTTTCCCATTTCGTGACTTTTCATGTTAGTAGACACCCTGATATTAAGTATTATACAATTAAGTTTCTTGTAGCAAAGTGTTAAAACATTGGTTCTTTTATTTTGTTAAGCAACAATTACAGTGTTCCATATAGAAAAATCATGGGCAATTACTTCAGTTCCCCAGTGCTTATTAGTTTCAGGCAACTAGTTATTCAAACTTATAAAAACAAAATTTACAGCAATCTAAAGGACAAAATTTTTTTAACATTAACAAGTAAAAAGTTTAACCACAGAAACATCACAATAATGCTCCAGAAAATATAAAATATCCTTCCATTATTTTTTATCTACCCATTTATGGTAATAAAATAAAGTAACGGTGAATCAATATCTCCTTACAAACAAAAGATAACAGTTTAAAAACTTTTTTAATGGTAAATATACAAAAATGTACAGCCCATTCTTTTATAAAATATAAATGATACCTTCATATACAAGCAGACCTGCCAACCTCAGTAAGAGCAAAATCCTGCAATATTCTACAATGCAGAAAATAATCGACATAACACAAAACAGTATAGTAAAAAATCCTAAAAGAATTATAATGTATACTTACTTATAGTTTATAGGATCTCTTTAATAATATTACATACTTCAAAATATTTCCTTACTGTTCAGCACATCTTGAAATTATATTAAAACAAAAGTTATATATTTGGAATTTGTAATCGTACATTTTAATATACATCATATTTACACTAGCAAGGACCCCAGCAGACTATATTTTGAGTACTTCTATTTTTTTATAATGTTTGTTTTAATTAATTACAGAAAATCTTGGAATTTTTGTAGCATTTATTGTAGCTGATTTTGCTCTTTTTAAAAATTCATTGTCAAATTGTTCTTCATAACAGTGTCCTTGTGGGTTCAATTTGCATATTAGCAAATTTTCTAAGGTTTCCCTTGACATAGATAACCTAAACTGAGTAGATATTTTTTGTTATGTAGCTAAAAATCTGGTAATAATAGTGTCCATTCCATAAACCCGGAAGATGCATTAAAAATCCGGCATTGCCGGGGTAAATCCGGAAAGTTGGCAGGTCTGTACAAGATTAATCATTGTCAAGATGACCAAAACTTATTATTTCCTACATTATGCAACCAATACTACTCACTTATGAATTCTTAATATTTTGAACTCTTCTAATATTACTTTTTGTGAAAAAGTACATACATTTAGTAATAAATAATGAAAACAAATATTTCATAAAAATTTTCAGTAATAGTTAATAAATACATTATTTGATTTAAACTCCCCATTTTTCAATTGCTGTCAAACCCCAAAACATAATAGTAGTTTTATGCTTACCTTCCCATACAATTTCACATTACTGTCACATTTTTTGCAAACTGAAGTAGAACTACCTTTGGCACTATATAAGAATTATAAACTTTGCATCAAAATACAAATTAAGTGGTACATAAGAATAAGTTCACTCAGTTCAATGAAAATTCATAATTAGCTCTAAATATAGCATTTAAAATTGCCTCTGAGTATAAAAAATTACTATGGAAAAATGATTTGCAGTATTTAGGGCAAAAAAGCGGAAAACGTTGCTCCAGCCATTGATTTTTAATGCCCAATTATTTTATCCAATTGACGAACTATATCTTTTCTAACAGTCGCCATACCGACAATATTAAGAAGAATAAAACCAATCAATTTTCTTACACGACGTGCCTAAGAAAAAAATAAGGAACACAGCGTGGGACGGAATCGAAAAGAAGCAACAAGATGTTGTAGAATATTTTCTAACACAAGAATAGAACTGTAAAAGTTCGCTTTCAGACAATTCTTTGACAAATTCTGATGTTTCGGATCCTATAACTAAATCTTTATCATCCTTCTGATTTTTAAATACATCAAATTTCACATTAAATACACATTTAGAGCTAGTTATGGCAGATATTTTCCCAAATCTCGCCAACAATTCAAAAAAATTCGATAACTCTCTTCTCATCTTGTGAATTTTCGGCTCTTCACTTTGAAACATCACATTATATGTTTCATAAGTGACAATCACATTTTTCACAAAAAATGCTAAAGCATGATCAAGCTTAATGTAAGAAAAATTCTTTCTTCCCGCTGCAATATGCGTTTATTATTGATAGATGATGGTGACCCTGCAAGTGATTTTACTTTTTTTGCTGATTTTTGAGAAGCACATGAGGTTGGTTTTAACTATTTTACAGAGGTGGGTGAAGCACTTGACATTAATTTTAATTTTTTTACTAGTATTGGTGAAGCAAATGAGGTTGATTTTACTTTTTTTATTAGTTTAGGTGAAGCACATGATGTTGACTTTCTCTTTCTTTCTAATGTTGTTGAAGCTGCTTGCTGTCCAGTGTAAGCTGCTAGGAGGGGAATCTCGAAAATGCGATAAAGGGGGGGAAAAAAGTGATGGTGCTGCTGAAGTAAAAATACGGGACATTTTTGCTTGAAAACGTATTTTCGTAACAAAGCTTAAAAAATGGAACGAATACGTTTTTTATGTAACACTTGGCACGTATGCAAAAGTATACAACACCATGTAAGCAACGAGCAACACATGTGATACGAAACAAGTTCCTGGAAAGAGAGGCATGTTGGAACCCGTAAATGAAAGAGTTTCTCTGACTTTGCTATGACGTTACGATGACGACATAGCGACATGTATGATTCCGCCAATTCACTTCTTTCACTTTGATTGTGCTTGAAACTGCCGGTGCGAACGTGTTGGGATACTCCCCACTCTCTGTCTTCCCAATTTGGAAGTTAAACGTTATGATTTTTCCCGTACAGCGAGTGGGGTGCATGCTTCGGGAATGACGTGATGTAACTGTTTTTTTGCGATCGCAAGTTGCGATGTTTGGACGTCATTCCTGAACGCTGGTTGCGATGTTTCAATTTAACTTTTTTTTCTCGGTGTTTATATGTTTTTGTAATGTTTGTTATTGTATGTGTTGTAACTTTTGTTATTTATGGTAAGTGAAGTATTACATTTTTGTGACAATTATATTTGTTTATTTGGCAAAAATTTTCCTGCATATGCAAATCAGCCAGATACACACGTGGTTTGAATGTATATAACGTGAATGTATATATATATTTACCATATCATTTTTATTGTTTTTAATCAAGTTTAACAGAACGTAATATAAGTTAAATCGGAAAAAGTGGATCTTTTGTCAAAAAATTTTAAAAAGCGGAACTTTTTGTTAAAAAGCAGAATTTTTCTTTTGCAGGAAATATAAAAAAAGCAGAAATCCACTATAAGGCAGAAAAAACTCATCCCTAAGTATTATCATTTGAATTATTGAACTACAAATTAACTCAAGTACTTTAAAAAAAAAAAAATGGTCTCTAACTTTGCAGTAATCTTGACTGCATGATATAGATATGAAAACCTTTTAACTAATTTGAAAGATTAAAATATCATAAGAGCTAAAACTATCTCACTCAGGTTATAAAAAAAGGTTACAAAATTAGAAAGCTAATGACACAATCTTCACTTTGTAGGAAAATCATATAAATATCAATTATTTCATTAGCTTGTACTTAAAATATATTTTTAATCAGAGCTTACACATTAAAAATCTTCACTTGTGGTCCTTAAAGGAGTAAGCCAAATATATATATTTTTTAACATGTAGGCACTTGTGCCAGGCATTCACCTTTTGTTATTCACCATGAAATCTTGCTGGCTTCTTTAATGTGGGAGCACCATCGCAAACAAAATATGACTTGTAAAAATCCACAATACCTGTATTTCCTACTGTTTATTTTAAATTTCAACAAAGGATGATTGATTTACAAAATTCATGTGCATGATAGAATGTGTTGAATATTTTCTCTGCTTGCTTTACTGAAGGTGCTCAGATTCTCTACATAAAGGACTAGGCTCACCATACCTGAGTTGCAGCCTGTACCTTTAAATTACAGGAAAAAGAAAAACTGTCTTGTTCTTAAAATGGTTGTATTTCCATCTCTATTTTCTAGAAATGTTTTTTGCGGTTGTTAAGACCAATTATTCTTTCTGTTCACAATAAACAGTCGTATGAGTATAAAGAGTAGCAACAAGATGTGCACATGGAAATATCTTCAAGATTTTTTTTCTTTTATTTGTCCTACACCCTTTTCTTTTTCCTTGGAGAATATTGGGGGGGGGGGGGCAGCAACATTATAGTTACAGTTATAGCAAATTTGTTAAAGACAATTTAAAGTAAGAAAGAATAAAAGTAACAATTCGTTTTTTTTCCAGCTGCCTTTGTTTTAAAGTATTCTCAGAAAAGGTTTAGTATTTTATAATTTTAAATTTCTGTAATCACTCAACTCACTCTAATTTTAAATTTCTGTAGTTACTCAACAGAAAAAATACAAGAAGAAAATATTAACAGAAACTTGCCTCTGGCATGGAAATGCTATTAGCAACTTACTACACTTTCTTTCACATTACAGTTTTACTTCATCTATTCAGTCATTAACAACAACAAAAAATAGAGGAATGCCACAATACACAGCCAAAGAAATATACTCCCTATACTAGGCAAATTTATTAATTTGTTTGAGACTTTTCACTTTTTTTCTATGTGCTGAAATTCTTCAACTTCTAGAACATATATATATATATTCTTCATTGTCTCATCAAAGATTATCGCAATAAGTGCAGATGAATTGAAGAATTTTTTGCCATAAATGTTGTGCTTGTATGTACACCACTGAAGATAAACTCTTGTAAACTACAGCTCATCTACCCCAAATTATGGTAAATGCTTAAAAAATAAAAGCCATATTTCAGGACAGCTAAAGTGAGTTAAGACAGCTATGTTAATAAGATAATATCAGATCATGTAATTTAATTAGTAATTTATTTAACTGTTTTGTTTCTATTTGCAATCGACATCTCTTCAGGCTGCTTGACCATACAATTAGAAATAACCAGTTCTTTTAATCTGATAGTGATTTTGATATCTTAATAAAGAGTTAGAAGCAAATTAACTTCTATAATCTAATGAAATTAATTTTTATCTTATTAACACTTCAATCAAAAAATGGCATAAAAAATTGAACTTTTCTGGCATGAGAGTTCCATAATTTATTTATCCTGATTAATTTAAAATACTTTACATTACCTTTATAAACTGTAAAATTATTTTACACTTTCTGATGTTTTTGCTTTTATAAATTTCAAAGTAAATCACATTTATTAACAAAACATTAGATATTACATCTTAATTTATAAATAATCATAAATGCTATGTAATGAGCCAATAAATATCCTTTGAGCTCACCTTTCTTGAAATTCTGTTCTACAGTATGTACATTTCACCAAAGTGAAAGATCCACGGCAATCCTGCAAAAATAAAATTAAACAATTTTGAAAACATTATATAACCTAACTAACCATTTGGTACAAACACAAAACTATTGATTAATTTTCAATGATTATATATTTATTATATTATTGCCTAGCCAGAAGACTTAACTACTCTATATACATTTCATAAAAGTAAAAGAACCTCCCCAATCACACAATCTACACATTGAAAAATACAAAAAAAAAAAAAATCCCAAAATACAGAAAAACAAATTCCAACTCATTTGAGTGCAAAATTATTAGTTCCATATTTAATGGCAAATACATATTTGCAGTATATTATTGCCTGGGGAGAACATTAAAAAAAATCTTTAAAATACTCAAAATGGGGGGGGGGGGGGAATATCTAACAAACATGACTAATATTCAGTATATTGAAATAATCAGTTGGACAGTATCCTAATACGGAACATTGAAGAATATCATTTCAAGAACGAACATTCGCCGGATAAAGATCGCCAAGACTGGTCGCCAAAAAGCTCATTAAGGTCAGGATTGAATGGTTGCGTCGTTTTTTAAGCAGTATACGTGATAGCACAAAAGAATAGATGAACAAAGAATTAACTAAAAGATTCACTTTCTCGGAGACCTCATTAAATGATTCTTACTCTTTCATTCAAATTACCAATAGTTATTACCAATTGATATAGCATTATCCTTCTTTTATATAACAGACCACAAAAATATTTTAAAATGTTTTACTTTCATCAAGATTTAGTAAGTACCCAGTTATCGGATTTAAGTCTACCTATAAATATTAATTTTCAATTTGACAGGGGCATCTTACTTTACAAAGTTGTTGACCTTGAGACAATTCTTCAAACGGATGACGGCTATTACACTTCGTACACGCAAATAAGGGAGCCGACATGATCCAACAATTGTATAAATATGTGTACGATATAAAATACAGAGGAGTAAAACTTATACTATACGTGAAATTATAATGAATTAACTTAAAAGCAATCAAACACAAATATAGGACAATAAACAAAACGCTTCTCAAACCATTCAAGACGCAATCGTCACAGTGGTCACAGTTAAAATGAAAAAAATAAACAAGGCTATTATGGATACTGGATTGCAAAAATGTGAAACGTTTTCCCCGCGCATGCATGTGAAATTTTTCTGACAAACCGAGTCACAAAGTTGCGGTTTCTTTCCAGAAGTTTCGTGGTGACCTAAACGAAGGATGGCCAACAGGCAGCCCGCGGACTGCATCCGGAACCGGCAGGATTTTTTAACCGACCTACGACACCAAAGCAATTAAAAACGAATATATTGTTTCAAAAGGAAATGCTTCAATAATTTGTTCCATGTTCGGCAATGTTCCATGTCACTTGCACCATGTTCGGTTTGTTTGTGAAAGAACCTTTTCGAAGAAGAAACACATTCAATACATAACACTTCACTATATAAACTTTTTCAGAATAATTGTCTATTAGTTTCAGAATAAATAAGTTCAGAATTTTGTAATAACTGATTAACTGAGGAAATGAAATTACAGAAAAGAATTGTGAAGGAAATCTTTTATAGAAAAAAAATTGTGAGAAATACTAAATACTACTGATTAACCAAAACACACACACACATAGTAATATAAGAAAATTTTTGTTTACAGATAAGTATGAATAATACATCATACATAACAGACCTTAAAAAGAAAAGCAACATTTTCTATCAATAATCACAAATAAATTCTAGTCAGAACAAATTAACTCATAGGGGGCCTATGAATAGGACAGCTAATAAAACTTCAATTTTTAAAAAAAGTAATAAACATTTTCTCGGTCACTTTTACCCCGACATCTTAAACAGACATATGTGTAACATACAAAAAAAGCAAACAAATTAAATTTAATTAAAAACACGTATTTTAAAAAACACTTTAAAAATTATCATTTTTTAATCTGTAATTTTAGCATTATAAATTTATTTTATGAGAACCATCGTAGAGGTTTTTTGTACTAAAGAAACAGTACTATTAGTGTGCCCAAAAATATTTGCTCAAAAAATATTTTACGCATGTATTTTGTGTGTATTTATTAGGTGTCCTAAAAACACTACGACGGTCCAATCCCTACCTATGTTTCTCTGAATTCGCAGTGCATTCACATTCCTTTCTTATCTCTCGATGAAACACCTGCTCAAACAGCTGGACATAGCCAGATGACCGTAGAAAACCATTCTATTCGTGCAAATACGGATTGCAATATAAACTGGTTCACACTCGGAAGAAATTTTACCAGTGCTTATTGCAGCTATAGATTTTCTGATAAGAATTGCGCTCAAATTTTTAACAGCCAAAGGGCCTGTTCACATAGGAGTCTGTTGCGGAGCGTTAAAGTATTGAAATATATTTAACCAATGACAAACCTCCAAACGATTAGCAATGAAATTTTTAACGCCTATGATTGGTTTATTTTCGTCTCAACGTCATCTTTCCCTTAACGCTACGGAACGGACTCCTATGTGAACAGGCCCTAAGAGGCTCTTGAATATATGAATTCTTTAAGTGATGAGGAAATTGATGAACCTGAAATGGTTATTATTCCTCCTAATCCAGATTCCTTTAGGATGAAGAAGATATAGACGACTCTGCTACAAAATGTGAAATGCTAGTAATGTGTCACGGGCTTAAAATTCGAGATACCGCTGAAATTTTAGCAAATGACAGTGAGGAATGTAATCTTCCGGCAAAAAACCACAGTATGTAAAACATAAATGAAAATTTGAACTTTCAAGTGAATAAATTCCCCTTCGAGAACATGAAAACATACTAAGTACGGTTTCAGGAAAAACTCCGGTCGAACTCTTCCACATTTGACATTGACATTGACATAAAACACTATAGAGGCACCAGGGAGCAAGAGCTCCTTATCCTCAGTATCAAGGTTAGTATGTGACATAAGATTAACCGTTCTCGAGTTTACAAATAGTGTTGACAATGATTGAGGGAGAAAAAATAAATTAATTAGTTGAAATACCTACAAATTAAATACTAGAACGAGTACGAGTAACCAATGTGGCATGGCTAACTTAAATGATAATGGAGAAATTAAACAAGGGGTGAAACAAGAGATTATATAAATTTTTTTTTTAAATTTAAAAACTAGAAGACGGGAAATGATTGGGATTAAAAAAAACAAGTTATTGGAAGTTATACGAAAGGGCGGTAGGTCCGAAGTCCGTAAGGCGCGAAATCAAAGAGGAAAGAAAGCAGGATTGGAATTCCAAGAATAGGTCATCAATCCCCTTCTCCAGCAAGCAGCTGGTCCGAGGGCGAATCGCATGGTAAAAAGAGGAACGATCGAAAAAGAAAGACAGGTCAGAAACCAGAAGTAGCAGGGAATTTGGAATTTTGATAAGGAGGAAAGGAATTACCGAACAGGGACATGGCATAACAAAAGTAGCCACATGATGGCTGATGGTATAATACAGAGGTGGGGAACCTTTTTACCATTAGAGGCCACATGTAAATTAGGTAGAAATAAGTTGATGAACCTGTAAATGCGACTTTTATGAAATTATTATAGTTAGGTATGGTTTTAACAATTTGGTGAATTATATAGAAAAATAACCAAAAAAATTAAGTCCTTATTCATTTATTATTTGACATAAAAAGTTACAATGTAAAATATTTTTGTATTCGCATAAGGATAAAAACGTGTTATAACATTAATCATTAATTATTATTTTTTTTTGCAGAAAAAATAATGCGTTTTAACGTACGTGGAGTCAGCCACGACAATAATAGTAAGAAAATAGTTTTTGTGTAGAGATCATAGAACATGTCTGGTAGTATTGCTAAGAAACTCTGAGCATTAAATTACGTATAAAGTGTATTTAAAGTATCACACAATCAAGGTAAACGAAGCTCATTTGGATAAATATACAGTAACCACCGCTTATAGTGATCAGTGGTTATAAGAATCAACCGTTTATAAGAATCAATATCGCAAAAACAAAAACAAATGTATTATTTCCATGTTAAAATTTCCGCTTTAAAGAATCAATCCACCGGTTATAAGAATCAGTTTGCAATTTTCGCCTTCCTTTCATTTTTCCAAAAAATGCCACTTGAACTCTCAAAAGGTACGAAATTCTTTCTTAAGTTTTTGAAAAGAAAGATTGATAAAACTTTGGGGTGGAAAACAGTCGTAAAATACATTCCTTTAGACATAACATAAGAGTTTCCCCTTATACGTTTTTGCTAAACACTGTCTTATTAGCTTTACCCAGGGGCATCTAACCCGCCCGGGTCCGATTTCGCTTTTCTCCAGACAGGCACTCCTTTTTTCCCACCACTTACTTCCTGGTTGCGGATTTCTGGACCCTGAAACACATAAATCTTCCGCGAAGTGTCCACCATCACTTACGCAAACGGGACAGTGGATTCAGCACTTCAAACCGTGAAACGTAAACGGATCCATTTTGCTGAATCAGATGAACCAGATGCTGAATCAAACGTTTCACGGTTTGATTCAGAATCAAACCGTGAAACGTAAGCTATAAAGTGAATCTTCGTCTTAGACTGTAATAAGCATACGTCGCTAGTATTCACTTTAGTTTTCTAACAAAATTGCCAGTTAGTGTTAGAACTTTTTGATAGTCGAATTCAAATATGGTAAAAACAAGGAAAACTCTTAGTTTTTCTGAAAAACAGAACTTGTTAATTAGATATGATGCTCTTCCAAAGTGTAGTCAAAGAGAAGCTGCCTCTTGTTGATTTTATAATCATGTGTTGATACTTATAGGTCTAGAAATTGAGTTATAGTATTTGTTTAGAAATTGAGTATTTTTAAAATTATAAAAAATAATTTTAATAAATGATAAATAACGTAAATTAAAGAGTATTTAATGGTAAATTATGTATATTTGTGCCTGTGTGTTTATATATATGTACAAGTATATATTTGTGTATGTGTGCCTGTCCAAAGGGAAGTTTCGGTTATAAGAATCAACCGCTTATAAGAATCAAAAACAGTAATAACAAACGTGATTCTTATAAGCGGAAATCACTGTACAATTGTAGCGACTTTAGACAACAATGTCAACTTTATTTTGGCCGACACTGTACATACATTCATGCCGTTCTTTATTTAATTCTATTGATTTAGAAATTGTTGTAATCTATATAATTAATTATTAATTAATAAAAGTGCTAGCTTTTATGAAGGCCGCAAGAGGAGGCCGCATGCGGCCTCAAGACCACGCGTTCCCCACCTCTGGTATAATATCTTATACTGTTATAGAAACGAATCGGTATGAAGCGCAAAAATTTATTATTCATATCATTCCTTACCGCAGAAAAGAGTACGGAGCTTCTTTCCCAACGTAGTGTGGAAATTTACTTTCTGTAGTGAAAAATCCAAAGCTTCATCGACTGTAGGTATCGAGGGGGTAAAAAGGAAACTGCTATTCCATTTTGTGTCACATCCTACAATAAATAAAAAATGGAGTGGAATTATTTGACGGTCATATCTTTACTTATATAAAAGCCTAGAGTAGAAAAAGTGTAGGTAACGGACCAAGTCGGGAACATTGCGACGCCATTTTCTCGAAAAATAATACCACAAAAGTGACATATTTTGAAAGCCCTTTATAAAAACATGAAAATTTCAAGTGAACACGCTAGCTCGAAACCGTTTAGTTTTTGAAATATCCTCAAATTAAAATTTCCATTGAAAAGAATCGTTTATTCGATTGAGTCATTCACTTGAATTTCGAATTCATTCATGGTTTTTCATATTCCCTTTAAATAACTACATTTTTAATGTTTAATTTTAATGTTAATTAAATTGTGTTTCACTTTGCTAATTATTATGTAATTATTATAAATTAATGCCTGCTGTGTTCTCACATATCATGCGAGACAAACCGTCCGACAGAAACGACGCGCTAAAATCTTAAAGTTAGCCGATTATTGGCGCCAGTCTCTCTCTAAAACCCGACGGGTAAAACAAGTGATGACTTGTGTGTTATCAGCAGCGTACCCAGAAATTTTCAAAGAGTTATAGTCTAGTCAAATTAGGTTTTCCTTTCGCATTAAATGAAGGGGTTGAGATTTTTCAGGAATGTGTAGGGGTTGGTCCCCTGAACCAGTGGCGGACCAAGGTGGGGGCGGTCCACCCCCACTTACTAAGGGGGCCCCACGAGAGGGGTCTTTTTTAAAATTGAATGATAACTTTACTACAAAAAATTACATTTTTAATTAAAAAAAAAATTAGACAAGAACGTTATTGTATTTATAAAATATTACACTTGCATATTTTAGCGACTTCCAACATTTCACATGCCCCCCCCCCCCCACTTAACTTGAAATAAATTAAAACGTTAATAGAAGTTCAGTTACAACCATAAAATTGTAGAAAACTTTTAAGAAAGCTGGGTTTTTTGCCGCTTTTCAAACTATGAAACTGAAGATTCCGATTATGTCTTTAGCCTTAACATAGATTTTAACAATGATATGATCCATAGCATAAATTCGATGCTATATTTTTTTCTGAGTTTATTAATATTATATTTATTTTTCTCATTGTATAACTAACTACTCAAATATGAATTCTATTTTTATTCACTTTCAAAAAATCCCAATATTTCATATTTTAAGGACCGTCCGGTAGTCAAACCGCTGAGGAGGGCCCTAACTGAATTCAATTCGTGCCCCCCCCCCCCCCAAAAAAAAAAAAAGGTTAGAAGCACGCTACGCCTATGGTGCCGAGAGATGCCATAGAGCTGACGCTGAATTGCTGAGAATCGCCCGACATTCTTCGTCGTATTCCAGAACCCACGAACTTTTCTTGATGTATTTTAAAATTTTGTAAGTAACCGTATTTATCCTAGAAGTGCAATAAACGCATGAAAATAATTAAATAGGCTGATAGTCTTTATTTTAAACAAAGTCCTCATAGACCAGGCCCTAATTTTCCACTAGGCCCGGCAGGCCCGGGCCTAGGGGCCCCCGAATGTTGGGGGCCCCCAAAAACTTTTATTTTAAAAGAAAAGAAAAAAAAAGAAAATTTCCAATTCAGTTCTTTTTTATTTTAACTTTTTCAATATCAATTTTTTTTATATATCCTTTCAAATTTGATTGATTGGTTCATCATATGTATAGCTATATCTATAGTTCATATGTATGTTATAGTGTATATAAGATATTACTAAGTTTTTCTGGTTGCATTGTATTGGTGTTTTAATTTAATGAAGAAGTTAATATGTTGTATTGCTTTTTGTTATTTGATAATGCTCTAGGCTTCTACGCTTCAAATAGCCAATTCTCAGTAAAATGATATTTTCACAATGATTCATGATTATTTTTTGTGTGTGTCAATTTTGGAAATTTTACGTCCACATCACTGTTAGGGGGCCCCCATCGCCCCATCCCGAGTTGTGAATAAAGTCAAGAATTTTCTAAATCGTGCCCTGTTATAGACTGGTTAGTTTTCTGGTGTCAGAAGTCCTGATTTAAGCATTACGTTGAGGACTTGAGCATTACGCGGATGACGACGATGAGCCTGGAAATTACAGGTAAGCCGATTCTTTGTCAGATTCTGGCTTTGGCGTAATATGTGAATAATGTTGTGTGTTTTGGAAAATTGATAGATGCAGTGGAGAAGCTTTGCGACGAGTCTGAAAACCTAGATACAAGAGGATCAGCTCAGATTATAATGGCAAATGTTTGCGATTTTAAGTTTACAGCGTTTCTACGCCTGTGGTCAGACATTTTGGAGGAAATCAACCACACTCAACACTACTTGAAAATTCAGGGGATTTCCTTGGACAAGGGTTTAAATAAACTAAGAGCATTGGAACTTTTTATTAAGCAAAGCAGAGAATCTTTAGTTAGTGATGCTTTGGCAGGGACGGATTTACATATTTTTATGCCAAAACACCATTTTGCGCCCCCCTTCCTTCCATTTAAATTCTTGACTTATAACATTAGATTTAATATATAGTAAGAGTTTTTGAAACATATATACTTAATAAATATTTGAATAACATATTTTTAATAAAAATTTTCTACATAATTTCTTCTAATTTATCTAAAAATTTCAATTAAAATTTTTTCCTTCGTGGTTTTGTCCATGAAAATTCTTCAATAGTTTCATTGAAGTCAACAGATCTTGTTAAATCTGCTTCAATGCAAAGAAGTGCCTTCTTGTTTAGTTTGTCTTGTTGCAGCAAAGATCTTAAATGATCTTTGATTCTTTTTAGTGCGGAAAAGATCTTTCTGCAGAGGCAAAAAACAATATAAAAGCAAAATTCTCATATCTGTGTTAATTGACATAAAAATAACTATATGGAATAAAAATAATTTATATTAAAAAATAGCTACTAGCACACTAATAAAACTTGAAAAAAAAAAGTTAAATAGTTCTCTTTTAAAAAATATTTTTAACATTTACATTTAGACTAAAAGTATAAAATATCCTTAGCTTTAAATGGCAAAATATTGAACTATTTAAACAAACATAATTTAATTTTAATAACACTCGTATCTAATTCTAGATTATTTTTTTTTCTACTAGAGCCTCCTGTAACACCCAACACGAGACTTTTCAGTAAAAAGACATTTCATCCCTTTTCACAACGAAAAGTTTAGGGACCCCTGCCCAGGTTTAGCTTTATTTAACCGAATTAAAATCAAGTACACTCATTAAAAAAATTAAACAATAATGATAATAATAATAATAAAAACATTTTTCAAAGCAAATCATTAAAAATAAATTAAAACTAAACTCACCTTATAACTGTTAATATTGAAGACTTTAGATCTGGAAATTACACGATAGAAAATAGCAAGAAATGTTCATAGGTCCAGATGAAAAAACTAACTGAAATAGTAAGCTCACAACAACAATTTATGTTTTGTATACTGCAAAAGCACTCAGCCAAAATGAGCTTGTAGATCACACTCTAACGGAAAAACAAGTCGTCTTTTCGTATCAAAACCAAACACGGGCACTGCTCTTTAACCCCTTGAAGCCTCCTTCCTTTTAATTCCCTCTCAACCGGGATTGGTACGCGGTCCCCTTAGATGTTCACTTTTGGGAACTCTTCATTTGCCCAAGTTATGGCTCCTCCCAGGAAAAAATTTAGAACCGACAAATATTTCGGTTCCCTTTGACAAAATTAACTGTCTCTTTTCTAAGACGACTCATTCAGGTTGCAGACACTCTGGCGGTTTCCATATAATAGTCCATTTTTCTTGAAAGAAACACTTTGCACAGAAAGACACCCTAGTCCGGTGTACACACAATGATTCGTTCACCTTGAAACAGTTTCTAAACCTGGAGGGTGCCATCATTCGTTATACCACGCTCCTTTGACAACGGGACGGCAATTACTGGACAGATGACGATGGGTTGGGAGTTTAAAAACCATTAGTAATATTATCGGAATGCCCCTGGTCTGAAATCTGTTTTTGGAGGAAAAAGCGAGGGCTGTTTGCTTTTTGTCAAATGTATCGAAAGATTCAGCGGAAGTTGTCTTTTGTGAGGTCAAGTCCGACTATCTGCAATCATTATCCCTTCAAATTGCAAGAATTCTTAACCTCATTCTCGTTAACTCATAATGGATGTTTGGAAAAAGAATGAAAGAAAAAGAAGGAAAAAATAATTAGTCAGTTGACGAAAAAGTTATTTCAAAATGCGTATATTGCAAATAACATTTTTAGCGATACTAAGAATATATAAATAAAAATGAAAAAGAAAAAAAATTGAACTTTCTCGTTTTATATCGATAAAAATTTTATAATTTGGTTGTTCCTTCTTCAAAATTTACGCCCTCTTAACGGCTGCGCCCTAGGCCATGGCCTAGGTTGGCCTTATGGGAAATCCGTCCCTGTGCTTTGGACTTCGCTTCCCAGAAATGTGAAGAAATGGGAATTGCTATTGAAAAAAGAGGCAGAAAAAGATCGAAAAAGATGATGCCGGGTATAAAAGCTAAAGATGAGGGTTTATCTTTACAAGAAGAACTAAGGAGGTCCATGTTCCAATGTGTAGATAGGTTGTATTTGGAACTCCAAACAAGAACAAAATCCATGGACAACATTCATAACAAATTTGAAGTCTTGCAGTCGGTTAATTTGATCAAAGCTCTAGATGAGCAATTGCCAGAAATTATTTCTCGTCTAACTGAAAGTTAGACGAATTTTCTAAGGACGAGGTTTTGCCAGAAATAAAAAGACTAAGACGTAAATGGTCGGATAGCCCTTACGTCTAAGGACCTCCATCAATCGTTTCTGCATAGATTGAACCAGTTTGAATGTTTCATTAGGAGATATATTATTCCATAATGATAATCTTCAAATATTAATACAGAGGAAGTCAAAAAGTGGTCAGCTCTTCAAGTTTTGCAGTTCATTGTTGGTATGGAATTTCAAGAGTCGGTACCAAACTTGTATTTAGCACTAAAGGTGTTTTTGACGATTTGCATTTCAGTCGCAACTTGTGAAAGAAGTTTTTCGAAATTGAAAGTTATCAAAAACTATTTGCGCTCAATAATGAGCCAAATCAGACTAAATGGCCTAGCAATGTTATCCATCGAGAACAAGTTGGCTATGAAAATAAACTTTCATGAGACAATTAGACAATTTTCTGATGCAAAAGTTAGAAAAAGACAATTTTAAAAGGAGGCTTTTACCTATTTGAAATTAATACAGAATTCTTAATTTAACTTGCTTATATGGAATTTTTTAAAATGTTTGTTTTTAATAAGTTTTTAGAACGCAACCCCCCCCCCTTTATTTGGAAATGTCCCTGGGTCTCATATAACATGGTTTCACACAACACGGCATTTTCTAGGTGATGTATTCCCATTCTATTTTTTTCAGACTGATACTGTGAATGTGTATTGCCTTGTGAAAAGTAAAAATTTTTAAAGTTGAACTACCAATAAAGTTAAAGTAGATCAAAGTGAGGTATTTCTTTGGTTTTCCTTGAAGCTACCTGAATATTATAAGTAAGTATTGGCACCAAAATGGCTCCTTTCCTTTTTAATATGAATTTTGTCTTTAACTATTATCGCTTTTATTAATCAAACGGCCAAGCCTTTTACCATTCACCTTGGCCTGACGAAAAATTCATACAACGAAAACCAGCGCCGTACAATTGATTTTAACCTTGTACCGAACAGTAAGTTAGCGAGCTCATGGATCAAGCGGTTAGAACGTTGGTCTCTGAGCTGTGCCGTGCGGTACCTCATTGGTTCGATTGCTCGAACCCAGGCCTTGACATAAGACTTTTTTCATTAATTCAACGCTTAAACAGTAATGATCATTGCTCACCTCGTACTGCACGAGTTCGCTCCCTTATTCTGTCAATTTTTTCTCTGCACACAGGGGCGTGCCGACGGGGGAGGGGGAAGCGGCTCAGGACCCCCCCCCCACCACCACAGAGCTAAAATATTTTTTTTTAATTTACAAAATAATGCAAAAGTTTCGTATAGGCCTAATAGTAATTGTGTTATTTATTCTTTACCATTACGATCTTTATTGTTACAATTTTAGCGCTATACAGTGCCAGAACCAGTATTTCTAAAGCCAAGTGCCGAGCGCTGTTTATACACTTCTACAGTACTATCCGCAAACCGCGAGAGTGAACTGAACCCTTGCCTATCAAAGTATTGAAGGGATCTTTTTTCAACAGGGCACGCACGCACTGTTTCGTCGCGTATCTGCTTTAAAAAGCACTTCTTGTTAGATTTTCATTCCACTAATGACGGGGGACGTCGCTTTAAATATTTTATCCGAATTAATAGATATATGATTTTTAAGAAGTGGCATCTAGTACTCTAGATAGCCTAAAATGGCACTATTTAACACCTAAATTTCAAAATTTTCCGGGGGAGGACCCCCGGACCCCCCCCCATTCGGCTGGTGGGTATTCCATACCCCCAGACCCCCAGAAGACACCCCTTTCTAGTCCACCCTGATAATAGGGCGTCAGGGAAATGGACAACCCCTAGCACATGGAGGCCTTGACCCCCCCCGAACAAAATCCTAAGCACGCCACTGTCTGCACAGGTCAATAGCCTGAGGAGACTATCTGATTAAGGCAAAGAAAGGCTAGCTGTCATTAGAAAAAGTTTACCATTTTTTTGGGGGGTGGGGCCCAAAAAATAAATCCGCCCCGGGCCCCAAATGGTCTAGGTACGCCACTGGCTGGAAAGGAATATCTTTTTGGCTGACATATCTCCCTGGAGGGAATTCGACGTTAGTCACGTCCTGAGGAAAAAATTAATGCAACTCGTCATCGAATATAAACCACGCACAAATTTTAAAATGTTGGTACTTTTAAGCCCGTTTCCCAGCGACCCAGAAGAATGTCCTTTTCAGAGCAGATATGTGTGTGTAGATCAGCAAATCCAAGCGTGGGAAAAAGAGGGCGTCGTTCATCAAACTTTGCAGCGCCAGTCGTATTATGTAAAAAGAAAGACGGATCTATGCGATTGTGTGTAGACAACAGACGTCTAAAAAAATAATTCGCGATAGTTTCCTTTGCCTTTAATAGAAGAGGTGTTAGATAGTATTGAGAACTCGCAAGTGTTTACCTCCTTCGATCTAAAAAATGGGTTTTTTCACGTAGACGTAGATGAAAAGAGTAGAAAGTACACTTCATTCATCACGCATAACGGGCAGTGGGAATTTCGCAAAGTTCCATTTGGCCCTAGTTGTTTTTCAGAATACCGTTTTTGAAAAACCTTTTAAGGTAGCGTCACAATACGGACTAGAGTTCAATTTTAAAAAGTGCCAGTTCCTAAAACGTCCTTGGATTGAAAACGGCACAGTCCGACCATCAGTAACGAAAACTGCAGCCGTTCAGAACTTTCCCGTACCCGAGAATGCCAAACAGATGCAGAGTTTTTTGGGACTAACCGGATGCTTAATAAAATGCATTCCCCCAATACTCTAGAATTGCTAGACCGCTAAGTTGAAACGCTACACAGATTTTAAATTCGGTCCAGCGAAAAGCCCAGTTTTACACATCTATAGACAAGGAGCTGAGTTAGAGCTACATACAGACGCAAAGAATTGAAGAGATTCTAGAACCAGAAAATATTGACATCCTAATGGATCTAACCGGAGATCTGGCGAAGACAAGAGGAAAACAGAAGACGCAAGAGTGCACCTACATTACAAACTGGGAGATTTAGTGGCAATACAAAAGACGCAATTTGGAACGGGAATGAAATTGCGCCCAAAGTTTCATGGACAAAATCAAACCGCACGACAGATATGACGCGCAGAAACTTGGTAATCATGAAAGACCAAATGCAACCTCTACCGCAGTCGATCACACGAAATGACTCAGACTAAACTCCCAGAGCCACGACCTGTGAGTAAATAGTTATTAGTTCTGAATTGTTTTGCTGCGTTTTTTTTTTGTATTTTCATGTTTCAGGTAGAAAGATCGATCACTGCTGCCGAGGACGTCAGCCTGGGAGGACGGCCGAGCTATGGGACCCGGAAGCCACTGCCCCACCGCCGAGAGCGATCCCGTCGGACCAGGAGAAGGGCAGATAAGGTTTGGAGGCGATAGGCTCGGGCGCCAGCTTTGAACAAAGGAGTTAGGCTACGGGCGTTTTTTCCCGCAGCTTGGAAAATCTACACAAGCCGGCGACACGTGCATGTGACATTTTTTTCCCGCAGGGTCTTTTCCCGCAGCTTGGAAAATCTACACAAGCCGGCGACACGTGCATGTGACATTTTTTCCCGCAGCTTGGAAAATCTACACAAGCCGGCGACACGTGCATGTGACATTTTTCCCGCAGGGTCTTTTCCCGCAGCTTGGAAAATCTACACAAGCCGGCGACACGTGCATGTGACATTTTTTCCCGCAGGGTCTTTTCCCGCAGCTAGGAAAATCTACACAAGCCGGCGACACGTGCATGTGACATTTTTTTCCCGCAGGGTCTTTTCCCGCAGCTTGGAAAATCTACACAAGCCGGCGACACGTGCATGTGACATTTTTTCCCGCAGGGTCTTTTCCCGCAGCTTGGAAAATCTACACAAGCCGGCGACACGTGCATGTGACATTTCCCGCAGGGTCTTTTCTCGCCGCATGAAAATCTACACAAGCCGGCGACACGTGCATGTGACATTTTTTTCCCGCAGGGTCTTTTCCCGCAGCTTGAAAATCTACACAAGCCGGCGACACGTGCATGTGACATTTCCCGCAGGGTCTTTTCTCGCAGCATGAAAATCTACACAAGCCGGCGACACGTGCATGTGACATTTTGTCCCACAGGGTCTTTTCTCGCAGCTTGAAAATCTACACAAGCCGGCGACACGTGCATGTGACATTTCCCGCAGGGTCTATTCTCGCAGCATGAAAATCTACACAAGCCGGCGACACGTGCATGTGACATTGTTTCCCGCAGGGTCTTTTCCCGCAGCTTGGAAAATCTACACAAGCCGGTGACATTTTTTCCCGCATGGTCTTTTCTCGTAGCTTGAAAATCTACACAAGCCGGCGACACGTGCATGTGACATTTCCCGCAGGGTCTTTTCTCGCAGCATGAAAATCTACACAAGCCGCCGACACGTGCATGTGACATTTTTTCTCGCATGGTCTTTTCTCGGAGCTTGAAAATCTACACAAGCCGGCGACACGTGCATGTGACATTTTTTCCCGCAGGGTCTTTTCTCGCAGCTTGAAAATCTACACAAGCCGGCGACACGTGCATGTGACATTTCCCGCAGGGTCTTTTCTCGCAGCTTGAAAATCTACACAAGCCGGCGACACGTGCATGTGACATTTTTTTCCCGCAGGGTCTTTTCCCGCAGCTTGGAAAATCTACACAAGCCGGCGACACGTGCATGTGACATTTTTTCCCGCAGGGTCTTTTCTCGCAGCTTGGAAATCTACACAAGCCGGCGACACGTGCATGTGACATTTCCCGCAGGGTCTTTTCTCGCAGCATGAAAATCTACACAAGCCGGCGACACGTGCATGTGACATTGTTTCTCGCAGGGTCTTTTCCCGCAGCTTGGAAAATCTACACAAGCCGGTGACATTTTTTCCCCGAATGGTCTTTTCTAGCAGCTTGAAAATCTACACAAGCCGGCGACACGTGCATGTGACTTTTTTCCCGCAGGGTCTTTTCTCGCAGCTTGAAAATCTACACAAGCCGGCGACACGTGCATTTGACATTTTATCCCGCAGGGTCTTTTCTCGCAGCATGAAAATATACACATGCCGGCGAGACGTGCATGTGACATTTTTTCCCGCAGGGTCTTTTCTCGCAGCTCGAAAATCTACACAAGCCGGCGACACGTGCATGTGACATTTTTTCCGCAGGGTCTTTTCTCGCAGCATGAAAATCTACACATGCCGGCGAGACGTGCATGTGACATTTTTTCCCGCAGGGTCTTTTCTCGTACCTCGAAAATCTACACAAGACGGAGACACGTGCATGTGACATTTTTTTCCCGCAGGGTCTTTTCCCGCAGCTTGGAAAATCTACACAAGCCGGCGACACGTGCATGTGACATTTTTTCCCGCAGGGTCTTTTCCGCAGCTTGGAAAATCTACACAAGCCGGCGACACGTGCATGTGACATTATTTCCCGCAGGGTTTTTTCTCGCAGCTTGAAAATCTACACAAGCCTGCGACACGTGCATGTGACATTTCCCGCAGGGTCTTTTCTCGCCGCATGAAAATCTACACAAGCCGGCGACACGTGCATGTGACATTTTTTTCCCGCAGGGTCTTTTCCCGCAGCTTGAAAATCTACACAAGCCGGCGACACGTGCATGTGACATTTCCGGCAGGGTCTTTTCTCGCAGCACGAAAGTCTACACAAGCCGGCGACACGTGCATGTGACATTTCCCGCAGGGTCTTTTCTCGCAGCATGAAAATCAACACAAGCCGGCGACACGTGCATGTGACATTGTTTCCCGCAGGGTCTTTTCCCGCAGCTTGGAAAATCTACACAAGCCGGTGACACGTGCATGTGACATTTTTTCCCGCAGGGTTTTTTCTCGCAGCTTGAACATCTACACAAGCCGGCGACACGTGCATGTGACATTTCCCGCAGGGTCTTTTCTCGCCGCATGAAAATCTACACAAGCCGGCGACACGTACATGTGACATTTTCTTCCCGCAGGGTCTTTTCCCTCAGCTTGAAAATCTACACAAGCCGGCGACACGTGCATGTGACATTTCCCGCAGGGTCTTTTCTCGCAGCATGAAAATCTACACAAGCCGGCGACACGTGCATGTGACATTGTTTCCCGCAGTGTCTTTTCCCGCAGCTTGGAAAATCTACACAAGCCGGCGACACGTGCATGTGACATTTTTTCCCGCAGGGTTTTTTCTGGCAGCTTGAAAATCTACACAAGCCGGCGACACGTGCATGTGACATTTCCCGCAGGGTCTTTTCTCGCAGCATGAAAATCTACACAAGCCGGCGACACGTGCATGTGACATTTTTTCCCACAGGGTCTTTTCTCGCAGCTTGAAAATCTACACAAGCCGGCGACACGTGCATGTGACATTTCCCGCAGGGTCTTTTCTCGCAGCAT
Organism: Dolomedes plantarius; assembly: GCA_907164885.2. Lineage (NCBI taxonomy): Eukaryota > Metazoa > Arthropoda > Arachnida > Araneae > Dolomedidae > Dolomedes > Dolomedes plantarius. The sequence goes on from OU015495.1 coordinate 216,704,322, forward strand.
GAAAATCTACACAAGCCGGCGACACGTGCATGTGACATTGTTTCCCGCAGGGTCTTTTCCCGCAGCTTGGAAAATCTACACAAGCCGGTGACATTTTTTCCCGCATGGTCTTTTCTCGTAGCTTGAAAATATACACAAGCGGGCGACTGTTATATATATATAGCTGTAGCTTCATGATATATAGATTACGAACAAATTCGGGCCGATGCATTGTGGCGCCCGAGGCAAGTTTTTAAAACGGCGCCTTTTCAGATTTTTAGAAAGACTCGAACCCATTTCTCTTAGAAATAGTCTTCTTTATAGAATGATGACCATCTGGGGGAAATATGTACAGTGGCTCCCAAAAGTGTTACACTTACGATTTTCAATGAAATACATTGATTAAAATGAATATTTCAGAATGGGTATTTAATAATAAGATCTATAATCTATTCTTAACAAAACTACATGAAATATTTTGAAAACATAGTAAAACTTTATTTTTAAGAAAACAATAGTCCAAAAGTAACAAAAACTTTATCTCACAAAAGTCATCGTACACTTGTAAAAAATCTCTACATATTAGTAAATATTCGAATTTTTCGTTATATTAATATTTAGTAGGATATCCTTTAGCGTCCACAACAGCTTTTAAACGTCTGGGAATAGATTGCTTTAGTTCTTTTGTAATTTTTGCATCATTGTTCATCCATTCTTCCGTCATAATTGTTTTTAGTTCGCTTTTCGTGTGAATGTCGTGTTTTCGTGCTCGAACCTCCAGTTCTCTCCAAATATGTTCTATTCGGTTTAAATCTGGCGATTGAGGGGGTGTTTTCAAAACTTGTGGCCAATTATAGAGACACCAGATGCGAACGTGTGCTTAGGATCGTTATCTTGATAAATAACAAAGTTGTTTCCAATACCCAAATTTTCAGCTGATAATTTTAAATTGTCTCTTAAAATATTTATAAAAACAGCATGATTCATTATGTCATCAATAAATACCAAATTTCCTAGTCCTGATGCTGACATGCACTCCCACACAAGGATACCTCCACCGGCATGCTTAACTGTTCCTACTAAGTTCTTGGGATTAAGTTCCTCATTTTTTTCTTCTCCATACAATTATACGCCCATCAGCACAAAAAATGTTCATCGGCAAATAAGACATTATTCCAATAGGTTTGGGGCTTATTTATCATTGATAGTGCGAAGGGAAGCCTAAACTTTCTGTTTTTCTCACTCACAAAAAATTTTCTATGGGCAGAACGCCCATGTAATCCAGCTGTTCTGAGAACTCGTCAAAAAATTTCAGGTAAAATTGAAGTAGAAAATGTTTCATTGAATTCTGCAGAAACTTTTGCAGCACTCAAACGTGAATTTTTCACAAATTTTCTAATTATAAATCTCTGATCACGTTTTGTTAACTTTGCCGGACGGCCTTTTCTTACCTGGTTTTCGATCCAATTTTCTTCTTTAAAGCGCTTTTTCACACACCGCACAGTAGAATGGTATAAATTGAGTAATTTAGTAATATTCCTAACTGATTTACCACTACTATGATGAAAAATAATCAATTTTCGCATTCTGCTTGTTGTTTCTTCACGACTACGAGCCATTTTTAAATAATAAATAGAATATTACGGAGTAGACAAGCGAAAATGAAAGCCAAACGATATTTTAAATGCCACCACAATTCAAAAATAAAAATAAAGCGCCAAACGATAATTTTAATTATGAATTTATCCGAAAATATTTCAGTGTACGATGACTTTTGTGAGAAAAAGTTTTTGTTACTTTTTGATTACTGGTTTCTTAAAAATGAAGTTTTACTATGTTTTGAAAATATTTCATGTAGTTTTGTTAAGAATAGATTATAGATCTTATTATTAAATACCCATTCTGAAATATTCATTTTAATTAATGGATAGACCCCTATTTCGTTGAAATTCGTAAGTGTACGAACACTTTTGGGAGCCCCTGTATTTAATTTTTACCATGTTTTTATTAACTCGCTTTTTTGTTTGTGTGTGTGTTTGTCGAGTACAAATCTTGCAATCAATTTTTAACTAACTTCCCGACTAGCTAGACCAGAGGAGGGGGTGATCTTCTTGTGCGGCCTTCATAAAAGCTAGCACTTGTATTAATTAATATTTAATTTTACAGATTACTACAATTTGCAATTCAATGGAATTAAATAAAGAACGGCATGAATGTATGTACGAGTTACGAAGCTTGATCAATTACTTTCAAGCAAGAAACAACTGCAAATATCCCACTAGCTTAAATTTTTCGTCGGATTTTAAAATTATTTTAGGAATTGTTGCTATGTCAGTTATTTATAATTTAATACTATTATTTTTCTATTGAATTTTTTATAATGTTAAAATTATTTCAAAATACTTCTACTTTATTATTTTTATTTGAAGTGGTATTTAAATATGTAGTTGTTTATTAAAATTTAAAAATCTGGATATATATATGTGGTTATATAAATAAAAATACCAACAGTGAAATATAAAAAATTACGGCGGTATCTATGAATCTTATAATTTTATAAAAAAATAATAATTAATGATTAATGTTATAACAAGTTTTTACCCTTATGTGAATACAAAAATATTTTATATTGTAACTTTTTAAATGTAACTTTTTAATGTAACTTTTTTATTGTAACTTTTAATTTCATAAAAGTCGCATTTATAGGTACATCAACTTATGCGGCATCCTTTATTACTACCTAATTTACATGTGGCCTCTAATGGAAAAAATGTTCCCCATCTCTGAGCTAGACATTTGAAACTGTTAGAATAGCTCAGAACACGATGACAATGCATTCTTTTAAGACTTTTAGCCATCTTTAAGCAGGATTGAATTCATTTTCAGTCAATTTTGTTTTGTAGACCGGTGCAGCCATCTATCGGACGACGGGAACGAAAAGTTAAACGCGAGTTAACTTCCAATCAACTTCATTTACTTTCAAGTTGATGGGATAATTCATCAAAAAAAAAAAATTAAAAAGTATTTATTAATGCATAGAATTGTCAAGTTTATAGGATTCAACAGAAAATTTAAAAACATGGTACATAAAAAGTTCTTTTATCTTGTAATTATTTTAATTTTCCTGCGTTCATATCTACAATCGCTTTGTGGTTGTGCCTAAAATATATTCCTAATAATATATGGCATGGGGTGTCCATTTCAGTGTTTGTGACATACAAGGATGTTTTTTACATAACTTATTAAAATTTATAATATAACGCGCCTTCACCAAAGGCCACAGAGTGAGTGCCTGATATGAAGTCGGCCATCAGTACAATCGTTCACCGATACACCTGGACAGACGAAACAGTGAGTTCTCGCTGACTCACAATCACGGGAAACTTCACGGGCAATACTGACATACTACGCAAATGTTTTATTACATTTCCAGAAAAAAACGCTAGATTTACCAGTTCTAGACAGTGGCGTAGCGAGCATAACTGGCGCCCGGCGCACGATACCTTTGTGGCACCCCACAAAGCATATAGTAATATAATATATAGACCTTATATTGCCCATCCCCGGAAAACATATATTAATATAATATATAGACCTTATATTGGCACCCCCCCGAAAAACATATATTATTATAATATATAGACCTTATATTGGCACCCCCCCGAAAAACATATATTATTATAATATATAGACCTTATATTGGCACCCCCCCCGAAAAACATATATTATTATAATATATAGACCTTATATTGGCACCCCCCCCCGAAAAACATATTATTATAATATATAGACCTTATATTGGCACCCCCCCCGAAAAACATATATTAATATAATATATAGACCTTATATTGGCAGCCCCCCCGAAAAACATATATTAATATAATATATAGACCTTATATTGGCGCCCCCCACGAAAACATATATTAATATAATATATAGACCTTATCTTGACCCCCCCCCCCGAAAACATATATTATTATAATATATAGACCTTATATTGGTTCCCCCCCCGAAAAATATATAGTAATATAATGGCGCCCTTATTGGCGCCCGGGACATGATAGACCCCCTTGCACCCCCCTCGCTACGCCACTGGTTCTGGATCAGCAGATTCTTAGGAAAGACCCACCGAGCTTACATTATTTTCGCAATATGATTCAGGCTACTTTGGCTACTTTTTAAAAAAAGAAATTTCACCGTTGCATTTCCGGCTTTAAAAAAAGGGAGATTTTCCACACTTAAAAATTATTCAAGTTGCGGATCCTCATTTTGATATGCCAAACACTATTGCCTTGATAATGGGTTCGGATCATTTCTTTTCTATTTTATTACCCGCGCAAGACTTAAGTCGTCAAAATAACTTTAATGGCTCAGATTTCGGTTTTTTTTTTTAGTTTCTTGAAAGTGACGGGCCGTTTACGCTCAGCGTAATTCAGCATTCCATTTAAATACTGACGCATTAACCCTTCGCCAATTTTTTGGAACACCAGGAGGCGCTCGTGACGCAAAGTGCAACGTCTCTTTTAACCTTGATTATTCCTTTTCTAATAAACTTTTCTTTTTTCAAATTGAAAATAATAGTTCTGCGTTTTATGACAAGGTATAAAATTTTTATAGCATTGAGATATATTTATAATGAAAGGCCAAAGAATACAGATACAATCGCCTTATTTCAAAATTTATTGGATATAAGAACAACTTGCGAATTGATTTCTATTATATCCAAAAACCTAAAAAACAATATGCATCCACTGTATGTATATATATATATATATATATATATATATATATATATATATATATATATATATATATATACACTTGAAACGATGATTCAGGGACGAATTAAACGAGTCTATGGTAATCTAGCCAAATGTGAGAGTCATCGCCAAATTGGCGATGGATTTGGTGACTTATTTTTGGTCGCAAATTGGTCGCCATGTATGTATGTCTGCACGGTCATTGATCTAAGAAATTTTCTCCCCTGCAGACCAGGCGATCCCTGTGACGCGATGCGACCCCGCGGGCCACATCTGCGAGGGTCGCTGCCCGCCCCTCCCCCCGGGCGTGATACTGCCCCCTGACGACAACCCTGCGGGGCTGTGCCTCAAGGAACCGGAGTCCGGCGCATGCGTCTGCTGGCTCAGGAATCCGTCCGCCGACAAGCACCTGCAGACCCTCTTCAAGTGCGAGGTCTCGTCCCCCAACGGTCAGTATGCGATGGTCAAGTATGAGACAATATATATTCAGGGTGTTTAATATTGAATGGGACAAAAATAATAGCATAGTACAAATTCTGTAATTGATTTATTAAGCCGGAAAAAAAATTAATTCTGAAACTACAATTATACAAGTTTTAGCTGGCAACAGCGAAAAATCTTCAGGTTACGAAATCGCCGCTAGAGGCACTGTTAATCGAAATGGCGCCATCCGTGCAGGAGAGAGCGTACTGTGTTTTGGAATGCGCCAAAACATCTTCGCTTATCGTTCCCTCAGTTGGAGGAAGCGGTTCACCCTGTAGCAAGACGGTGTTCCACCACATTGGCATAAAAACGTACGTCAGTACCTGAACGATAGTCTACCTCATTCCTGGATTGGCCGTGCTGGGACAGACGATATGCCATTGCTTTGTTGGCCACCGAGATCACCAGATCTATCCCCTTGTGATTTTTTTTTCCACTGGGGTTTTGTTAAAGACAAAGCGTTCGTGCCTCCATTTCACAAGGACTTACAGCAACTGAAGCAGCGGATAACTGAAGTGCTCGAATCATTAACAAAGAATATCTATCATGAGTGTGCCAGGAACTGGAATACCGCATAGGTATTTGTCGTGTCACCGGAGGGGCACACATAGAACATCTATAGAAACTTGGATAACTATAGTTTCACTGTAAATTTGATTTATCAAAATAAAGTAATTACAAGGTTCACAGGTATGCTTTCTTTTTGTCCCATTCAATATGAAACACCCTGTATATATATTGTTACGAATTTTACGCTATATTTATATATATATATATATATATATTGTTACGAATTTTAAGAGTCTATGGTAATCTAGCCAAATGTGAGAGTTATCGCCAAATTGGCGGTGGATTTGGTGACTTATTTTGTTCGCCAATTGGTCGCCAACTTGCCGTCTAGACCTTTCTGGAAGCTTCTCGAGATATCTAGCTGGCTGACCGATAGGTGGCGCTTTATAAGTCTATAAATATAACTGACATTGGCATTGGAAGTCGGTTCAATTTCTAGTGAGAATTGAATGTGTTGAAAGTGCGTTAAGCATTTATTGTACTGAAGACTCTGGTATCCTGACTTGTGTTTGTAGAGTTTTCTGGTGTATAGAAGACAGTTGTCACGTGCTTTCTGTTTGAAATTTCAGTATGCGCCTGAAGAATTTACAGAATAATAAATTTACAGAATATTTTGGGTGCAGTTTCTGAAGAGATTTTATTCAATCTTAACGAACCCAGGAAAAAAACTGAGCAGTATATATTTGACGGCCAATCCTTAAAACGGCCACTTCGGTACCATGATTGGCCGCCTTAGTGAAGTTTCACTGTGTGTGTGTATGTATATATATATACTCATACACACACATATATATACATACACATTTAAAAGTACCTCTCATTCCAAAACATAATTCTTCCAATAAATTGCTAATTTTATTAACCCCTTTTAAATTTTTCGTACTTTTTATATTTACCCTCAGACGAGCTGCGTACCAAACTTGACGCTTGCGGAAATAGACGGCATGACAGTATAAGAGTAGATGGCATAACCGTTTAAGGCGAATGGCAGACTTCGAAATTTGCTTACCTAATGACAATTCTGAAGGGTCCACTTTAGGAATTTGGGGTACGAAGTGATGTATAATGACTTTTTTACATTTACTCTCCTCAGACAGTTTTACAGGGAAGACTTCATCTCGCTCCCAGTTGATAAATCTGGTTTTATACACGAAACTGTGTATTTTATTGAACTTTGCCCTATTCGGACATACGACGCGTCTCAAGTTCAAAAATCTTAATCCTAACATAGATACATGCATGTCAAGGATTTAGTGGGAAAAGAATGATTACCTTAAAATTAAAGGGGGCTTGGGAATTAAATTATAGTCGTGGCGTAATTCGCCACTATTCTCATATCTTGGTTCGAAATGCATCGAGAGAAATCGGGGAAATTCCCTTTGGATTGATTGACATCTGTGGCCACGCCCATGGTTCATCTCCGGTGTATGCGTCACAGAGATCATGTGGGCATGCGCGGTGGCTTTGGATGGCAGAAAAACAATAGCGTTTAATCAGACGGCGGGAAATTCTTGATGGAGATAGTCACGCGTCGCGCGAGAGCTTGATGACTCTTGGATTTAATTTATCAGATTGAATCAGGTAGCTTAAGGTTTTGGAAATAAACGATGTTAGATATATTAATTGTAGTTCTTTGCCACCGGCCTTTTAACTCATTGACTGCTATAACTTTAATAATTAAGTAAAGATAGATTAAGAAGGAGAAAAGTTTGGATGTAAGACGACGTACTGGGGAGGGTGTAAGTAGCGAGCATGTCATGCAGTATTTGGACACCTCTGATAGAAAAGAAAAACAAAAATTTATTCATATTCAATAGTTAGTACAATCTCCACGAGAGACAATTACAGCCTCAAACCTCCGGGTCATGCTTTCCACAAGTCCTTGTACGACGACTAGTGGTATTTTCTTCTACTCGGCTTGGAAGTTCCTTCACCGATTTTGGACGGTTGTGGCACCCTTTAATTGGGCGATACAAATCGTCCCAGAGGATCTCGATAGGGTTCAGGTCTGGGCTCTGGGCAGGCCGGCCCATTCGGTTAACCCCATTGTCACCATTCCAATCCACGGGGGACCTCCATGACAGCTGGCGTTGTCGTCCTGGAAGTAACAGGGGTCCAACCTGTAAAACTGCCACAACGTAGGCAGCACACTGCGACTAATGTGCCAATGTTGTTTCCTACACGATATTTAACGGCGGAGGGCGTGACGTACATCAGGACCGCAGATATCGCCATATGCATGGGTGTCCAAATACTTATTGGTTGATAGTGTATATATATATATATGTGTGTGTGTAATAATATTACTAACTACCTATAATCGCCCATTCTGAACTTTATCTCTGTTCTGGTAACCCCTCTTTCTTCTCTTTGGCGTAAACCCCTTGCCTTTCCACACACTAACTTCCTCCGCCAATTCTGGCAACCTCCCTGAGCTAATTGTATTTTTGGCGCTCTTAAGATAGACGCTGGACTGACTCGAAGCGAATAAGATGTTTTGCTTTACTCGTTAATAAATTCGTTTGTTCCTGAAGCTGACTTTATTATTTTCCGGCCACGATGTAAGCTCCTATTTCATGAGATGTCCATTCCGGATATTTCATATATACAGTCGAACCCCGTTATAACGAACTTCAAGGGACCGAAGGTTTTGTTCGCTTTATCCGGTGGTTCGCTCTATCCGAACCGTTCAGAAAAATGCTAGAGTTCACAAAATGCATAACTCATTAGTTACAATGTGTATTCAATAATAATGTATTAAAAAATGATAAAATACGTTAAAAATGATCATTAATGAATTAAATCGACTAAAATCGGTTACATTAAACTGACATAATACTAATTAAATTACGTACAATAGGAAAACGGCGGGACCAAAATTTTCGTTCGTTATATCCGTGAGTTCGTTATATACCGGGTTCGCTATAACGGGGTTCGACTATATATATATATATATATATATATATATATATATATATATATATATATATATATATATATATATATATATACTATACTATACTACACACATACACACACACACACACACATACACATAACCTAAAAGGGGCTTAGGAAATCTTTTTTTTTCCTGTTGCATACTAGTCAGATATATATATATATATATATATATATTTATATATATACCCAACAAACACAGAGGCATCGGGCCGGGGCCAGATGATTCCGGCCAGCCGATTTCTCCATTGCCGGGCCGGCGCATTAGGTCAGTATCGGATCCGTCACGGGCTTGTCCTCTCGCCCGCGACTTCCCCGTCGAGTACTGGGCCGCTTCCGGTAACAATGAAGCTATCGTGCATCCGACTGACTACCGTGATTGAACCGCAAATTTCCCGTCGATGTGGACATACAGCCGCACCATTGCCGGAGGCTGACGGGCCGGTTACGGGAGCAATAATTCGTGTCGACAGGCCGTCAAATACCCATCTCGAAACCATCAAAGCGCCGTCGATCAGGGTTACTTTCCAGTGCTGGGCCATAATTGGAATTCCGACAGATTTTCTAAGTTTTTCTTAGACCCCTTCCTTTCACATGCTTTTTATTTTTATTAATGAGATTGTTTATGATAACAGTACTTAACAGTGTTTATGATAACATTTGATATACATCAGATGATGTATATCTGATATATATCTGTAGATATCAGATGTTATATATGTAATACTTGATATATATAACATCTGATATCTACCCTTACACTTTATTTCTATTTTTTTCTGGCTCTCCATGTATAACTAGTATTAATATTTTTAACTTTTCTCTTTTTCTCGTGTATTTTCAGGTAATAGAAAATATTAATCTCTGCTAAAACCTAAAATTTTTGTTCAGAATAATCCCTTAAAATTATATTTTGTACATGTTATTTTAAGTAAAGTTCGTAAATGTTTTCGAGATAAGAAAATTATAATATTTTCCATAGAGGAAATTTATTTCATTCTTCTCAAAGTTAAAAGTGAGGTGTATTATATATTTGAAAACCAGGAATTACCTGATTATATAACTTTAATTGTTATAATTTATTTGAAAATGATTTAAAATTAAAATTGAATGTAGTTCAATGTTTTATAAATTTTGTTCAGTACTATTTTAGTAGTTGACAAGTGAAAACATTTCATAGTTTTGCATATCAAACAATGGTTCATTGTTAAAGCTTAGCTGTTCAAGAAATATTTTGTTTTGAGACATCTTCAAATACGTCTTGATAAGTTTATTCTTTGGTGATAAAAATAATAATATTCTGTCATCCTACAGTCTTATATTGCTGAATACGATAAGACTGAAAAAAGGACTGAACAAAATTTATAAAACATTGAACTACATTCAATTTTAATTTTAAATCATTTTCAAATAAATTATATAAATTAAGATTATATAATCGGGTAATTCGTGATTTTCAAATGTATATTACACCTCACTTTTAACTTTGAGAAGAATGAAATAAATTTCCTCTATGGAAAATATTATAATTTTCTTATCTTGAGAAAATTTACGAAGTTTACTTAAAATAACAAGTACAAAATATAAACATACCTTTCGGTCATTGTCCAATGACGGTATATTAAAAAAATGTTGGAAATAAAAAAAATCCCACATCCCAAACAGTCGAGCATCATGTACACAACTGAAGACATTAACTGTGTAGGAAAATAATTGGCATAAATAGCGTGCGCCAAATGTTTCGCCAAAACAAAATCGCCAATTTTTATACGTCCTGCGACTGCCCAAAGAGCATTCCCGTCTATTTTTAGAAGTACCCCCACTCATTCTTAGAAAATGGTTCTTGCACGTGCAAGGAGCGTCCACGGAGGGACGACACAAAGGTTCACCCCCCGTTTCGCCGACACTGAAATTTCCTTCCCCCTCTCGTTGAAAAAATCCCCAAAAAGAGGAAAATCACCACCCCCGTTTCGCCAACACAAAAATGCTTTCCTCCTTCTCGTTGACAAATGTTTATTTACAAACTACACTACACGCCTGGAGCGAACTGCTCCAGGCTCACGAATCATGGGGGTGCAAAATTAGAAAGGGTGAAATAAAAATTTGTGAAAACTTTTGTATAAAAAATTCGATTTGTGAGATTTTCTATGAAATATACAAAAAATAAATGAAATATTTTTTAGATAAATAAAACAAAGCTTTTAAATATATTAGTATGCACTTGACTGAAATCAGAACTTTGATTTCAGAAAATATTCATTATAAATTTAACATTTTATAGACCTATAAAAATGCATGATGATTGCTAAGAATGTTTGAAATCACTACTATAGGCATTTACTATGCGTATCGTAAGTTGCGTTTTACAGCAAAAAAGTTACATGCATCCGGGAAATCCCACGAGCGCAAGTTAACATTGGCGCAGAATCGAGGCAAATATTCGGGATTTTTTTAAAGCAAGCATAGTATTTAGAGTTTCATATTCCCTTTATTTTGTGCAGTGTAAGGATTTGAAGTTGATTCTGCAATGAATGTATTATATAATTTTTAAAACATATTGAGTGCACTGGAGATTGTAATTTATTGTTCCGTTTAATTGACTTTGTAAAATTTATGGCTATTTTACTAAATTTCTTATATACAGTGTGCTTTTGGATTCATCAACGTAAAATTTTAAAAGTAAGTGGTTTGTTTATAAATTATTATGTTAATTAAGGTTGCAACAAACAAAATAATATTTACTTTTATAACGTAAGAAAATAAAATCGTTTTTAAAATTTTAAAAGTAATAAAAAAATTATCAACAATTAACAGATATATTTATATATATTCTGTTAATCAAATTCTGTTAATAAATACCATATATTTATATATGTATTGTAGGTACTTAGAGATGTCAAAAAAAAAAACTAAGTGGGGCTCAGTTTAGAAAACAAAGAATAGAAATGTAAGAAGCCGAAAAGGAAGTTTTAATGAAAGTTGCTAAAATATGAACATTTTTTAAAACGGTCGATTCAAATAATACACTCGTTGAATTTTAGTGGAAACAAATCGCAAGCTCAAGGCAATAATTCTCCAGACAAAACAGATACAGACATTAGGAATATTTCTGCGCCTGAAACAATTCAAACAGAAAGTGAAATTCTTCCACAACACATTGATATAGAAATAGACTCGTCTGACAAAGAAAAATTTTTAGAACAATTATTTTGATAATTGTGCAAAGTAAAATACTCGAACCTATTAATACAGTCTCGAAAATGCTGCAAGGTACTCATGAAGATATAGAGAAATCCGCTGAGATGCTTTCGTCACTCCTAACCCAATTCCAGAACTTATGGAATAATTGGGAGTTTGTTAAAAAACGATACCCTTGAGTTATCAGCTGTATGGAATATTAAACCTTGTTTTCCCCAAAAAAGATGAGTCTTGTGAAAAGATTCTTTGCTTAATTACAAGTAGATGAACTCATTGAAGACAGTGAACCATATTTCAAAGTCGAGGTGTTTTATAAAGTAATGGATTTAATAATTAATCAATTTACTATTAGATTTGAATCCATTTGACAGTTATGTACACTTTTTAAATGTTTATCACTTGCATATCTCACCGCGTCACTTGATAAAAGTATTCTGGAAGGATCAGAATTGTTACAATCGGCATATCTTTCCAATATTTCACCTAATTTTGGACCTCAATTGCTTCGATTTAAAATGTGCTTTTATATTCAATTAAAACAAATTACTTTAATACGCGAAATTGCTGAACTACTTTTAATTCACACCCCAGACTCAAGTAGCTTCTTTGACATAATTACAGCTTGCCTGATATTTTCACTTTACCGGTGACGATGACGACAGCAGAAAGAAGTTTTTCAAAGCTTAAATTAATCAAAACATTTTAGAAGCATCATGTCACAACACCGTCTTAACTCATTGACCACTATATAAATTGAAAAACAATAACTTTCCAACTTTATCTGGAGAAATTGATTGATGGATTTGCAAACGAAAAAGTGAGAAAACGACAAGTTTTTATGTGGAAACTAAACATGTATAAGTGCATTTTGACTATACAGTTTATAAAATATGTAGTAAATATTAGTAGGTACTCCGTACTTAAAGAATAATAATTTGTTTTATTATTATAGTAATATTTATTAAATTGAATATCTTAATGTTGAAATGTCTTTAATTTCAATTTAAGTGTTATTAAGTAAGATTTTAAATCTAAATAAGAGGATCAGATAGAAAACAAATTTCGCCAGAACTCTTCCGAGAAACAAGGGGGCGCACTGATTGTATTTGCTCCAGGGCGCTGAATATGTAGCTACACCACTGCTCTGCATACTCATAAAGAAGAAATCTAGATGTCTTAAGGGGATGGTGGACTTTCAAATTACCAAAAATCGAACAAAAATTGGAATTTTTTGGGGTGTATTAATATTTTAAAAATATGTAAATATTGGAATAAAATGCATTTAAAATATATAATGAAAAGTAAAATGAAAACTTGGTGGTATTAGAAAAGTAAATATTAAAGGTAGGGGAAAAAATATCTTTTAAAGGGCTTTTTATCAAAATGAGTCATTTCCAGATTTGCAAGTCTTTGAAATGCTCGTTGAGTCAATTTTTGACGAAGTCGAATATTCCTTAGTTCGTAATATAGACTAAATATGCTTTGGCTTACGTAAAAGTATATAGTTACTTATATATTCTTGGAACTGGAACTGTCATTTCTGTGACGGCTCTTTCTTTCAGTTTTGAAGATAAAGTTTTTTGTTGGATTTCTTTAATAGCCACCGTGTGCATGAAATCCGGAGGAACTCTTAAAAATATCTTTCTGTAAAACTATACGAGCTTTACATTTTGAATCCGAGGAGCACTTCCAGTAGCTCAAATTTTCTCTTTTCTTTCTATGCGGAAAAGGAAATTTTGGTACTGCACTAAATTTCCGCCACGTTTTGATTTAATGAAAGAAATGTCGCTCATTTTATCTCAAAATCAATGAAGTTCGACGCAAAACCCAAGAAATTAGACGCAAACCGAAGAATTCGACGCAAAATCAAAAAATTCAAGTTCACCATGTGTTTGTGCACTTGTGCCTGCAATCTAGTTCCCAGAGCTATTTCCTGCAATGTCGAACCCACCAACCCTCTTCGACTTGAAATCCCTAAATATCTCAAAAGGGAAGCTTGAACGGGAAAAAAAGGGGGGAAGGAAATTTTGTGTCGGCGAAACGGGGTGGACACCGACACAAAGGAATCTTACGACCCCAAGCGAGGTGCAGTACACAGCTGGCCGAGAGGGGGGTTGGGCGGATGCTCGGTTAAAAAAAATAAAACTAATTTATTAGTAAAATAATGAATATAAAAATATTATCATTATGCTAGATAACTACTTAGAGTTAAAAATGAATTTTACAAGAATAACTGGAAATAAACAAAACTACATTGGTTTTAAAAACGCTACTCCAAGTAGCAACCAGTTGGGAAATACATTTTTCGTTTTTGTTTTAACACGTTTTAACCCATCAATAGCGTCGGTTAGGGCGGTTTTTGTCAGGTTGCAGGAAAATACTATTTTATGCCCTGAGCCTATAAATCACGGCCCGGGATAATTTGCACTATATTAATTTTGAACGTGTCCACCTCAACAACTGAAAAACAAAGCTTTTTGTCTCTAATTTTTGTGCTGGATTTTGTGATTGCTGACCAATAAAAATATTTCACAGGTAAGGAAACTTGATGATATTTTTTCATTAAAATATCAGAGCACCTCACTAGAATCAGCAGAAATCCACCAAATATGCCTCATTATTTACAGTGGCTCCCAAAAGTGCTCGTACACTTACGATTTTCAATGAAATAGGGGTCTATCCATTAATTAAAATGAATATTTCAGAATGCGTATTTAACAATAAGATGTAAAATCTATTCTTAACAAAACTACATGAAATATTTTAAAAACATAGTAAAACTTTATTTTTAAGAAACCAGTAATCAAAAAGTAACAAAAACTTTATCCCACAACAGTCATCGAACACTTGTAAAAAATCTCTACTTATAAGAAAATATTCTAATTTTTCGTTAAATTAATATTTAGTAGGATATCCTTTAGCATCAACAACAGCTTTTAAACGTCTGGGAATAGATTGCACTAGTTCTTTTGTAATTTCTGCATCAATGTTCATCCATTCTTCCATCATAATTGTTTTTAGTTCGCTTTTTCTTTTAAAAATGTCGTGTTTTCGTACTCGAACCTCCAGTTCTCTCTAAAAATGTTCTATTGAGTTTAAATCTGGCGATTGAGGTGGTGTTTTCAAAACTTGTGGACAATTATAGAGACACCAGAGGCGAACGTTGAGAGCCGTGGGCTTAGGATCGTTATCTTGATTAAAAAAAAATTAAAAATTTCAAATACCCAAATTTTAGGCTGATAATTTTAAATTGTCTCTTAAAATATTTATATAAACAGAACGATTCATTATGCCATCAATAAATACCAATTACTTAGTCCTGATGTTGACATGCACTCCCACACAAGGACACCTCCACCGCCATGCTTAACTGTTTCTACTAAGTTCTTAGGATTAAGTTCCTCATTTTTTCTTCTCCATACAATTATACGCCCATCGGAACCAAAAATGATAAACTTGCTTTCATCGGCAAATAAGACATTATTCCAATAGGTTTGGGGCTTATTAATCATTGATAGTGCGAAGGAAAGCCCGAGCTTTCTGTTTTTCTCACTCACAAAAAAAATTGTACGGGCAGAACGCCCATATAATCCAGCAGCTCTGAGAACTCTTCGAACAGTTTCAGGTGAAATTGAAGTAGAAAATGTTTCATTAAATTCTGCAGAAAGTTTTACAGCACTCAAACGTAGATTTTTCACAAATTTTCTAATTAAAAATCTCTGATCACGTTTTGTTAACTTTGCCGGACGACCTTTTCTTATCTTGATTTTGATCCGATTTTCTTCTTTAAAGCGTTTTATCACATACTGCACAGTATAATGGGATAAATTAAGTAATTTAGCAACATTCCGAACTGATTTACCACAACTATGATGAAAAATAATCAATTTTCGATCAATGCTGTTTGTTGTTTCTTTGCAAGCCATTTTTAAATAATAAATAGAATATTACGGAATAGGCAAGCAAAAATTAAAGCCAAATGATATTTTAAATGCCACCACAATTCAAAAATAAAAATAAAGCGCCAGGCGATAATTTTAGTTATGAATTTATCCGAAAATATTTCAGTGTACGATGACTTTTGTGAGATAGTTTTTGTTACTTTTTGATTATTGGTGTTTTAAAAATAAAGTTTTACTATGTTTCAAAATATTTCATATCGTTTTGTTCAGAATAGATTATAAATCTTATTATTAAATGCCCATTCTGTAATATTCATTTTAATTAATGGATAGATCCTTATTTCATTGAAAATCGTAAGTGTACGAGCACATTTTGGAGCCACTGTAGGTGTTCATATTCAAAATGAACTATTTCCCTTTTGGAACAAAAAATAAGACATGAAATA